>JAIFGZ020000710.1:0-192236 GCA_019925245.2 Oryza australiensis
ACGCATAAGGTACCATGAGGACATTTTTGTCTTTGTGCTCGAGCATCGATCCGCCTAAGTATAGTGCTACCGCGACCATCTTCTCCTTGTGCATTTTTTGATGGTCTCAGCTTTTTGGGACTTCGTTTTACCTTTGAACTCATCGCAATCCGCACGAATATGAACCTCGTGTTTTGTCCAAGCATATCCTTGTTGGGTTAATGTATCATATCGATAGTTGGTCTTTGTTGCATCGTGGAATTGCATCCTAAGTAATGCAGCGGGTAATTTTTCAAAAGTTAGTTTGCAAATGAATTCATTTATGACATTAAGTGTGATTGATACTTACGGGCAAAATGCAATAACGAGATTTATATCCATTTTTCCATCTTGAAATCGATTACTAGTATCCCATTTGGTCCATTGGTGAAAGTGTGATCTGGGACCTTCACAGTAATCATGTTGAGGCCCATTTTGGTCGCCTTTAGGTACCAGTCATGCATTAGCCTGATTTTCCAGGGCATGTCTTCCATGATGTGCCGCGGTAGGAACGGCTTGTCGTAATCGTACTTTGTTGGCACTTCGTGCCCAAGTCCAGTTTTGCGTGTCCTCCATTTGGTTTTTCATCAATTGTTGTGAATCCGATAACTTTGGAGTTTGATCCGCTTCTTGTCGTCGCCGTGCTCTCCCCCGAAAGCCTCGCAACACTTTCTTCTCCTTGTATACGGCCATTTCTTTCTTATCATAGGTTGATCTAACCATTTTTGAGATAAGCCGACGAGGTTCAAGCCTCGCTCGGACTTGGAAGACTTGTGATTTTCGAAGAGGCCTTTTAGGTACCGCCAATGCCGACTGTGGTGTCGAGGAGATTGATGAATATCTTGTACATCGATTGGAGGTTGTTCGCGGCGACTTCGGGCCGACAGCCTATGGCGAATCAGGACCTTTTTGTTTAGGAGGGAGGGAGGTGGGGAAGGTGCCGATTAGGTGACGAATCCGGCCCGGTGGAGAAGGCAAGTGTAGGCGCAAGCGCAACCGAGGAACCGGCGGGATTGGGGATGCCGATCGTGGACCGACCAACAGGATATCTCATCGATGCCATAGTATAAACTAATTCACCGCATCCCCAAGCAATTATATCCCTTTCGGTGTGGAATATCTAGCTCTAAGCTATTATGCTCGCATTCACCTTGGCCACTTGCACCCTTGCATATTCCTCGTGGATTGGCATGTTGTGAAATTCACGCCTTGGTATAGCAAGTCCTGTACCCACCTCCTTTCTCTTCCTGGCCCTTCCTATTGGCACGAGCAGGTTGCACGGCGTCGAAGCGTTATGTTATCTACTGGATAAGGTGTGGTGTCAATCGACCCGACGCCGCCGGGCATCCGACCGTTGGTTCTTCTGATTGCTGAAACAAGTGTGGGAAGGCTTGGCTATTTTGTGCAACAAGAGAGTAGAAATGTTCTTCAACTTGTTTTGCTATCTTCTCTTCCAATTTCTGTTTGTACATGTCCCATTTCTTGTAACTTGTAGCTTCCTCAGAAACCCTTCCTTCCAATTCGTCCTTGACGATAGACCCTTACTCGTCCGTAATGTTCAGTGGTTGCCCAATTCAGCCGTCAACTAATCATTTTTCCTCTTGGCAATGAATTCCCCGACTTCTCTTTCTCCACAATGTCCTTTGGACTAGTGGTCACACGCTCGATATTCGGATCCTCGAAAAGGATCTCTCCCTCTTCGGTGACTTGGCCCGTGCTCCGTGCCCAAACCCAGTTTTTGTTTCTTTCCTTTAGTGCATCTACAAGCGGGGTTTTCCTTCGGCGGTAAACTTTTCTTTGATTGCTCGCCACTTCTCTACGTGGCCATCGTAGCCGCTAGAGCCCAATCGGTGCGGATACTTGTTCCTTTTCGCTAGGTCGGACATCTTTTTCCTCCGCGCTAAGGCTTCAGTACTTGTCATCTTCGCCACGAACATGTCCCATTCAGCGAGCGTAATACCACCGTGTTATTCGAATGGAGACTTGTTCTTTTTGCACGTAGTGAGTGTTCATGTCCAATTTCCATTGCCTCCACCGATGCGCCATCGTTTTCAAGGCAAACTCTTTTTCCAGAGCCTCCGAACCAGGCGGATATACAAGCCACTTCTGCAACTCATTCCACATGAAGTTCTTCAGGTTATCATCCACCTGCTCCGAGGAATCTACATTTAAAGGTCCGTGGGTTCCGCCGCACTCGCAAGTGCCGCTAAATTTTGTCATTGCTACCTTGGGCTCCACCGGCTTCTCATCCCGGTTCGAGAGGTGATACAAGATGTCTCCTGGGGGTTGGTTCTTACTTCTCGACCACGTCTTTTCTTTTGACGTCCTCCGCCGCCGTGGACGTGCGTTTCTATCGGAGCGGACGTTGTTGTGTCCGGTCTCGACTTCAGCTATGACGCAGACTTGATGGCCTTTCTTTTGAGCGGCGCCTTGTTTCTATCTCGTACGTACAACAAAAAACATTAAACGCGATCCGGTGAGGTACACGGTCGCTCATAACAATACGCCGACTTACCGCTTGCTCGATAGGGATGTAGTCGGGTCTTCTTCAACCGGTGGTGCTTGCATAACTTCAATCTCGAAAGGATCGCTTGGTGTCCGCTATGTGCCTTCGCTCGAAGACTCTTGCGTTGGTTCGACATTGGGTGCCTCCGAGGGAGCTTTCTTGTTCGACATTTTATCTACGTTGTTCATAACACAATTTGTGAATTTTATGAACGTTCCTAATATGCACTAATGCCAACCTATAGAAAAACATAGAGATAAAAACCTAAAGAGAAGAAGAAAGAAAAAGTTGAAGGGCACAGGCAATTCCACTATTGGAGACCCCTAGAGCATGAAGTTGGTCTAGGGGTCTCCGATAGTGGAATTGTCTGTGCCCATTCAACTTCAAGCTCCCTTAGCTACTCTCATCATAATCCAATTGTGCACATCCATAATGGTGACATTCTTCGGAAGTCTTTTCCAGATTGAGAGAATTAGTTGTGATTCTAAATCCTCTTCTTCATCAAAAAGAAATCATCATGGCGATGGAGAACATAGTGGCAATAGGGACTCTCCATAAAGAGTCCACACTCCGCATCAAGAGTCTCCATTGGCACCGTGTTCTCCATCGCCATGATGACTTCCTTGTGATTAGGAAGAAGATTCAGAATCACAACTAATTCTCTCAATCCCGGACGCGATTTCTAAGGAATGTGCACATTATTTTGTTTAAAATTCGATCGAGTATTTGCTAGATTGCATCTACATATTCCTCTGTTAGATTATTTAGTGTTAAGGACATGCATAAAAAACATAGAGAAAAAACCTAACGAGAAGAAGAAGAAGGAAAAAAATTGTATTTTTCCTTCTTCTTCTCTTTAGGTTTTTCTATATTGACTATATTTTAACTTCTAAAATACTATTTTTTTGCTCTAACAACAAGACTATATTTGTAATAGCATGAGGCGTTGTTGTAGGTCGTGGCAAGCAGAGGTGAGTTAGGGTAGAGGTGAGTTAGGGCAGGGAAGAGATGAGAGATGAAAGACTGAGGAGAGGGAGAGGAGAGAGGTAGATTAGATTTGTAGGTCGTTCAATAGGGAAATCCTAAAATCTAAAATATAACCTAAAATCTTAAATTCATCAAAAATATTCACATGAACTATTTCACATAAAAATTCACAAAGAACTATTTCACATCAAAAAAATTCATCATAAAAATAATAGTCCATTTTACGCTTCTATAGTTCTTCATATTAATAACAGTCCATTTTACAGTGAAATCAAAAATTCATCAACTACGATAAAAACAGGTACCTAAAAAACAACCATGCACACGGCTCAAGTCCATATAGACACGGCTCAAGTTAATATATCCACCATCCATCCATCCATCCTATATTTTCGTACACAGCATATAACAAATCTAAGATTTCCTTTTCATATGCTAAAATAAATTCATTTTTCACATAACTCATACAGACCAATAAAAGCAAAAAAATCCTAAATCGTCCATCCATCCATCCTTTTTTTGACATAGTATATACATCCATTTTTTTACTAAAAAATTTGAAGTCCTACACAACCTTTTGTATTGTCACAATCTCACAACAATCTCATAGTATATACATCCATTTTTTGACTAAAATATTTGAAGTCCTACACATCATTTTTACTGTCACAATCTCACAACAATCTCACAACACATCATTTGAAGTCCTAAACATCATTTTTCACAGAATATCTCAATTGAAGAGAATTTGAAGTCCTACACATTTTCACATCATATAACAATTGAAGCCCCCACTGTATACATCCATGAATTCATTCATTCCATCATGGAATCAAAAAATATAATCATACATTCATTCATTCCAACAACACCCTATATGCTAAATCCATCACAACATCAACACATTTCATTCAAAATATTTCATCAAAAAATCTCACCGTAAAATCTCACGTGGTTGCGCCGGGCCGTGAGAGTCGGTTTGAGCGGGAGGTGAGGAGTCTGTGTGGTGTGGTGAAGGAGTTCCTCGGCGTCGGTGTGGAGGCCGGTGAGGAGGGCCGTCGGTGTGGGGCGGCGCAGGTCTTGGCGGCATGACGATCTTGAGGGGCGCTCGGTGAAGGGGCTGACGCGCGGTGCGGCGGTGAGTCGGTGAAGGGCGTCGATGAAGGGGTGGACGGCGGCGCGGTGGTCTTGAGGCCGGCGGTGGTGACGGAGAGAGAGAGGATGGGCGGTGGGGAAGGGGTGGTGGCGCGGGGATGGGCGGCGAGGCGCGGCGGTGGTCGGCGGTTGCTCGGTGGCAATGGCTCAAAATTTTGCGCACTGGCGTGACAGATCTAGACACGGGGACTTAGAATTTTTGGGAGCCCGGGCGAGCCTTATAAAGGAGGGGACTATCCCGTGCGCGTGGTTAACGGCCCACACAGAAAATAATCTTTCCGTGCGTGCCGCTTAAACCGCCCGCATGGGAAAATAATCTTTTTGTGTGGGCAGAGAAAGCCACCCGCACGGGATAATCACCCCCTTTTTATATTAATGAATTTACATTAATGAAATGAATGTAATATTAACGAATACATGTAATATTAATGAATTTACATTTATTCATCACAAATTAATTTTATTAATCAATGTAAATTCATCACATGTTCTAATGTAAATTCATCACATATTCTAATGTAAATTCATCACATATTAATTTTACTAATTAATGTATATTCTATTTTATGGAATACCATATCAATGCATATAGAAATATCAATTCATCACATAGAACCACACGTTCGCTCGTAACATCATAAGTTTCATACATTCGCTCGAAAAAACATATTGTACAAAAATCAACCTAACATTTCAATATTTTTGGATTAACATCCTTTCGCACGGATGAAAACTTTGTTTCGTCGAGGACACTCTCAATGCATTTGATCCGTGTAGGAAGATCTGTGAATAACGAAATGTTGTCGTATTGATTATAATCGGATGTGTCTTCAATGTTGTCAATACCAATGATGTGTTTGCCCGATACAATAATGTCCACCTTTTCATCGGAAGGATCCTTCACATAAAAAACTTGTGCAACACGCTCGGCATGGACCTATGGATCATCCTTGTGTCTAATTTTACTCCGTTCAGCACACGTAAATCCAAATTTATCTACCATGTTGTCTTTCACCCATTGGCATCTGATAACAGGAATCTGAATGTTTAAACCGTAGTCAAGTTCCCATATTTCTTGTATGATCCCATAGTAAGATTTCTTCAGCCCTGCTGCGTCCAACGCTTCGACACGAACCCCACTGTTCTGCACTGAGCTTTTCCTATCTTTGCTGTTCGTGTACAAAGAATATCCGCCGATGTCATACCCTTGCCATGAGGTCACAAGGCTTGTTGGGTCAGCTGCAAGTCTTTCTATCATTTTTTCCTCGAGTGATTCACTAGACGGAAGCTTTTGATCCTTCAGCCATTGGGGAAAACTGTGTTTCTGTTCTTCGAAACCCAATCGTCGGATTGCCCAGGATTGCATGCTCTGATCTCGGAAATGTGTTGATCAATGTAGGGCGCAACGATGGCGAGTTGTTGAAGAACACTGTTGTGTGTATCTGATACCGCTTTGTAATCGTTGTCGTAGAAGCATTTTCTTCCCACAGTACCCTTCCCAGATAACCTTCCATCATGTCGAGGCATCGGTATCCCAATGGAGTTGGCATCTTTCATATAATCTAGGCAACACTCGACAACCTCCTTAGTAGTGTAACCCTCTATCATCGCACCCTCCGGATGAGCACGATTATGGGCATATCCTTTTAGAACAACCATGTATCGCTTGTACGCCCACATTTGATGTAGGTATAGAGGACCAAGTTCAACAATTTGAGGGACAATGTGAACAATGAGATGTTCCATCATGTCAAAGTACGATGGAAGAAAAAACATCTCTAGCTGGCAAGTTGTCTCGAGTGCGAATTTCTGATGTGGTCCTAATTCTTCTGGATCAAAATCTTTTTGTGAAACTCGATTAAAAAATAGCACAGCTTTGTTATCACTACCTTGGCGTGCACTGGCTTCACCGCCCTTATAGCGATAGGGAGGAATACCATAAGCATCTTATGACAGTCGTGAGCGTTGTATCCAGAAATCGATAAATCTTTCATTGATACTAGTTTCTAGATATTCGATGAGAATCCAGTCAACACTTTCAAACCACGAAGACATTTACAGAAATCTTTTTTCCTCTTCTAGTATCATTGAGTATCATGCCGGTGGAATCTCAATCTTACCATTCGTTAGCTCTATAGGGTGGAGATATTTCCTTATGCCCAAATTGACCAGGTCGTTACGTGACTTCAATCCATCTTTTATTTTACTAGGGATGTCAAGTAAGTCCCGATGGTGCTGTTGAACACGTTTTTCTTGAGGTGCATGACATCGATGGCATAACGAATCTCTAGGTCTTTCCAGTATGTCAACTACTTGAAAAAGATTGAATGTTTCTTGAAGGGCAGCGTATTTTCTATCACTTCTTTCTTCCTCTTGCCAGCAGTTGTCTTTCCCTTGCCGAACACGACCTTTATGTTCTTTTTTAGCTTGAACACCGAGGAACTATCCTTTGCTTCGGGGGCAGTACCTTCCTCAACAATTTCGACAAAATGGTAGCCATCGCACGATATCTATGCTTCTGTTGTAAGAAACGACGATGATGCATGTAAACTAACTTTTTTGATGAGGTCAGGTATATGTACGGTATGTTGTCCAGACATATCAGACATCTGGTCTTTGCTTTAATCTGTTCGGAGAGGAAAAAATTGACTGGTAGATCGTTTATAGTAACGAATATGATAGCACGCAGAGTAAAATACTTATGGCGGTATGCATCAATCAATTGTAGACCCTCTTCCCACATTTCTTGCATATCCTCAATCAAAGGTTCAAGAAACACATCTAGGTCGATGCCAGCTGTTTTGGCCCCGTGTAAGGATAGTCAACAAAATATACTTTCGCTTCTGACATAACCATGTAGGAAGGTTGTACATGGTGAGCAAAACAGGCCAAGTGCTGTGCGAGCTGCTTAGGTCACTAAACAGATTCATTCCATCTGTGCTCAACACAAACCTAACATTTCTCGGATCCTTTGAAAATTCTGGGTGCTTTGAATTAAAGTTTATCCATTGTCGAGCATCGGCGGGATGTCGAATCATACCATCTCGTCTTTCGACCCTCTTGATGCCATCTCATCAACTCGGCGTCGGTGGGGTTCGAGAACAATCGCTTCATGCGATCTTTCACCGGCAAGTACCACATCACCATGGCCGAATCTTTTTTCCCGGCTCGACCAATGCATTTGGTTCGGCAACATCACTATCGGCGCACGGTTATCCTTTTTGTACCTACTAGCCCCACAAGTTGGACACTTGTCCAAGTCAGCGTATTCCTTGCCATAAAGTACACAGTGATTACTACATGCATAGATCTTTTCCACACCAACAGATAATTGACATATCAATTTCTTGGCTTGATAGGTGTTAGCTGGCAACAAGTTAAGCTTAGGAAGCATAGCTCTCAGGAGACCCATCAAGTCGTTGAAACTAGTATCAGACCATCCGTGTCTGGCCTTCAATCTAAAAAGTTCTAGCACCGACCACAACACTATATAATCCATGTCACATCCCTTTGATTGATCGTACAAAAGATCTTTCGCTGATTTCTGCAACATCTCCCAATTGTTTACATCTCTTACTTTCTCTGTTAGGACCTCTGGTTCAACGTGCCAAAACATATCCTCAAGATCAAGATTAATATCAACCTCGCATCGTCAAAACCAGAGCCGCCAAAATCATCCGTCATTTCACGGGACATGTCCTCAATTATAAAATTCTCTGCCTCATCGAACCAAATACCAGGAATCTCTTAAGGAGCGGTGACTTTCCCGTGATAAGTCCAAACGTGTATTTCTCCACAAATCCATGCTGAATTATGTGTCCTATTACATTCAGATCTTTCCACATCTTTGATTCTTGCAATCCACGCAAGGACAAAAAATATCCTTCCTATTCTCCCTCGAAGCGTGTGCCTTCGCCTTATTAATAAATGTTGATGCTTCCGTCCCGAACATCGGATGAGTTCTCCGCGTCTCATACATTCATCTCCGATCCGTCTAAAAATTCACACAAAAAAATAATATTATATTGCATGTGTTTTCTATATAAACAAATAAAACTTAAATCATACTTTGTAAATAAAACCTCATTCACGCAAAAAATAATACTAACACACTATTAATTACCAAAAATGGGTCAATCAAAATACAATATATTTGACCTACAAATTACAAAAATAGCTCACAATGACATATTCAAACAAGTTTAAATATCTTCGCATTCAACCAATGAAATTTTACAGAAATGAAAGCAAATGAAGATGATCAAGCATGTTACCTTTTATATTGATTTCAATCGAAGATTTCAAGTCTAAAACCTCCCACCAAAGAAATTGCCTATTTTTGGAGAGAAAAACACCGAGTTGAAAAAAGTTCAAATATCTTCGCATTCAACCAATAAAAATTTTTAAAAATAGAAGCAAATGGAAGAGAAGATCAAGCATGTTACCTTTTGTATTGATTGCGATGAAGAATTTGAGTGGAAAACCTTCCCCTATAATTGCCTTTTTTTGACAGAGAAACACCATGTTAAATGTGGCAATCGTCGGGTTGGGAGTACTGCTTTATGGTGCATCATCATGTGCGGCCCACTTAACGGCCCGCACGGAAAATACATTATCCCGTGGGGGCGCAGTGGGCCGCACGATAATACACAATTATCCCGTGCGGGTCGTTAAGTGCGCCGCACGGGATAATGGCATTATCCCGTGTGGTCCAACAACCGCCCCGGGACCGGTTTTTCTAGGCGTGACCACTTACGGGCCCGTCTGGAACCTATTGGGGGCCTCATCCAGAAAAATTATTTCTCCAGTAGTGGTAGTGACAACTCAAATATCACACACACTCAAGATTTTAACCGAGCTCTTACAAGTTCTTACCAATACAAGTTGAATGGTGACATACACCGACTCAACTAAGCACCCCACCGGAGGTTGGATGTATCGATGTCTTGGCAAACACTTGTTGTATGGTTGTAATCAAATCTATGTAGCTTTGGGTAGGCTTAAATATGTAGTAAAAGAATAGCAAATGGTCAACTCAGAGTGTGCAAAGTTGAATAATCATTCAAAGTCAAGTACCATGCTAGTCCTAAGCTAGAACATACTAGAGACGCGAGCGTAGACACAAACGATACCACAAGATAACACTAGAAACAACTAAAGCATAACTCGATATATGAAGGCAATCTCAAAGATACCAACTGAATTTCTCTTTTATTCTTTTTTCTTTTCGCTCTTTTCTTCTTCTCTTTTCTTCTTTTTTTGGGTGTGGCTTTTTTTCTCTTTTTAAGCACCTTTCTGCCTTTTTTCTTTTTTATGTTTTGACAAAAAACCAACTTAAGGACCTTAATGTAAAATTATAAGGACTCAAACATGAATAAAAAATTACAGGACTCAAATGTAAAAGTCCAAACCCTAAAATTAAGACTATACAAAAATGGAATGTTGACGTCATGTTGGTGCTGTTTTTCCAAATAGATCTCGAATCCGACATAAAACAATTTTTTACCAAGGTGTTTGACATGACTCAAAACTTAGATGTATGCGATTAGTAGGAGAGTGGGAGTCGGACTCACAATCACTTTGTGGAGGTGGATAGCCAGAAGTCTAGAATTGGTACACCAGATAAAAACAGAAACTAATTTTCAACCGATCCAATCTACTATTTCTTTCCTGAAGTAAAGAGAAGCCAATCTAATCTAATATCCTCCTTCCATCTTCCTCACGCGCAATTGTACGAACAACCATGGGATAGACCACAACCAAACCCTAGCGACTTGATACAACTTGAAATCCGACCAACAAAAACTTCTAAAAACTATAAAAATAGAACCCCGCGCCGGTGTGATTCCATTTTTAGGTCCCGACGAGTAACAAAGACACGATGACAAGCGGCGACAACCGTGGTACTAGACGTGACAAGAACTCGAAACTCTAAACGAACTAGACGCTAAGACCAAAGAACACGACGCTACGATGCAACATAAAACTCAACAAAAGCAAAAACTGAAAAGAACATTGCAGCGACACAAATATGGATAGGTAGTGGATGCAACTTTTTTAGGCTTTTTGTAGTTATAGGTCGATAGAAAAACTCACCGAGCAACGAAAGCTCGATACAACTAGATAAACCCGAGCTCCACTTGATAAGCTCACGACTTTGATTGGCCCGATCTTTCGATGAGTTAAAGATAACTATGATTTGAAAGAAACGTTGATGACCCGACTACAACCATACGAGATGTTGTTGTGTTGTGCCTTAACGATTAATACACCTCTCCGTGGGTTGTTGATCTTGTCGATGTAGATCAACCTTTTTCCTGCAAGCAAATCGAAGAAGCAAACAAGAACAAGATAAAAACAATCTGAATTACAGATAGAAATTGAATACAAGTGATAAGTTGGGGTTTCGAAGATGAGTAATTAGGTGGTTTTGCCGACACACGTAACTACAAGGTAAATTAGCAATGACTAAAAGTTTAATATAACAAAACCCAAGAAACCCTAAGGGGATAGCTATCTATTTAAGGAGGTGAGAGGAAGACCTAGAGGTCCCTAGGGTCGTCCTCCACCATGTTAAGGTGCACCTCACTTTGGACCGATGTCCGAGATGAAGTTACAAGCCTATAGACCCATCATAGATGAGACAACACCTTATTTCTGTGATTATGGCTGATTGGGTTGTAATTTGGAGATGAGGTTGGATCCGTTGGAAAGAGATCTGCAAAAGTTTTTTATCAAGTACTAATGAACCTAAAATGAAGCTTGTATGCATATGACTTATTCTTTATTTCTTTTTGTTTTTGTTGACATACGATTGTGAACCACGGTTATATTCATAATATAAATAAATGGTCACATCAATCTAGCTAGCTCTTTTGTCTAAATCAGACCAGAAATTTGAGTATATATTGTGCTTTGTTTTGCTTGTTGCCATAATATGTAGCTTATAAAGATATAGAATCAGTACGTATATATATCTTTGAAAGACATTTTTATGTGGATGCGGTTTATAAGCCAAATACGTTTAAACGAAGCAATGAAATATAATTTTGTGGCAATATTTATACTTCTATTTTAACACTGAAAAAGCAAAGACTCGAATATATATAAAGCACACCCGAAAACCACTAAATTAATATAAATAATAAGTTATAAAATTTAAAATAAATTGTGGCTTAATTATAAGCGGCTGCTCAACCAAAATAATTATCCCATATAACTACCATCTATTATATGATTTGGAGAAGGTTATAATCCAATGGATAGTGAGGCACATCCCAGGAAAGACAAAGGAGATTACCGAAAGATATAACTTAGTGCACAACCCCAACCTCGAATACAACAACTCTACTTACTGGCTCTAGCTGCTAGGCTGTACTAACATCTCTCCCAATAGTCGATCTATTGACAAGACAAGACAATCCTGACGAAGTAGAGCATATAGTTTATGATATAGCATGTTTAAGTAGATATAGCCTAGCTAGCCCAGGAAGAAAGGAACGGTGTACTGTAAATGTTGGAATTAAAGAAAAGGTCAAGCTTTACACACCACATAGGCTCACACCAATGCTTGCATTGGCACATGCATTCATCTGCACACACCGAGATTGGGTCTCTGCAATATGCAGCAAATCTGCTGCATTCAGCAGCTGCATCGATCGATCGATAGCTTTAGCTAGCTAGCACCTGCTCTAGTGGCTGCCTGCTTGCTCGTCTTGCTCGTGCTAGCTAGCTGCTTGCGTGCTCTCATATATGGCCAGCTCCAATCTGTAGCTTCCTAGTAGTACAAAGATGCATGTCATTTACATACGACAAATACACGAACCTGGCGAGCTATCGCTTTCAGTCCTTGTCGAAACTTGGTTTCGGCAATATATTTTCGGGTCGCAATCGAGATCGTCAAGCCATGATGGGTTAGAAGAAGAAGAAGATTTAGACGAGGTTCGGGCCCTCTCGTGAGGTAATACCCTACTCTGTTTCGGGGATTCGATCCGCCGAGTGTCTTTATTGATCTCGTGATCTTATGTATCTAAAGTCTAAAGCTCTTGCTCATCAACTCTGATATCCCTCAAGGGACGCCCCTTACCCCCCTTATATAGTCTTGAGAGGTGGGCTTACAAATCGGAAACCCTATCATACTCTAAGTCGGTTTCCTCAATCTTACCAAACTAAGACTATGAGCCATTGCCTTATCTAATCGGCAACGTAATACCCAAGTCGTAGTTGATTTACATATTTGGTAGGCACAACCTATCCCTATCTCCGTCGGATAAGCTTGCCATGTAGATACCCGATTGCCATAATCTCCACAAGAGCCCCCGAGTCCTTTTCGGCCGACGAGACAACTCAGCTTCAGACCAAAGCAAAGACTCAACCAAAAAATTTCTTTGACCGAGTGCTTTTGGCGCCGAGTGATTCCATCATCTCGCCCTGAATCTTCCAGTGGCTCCAAAGACTGTGAAGGGCTGAAAAATTCTCAAAAATAAATATCTAGGTGCATCTCCCGATGCACCTAATTAGTGTAGCCCCGACTATGTGGTTAGTCAAAAATAGACTAAACATATAGTCAAGAACTATAAAAAATTATTCTTATGTAGATGCTTAGCTCAAGCTAAAGCAACCTCATCACTCGTCAAGCTCGTATCGCCCGAGTGAATTTGCCCGAGTCAACTCGAACAAATAACTCAATCAACCCTCGTGGGTGAAAAGCACTCGGTAAACTCATGCTTATCCAAGTGGATCTGCCCAAGTCATCTCGGAACAAATATTTCAATCATCCCTCATGGGTAAGAAATCAATTCGCTCGGTAAGCTCATGCTTATCCGAGCTGATCCTCCCGAGTCATCCGGAAATTTGCCCGAGTCATCTCGGAACAAATAATTCTTTTATAAATGCTTAGCTCAAGCTAAAGCAGTTATAAAAATCACATCACTCGGCAAGCTCATGCTTATCCGAGTAAGTTCGCCCGAGTCGTCTCAGAACAAACAATTTAATCAACCCTCGTGGGTAAAAAACACTCGGCAAGCTCATGCTTATCCGAGTTAACTTGTCCGAGTCATCTCGGGACAAATAATCTAATCAACCCTCGTGGGTAAAAAACACTCGGCAAGCTCATGCTCATCCGAGTTAACTTGTCCGAGTCATCTCGGGACAAATAATTTTAGTCAACCCTCATGGGTAAAAAACACTCGGCAAGCTCATGCTCATCCGAGTTAACTTGTCCGAGTCATCTCGGGACAAATAATTTCATCAACCCTCATGGGTAAAAAACACTCGGCAAGCTCATGCTCATCCGAGTTAACTTGCCCGAGTCATCTCGGGACAAATAATTTAGTCAACCCTCATGGGTAAACAAATTTTCAGTATTCGAAAAATACGACCAAAATATTAAATAGCTCCCGCCATAATATTGGTCTTAATCTAAAAAGATCTTCACCAAGGTGGAAAAATAGCATTGATATAATCATTTAATCAAATGCTTAGAAACCAAACAGTCCCTCGTCATCGATGACCATGAAAAGCTTAATCGTTTGTCACCTTTCAAATTGCATCGTGCCAACTTCTCATGAAGTTACGCAAACCGCGGTATGAAAGGATTTTAAAGGTATTGGGCTATGTAACACGTGCATATTGCCAAGGCAAATCTGCTTAAGTCCATCCACTTAAGTCCCTAAGGACACGTGTCAAGCCACACCTTAGCCGGCCGCAAGTCTCTCATGGGCTCGGCCCAATCACGAGACGACTTAGCAAAAACCCTCAAGTCTTTTTACGAAGCTTCGAGGTCGTCCTCGCCACTTCATCTAATCATCTTGGTCTCTTTATGCCTCCGATGTGAACTTGTAGGTATCTAGCTTATTTATGTTGATGCCTTGACCGAGTCTTCATAAAAATTTCTTAAGTAATTTTCGTCCGATCGTCACCAAGCCTAAAACTTGATTAGATCATCAAAAATTCTCATCCTTATTTATTGAACTCAAATCAAAACAATAAACAATGATAAACTAAATATAAACAAGTTATCAAAGAAAACCATGCTTTATTGACACGTATGCAGCCTCCGACGTCAACTCAAGAAGTCATCTTGCTTGAGGTTGACACAAGAACAACATAAAACTTACGGCAATTTAAGCATAGTATCGTCGAAGATGTTCAATATTCCAGAGTTCTCCACCATAGATCCATCTTCACGCTTTAGTCGAAATGCTCTTGGCCGAGTCACCTCAGCGATTATGTATGGTCCTTCCCATAGTGGAGATAATTTGTGATGGTCCTTGATGGTCGATTGGATCAAGAAAGATTTTCTTCGTTTTGGCGTTGCCTTGTCCCGACTTGGCTATCCTCTTTGTAGAAATTTCACCCTCTTCGATGTTGATGTAGCTAGTCGGATTTCTTCCCGGCCACGTGATCTCTCACAAGATTGGGCCATATCGCAGCTTTCTTCGTCGCAGTGAAGGCTTGTTTGATGTCGCTGCGCAGGTGATGACGCCGTTAGGGCCAGCGTCTTCATGCGAGGTAAACGTAGTGTGGTATCGCCATGAATTTGGCGAGTGCAAGCCTTCCGATGATCGCGTGGTAGGCCGTCTTGAAGTCGACCACCCCGAAGGTGGTATTCTCCGTTCAGAAATTCTCGCGAACTCCTGAGGTGACTGGAAGGGCGACGTGCCCGAGTGGTGTGGGCGACAGCCCGGATCACTCCGTGGAAGGGGCTGAGCTTGTCTTCAACTTAGTTCTCGTGGATTTGTATCTCATCCGTGGTCTTGACGAATAGGAGATTGAGGACACCGCCCCATCGATGAGGACGCGCTTCACTCGATGTTCGAACCACTGTGTCAAGTACCAAGGATACCGACTGGTGAACCACTCGGTCGGATGATCCGAGCGATTAAACGTGATGGCCACCTCCGACCATCGTAGATGTTGTGGGACTTCGGGTT
The DNA here is from genome assembly GCA_019925245.2 of Oryza australiensis. Taxonomy (NCBI): domain Eukaryota; kingdom Viridiplantae; phylum Streptophyta; class Magnoliopsida; order Poales; family Poaceae; genus Oryza; species Oryza australiensis. The sequence continues at coordinate 15,601 of JAIFGZ020000710.1, forward strand.
GTGTCGCATTGACCTCGCGGTCCATCGCTTTTGCTTCCTCTTGACTCATAAGCTGCGGCCCCGAAGATGTGATTCAGCTCGCCCACGTGGTCTTGAAAAGGCCTCAAATTTCCAAATCGGGTAGTTCTTCTTGGTTCCCGATGGACCGGTTTCATTAGTTGGCTTCTTGTTCAACCGTGCCGCATATTGCTCGCGAATTGCTTGTAGATGATGCATGCACCGAGCGTTCATGATCGTTCATGATCGCGTCGTAGGCCGCAACTCGAGGACGACATTGAGAGTTGGATGTTGTGGCAACCAGGTCTCGTGCCGACGCTTGCGGTCTTTCCGGGCTCGATTGTTATTGCCGTTATCCTTCTTAGGATGCCGGCTTCCTCCCGATTGCTTATCGTCCCTCCCGTCGGGCCGGTCTTGGCGTGCCGCCTTGATTGCATCGTTGGACTTGGCGTAGGAGTTCGCCGTCTCGAACATTTGCTTCACCGTCTTCGGTGGTTTGCGCCGAACTTCCCGATGAGCAGCTCATCACGGACTCCCTTCCGGAAGGCGGTGATGATGTCATCGGTGATGTTCGGGATCTTGTTGCGCTTCTCGGAGAAACGACGAATATAATCCTTCGAGGGCTCGTCCGGCTTCCGGATGACGTTGTAAAGGTCAAAGTGTGTGCCGGCCTCTCGAAGGTTCCTTGAAGTTGGCGATGAAGTGGTCCTCGCCTCGCTCCACGAGCCGATTGAGCCTCTTGGCGCCTCGTGAGCCAATTTCGGCCGAGTTTGCGAGGGCCACGGCAGTGTAATTGGCCATAGCCTTGTTGTCGCCACCGCAACGCGGATGGCGAGGGTGTATACGGTTAGCCAAGATTCGGGGTCGGTCTTACCGTCGTACCTTTCAATCCTCGTAGGCTTGAAGCCACTCGGCCGGTGCACTCGGCGAAGTTCCCGAGTGAAGGCCGGTACTCCGTCGTCGCCGTTATCGGTGATCCCCTCCGATCTTCCCGAGTGCGTCTGCCGCGCTCCCGGTAGCGGCGATCGAGGACTTCCCGCAGATCACTCGGCGGTCTTCGGTTGGCTGGTTGGATAGCCGAACCTTGCGACGGGCTCGGTGGTGGACGGGTGGATGTCCGTGTCGTTTGTCGCGGAGTCGGCCGTCCGCTCCCGGTACTTCAGCGTGGACTCGCGAGGTGGGCCTCTTGGCTCGGTCGCCGACCGAGCCGGCTCGGGCCTCCTATAGTCTCCCGACTTCGCAGGTGGAAGCCGGCTCTTGTCCGGCGTTTCGCCACGATTCGCCGGTCTTCGTGCCGAAGTGGTGAGATGGCCGTTCGCCGTGGCAGCGACGATAGTCTTGATCTTGTCGAGTATTGGAGTCACGTTGGCGGAGCCGTCTCTATGACGGTGTCCAAGAGCGTGAGTGCGGCGACGCTGCGTTCGCCGTGGTGTCGGAAGATATTGGTGTTGCGAACCCGTGTTTGGAGTATGGCCTCCTGGGCGATCGTCCGCCGCACGTAGATCCCGCTTCCTCTTGTCGCCTCGCCCTTGCGTTGTTTCTCCTCTTCGGCTGTCTTGCGCTCGAGCTCCACCCCGGCTCGCTCTTCTTCAAGCAAGCCTTCGGCCATGGCTGAGTCGGACTCGTCCGCTCGGCCATGAGGACGTCAAGCACTTCGGCTCGTAGTCCATGCGGCATCGGAGTTGTTGGCTTCGTCGAAGGGATGCCGTAGAGGTTGTCGGCCGGCGGAGCCGAGGTATCCGTTGAGCTCGGAGATGAACAAGAGCCAAAGGACGGGAGGATGACGACCTCCCTTGAACTGGGTAACCCGGATCTCGGATCGTTCCACCCGAGCCTGAGCTTGGGGATCAGCTCTTCCGAGTGGTTCCTCGCCAACTCGGGAGAGCAAGATTGATAGATCTTGGCGACGTTTGGTAACCCAAACGGCACCGAAAGGTCTTCACCGAGTAGATTGCTTCCGTCGGGAGGCAAGAAGATTGGCGCGAGATCTCGGCGGCATTCGGTATTCGAATGGCGCCGAGTGAAGTCCGTCGTCGGAGAAGGTGGATCGCATCTTGGTCTTCAAGATGTTGTCGAAGATCTCGGCGCCGTTGAGAGCCCGAACGGCGCCGAGTGGGTCTTTCCTTCCGACCGGGTTGAATCCGAGTCGAAGGAGGAGTCGTCGAAGAAGTTGGCGGCGAAGTCGCCGAGTCTTGAAGGAGATCCCATCACGCTTGTCGGCGAGATTGTTGAAGAAGTCTCGACGCGCGGCCCCTACTCCGCGCGCCAACCGTCGAAACTTGGTTTCTGCAATATATTTTCGGGGTCGCAATCGAGATCGCCAAGCACAATGGGTTAGAAGAAGAAGAAGATTTAGACAGTTCAGCCCTCTCGTGAGGTAATACCCTACTCCTGTTTCTGGATTCGATCCGCCGAGTGTCTTTATTGATCTCGTGATCTTATGTATCTAAAGTCTAAAGCTCTTGCTCATCAACTCTGATATCCCTCAAGGGACGCCCCTTACCCCCCTTATATAGTCTTGGGAGGTGGGCTTACAAATCGGAAACCCTATCATACTCTAAGTCGGTTTCCTCAATCTTACCAAACTAAGACTATGAGCCATTGCCTTATCTAATCGGCAACGTAATACCCAAGTCGTAGTTGATTTACATATTTGGTAGGCACAACCTATCCCTATCTCCAGTCGGATAAGCTTGCCATGTAGATACCCGATTGCCATAATCTCCACAGTCCTACATCTACATGTTGTTGAGCTAGAACATGTCAATCTGTCATACGCGTGACCAGGGTTCAATATTTGAGAAATCAAAAAAAAACATTCGGGGCACCTAAATTCCGAAATCGATCGATCTCCTGATGAAAAGTTTGAAATTCTGAATAGTTTTTCTAAACTCAAAGAAGTTACAAATACTCGTCCGAATGAACATCATATATACTAGCCACCTATAAACTGGAAATGTTTGGACCAAAATACTGAACCGAGAGACAGAGGAATTGACCCATTAATCTGTGTAGGTTCTTAATTATTAAAAAACATTTGTCTAGTGATCAGAAATTGCTTCGGTTATGTATGTATTCGGCCATCCATAAGGAAGAAAAAATACACAAGAGGGGCAGGGATTTCAAAGGTTGGCACCTACCCTGCGTCCCTGCCCAATAATAGGATAGCCAGGTCTTCTTGTTGATCAAAGGACTCCGGCCGGCTAGCCATAGACTTTCAGCGTGGTAAAACTCTCTTTTTGCGGTAATAAAATTTAATTGGCAATTTGCCATGGGACAACTCATTCAAGGTGCAACAGTACGTTAGGGTCCACGCATAATTGGTTGGTTTTATTCTTAATTAGTGTGGACAGATTTTAATTACTTACTTTATATGTATAACTTAATTAACTTAGCAATGGACTTCTATTTTGTTGGCAACGAAATGACTATGCAAATTATTAGCGCTCTCGAAATTCATAAAATTACATATATGGTTGAATGGATGAACAACAGATAACTCTAATTAAAACATACTTTGGAAATAGTTATTCTTAAATTTTTAGACAATTGAGAAGTATTTACATTTCTGGCCAAAAAGCAGAAAATAAAAGAATTTGAGTTCGGACAACTAAAACTCTAGAGAATAGAGAAAAGCTAACCGATCTACTTCTTGCTAAATAGATTTCTGATTTAATTGAGTCTCATTTTCTTAGAATATGTCATTAGGAATCATATATAACTATACGATTGCAAACAATTAATAATTTGAAACAGAAATTAATCATTCACCTAACTTTTGTCTCCTCGGAACAAAAATGGCATCTTCCATCAGAAAGGCTTAACCATTTTCCAATGTACTTAGTGATTTACTTTATCCGTGACTCTCTACTACCTGCAAACATGCACGCAAGATTCCATGTGCAAGTGTACTTTGTCTATAGGGAACAGTGATCATGACTCGGGTAGTAACGCTATCAAGTCTCCATGGAAAAGCTCTGAGCAACCTTTTCTTCCCTCTGTGCATAGATTTGAAGGGGCCAACCAGCAGCCTGGACTGGAGGGTGATTAATTGAAGCCAAACAAACACAAGCCTACACACTTTGACTTGTTAACATCTTCACTATAGTCTCTCTCTCTTCTGTCTGTCTCACTGGTCTTATATATTTTTCTGTGATGTTTGTTGCCTTGTGCTGCTCTCTTATCTGTGCCTGGCTTTCTGTGTCCCAATATATCTCCTGAAAGGCAGTGTTTCTCTGTCTCTATGTCCTCTAGCTAGCACAGACGAGAGAGCTAGCTGAGCTGCTGCTGCCCCGGCAGCTAGCTACAAATTAAGAAAAGGGTTAGGAGCAGTGGGATACTGGGATTTGGTAGCTAGGGGTGTGTGTGTCTTGTTGCTTTTAGCAGCTTGGAATTGAGGCAAAAATCCAATTCTGCTCAATTGGACTCATGGGGAGGGCTCCATGCTGTGACAAGAACAACGTCAAGAAGGGGCCTTGGTCGCCTGAGGAGGATGCCAAGCTCAAGGAGTTCATTGAGAAGCATGGCACCGGCGGCAATTGATTGCTCTCCTCAGAAAGCAGGTATAGTTTCAACTTAATTTCAGAGATCTTGTGTGCTCTCTTTGGCGATTTTGTACTCCTTTTTCCCCTTTACGAGTTCATGTCTGGAGGCCTGTGATCGACCACTTTAATTTGCATCTGGTTTCTTTTATTCTTTTGGAGAACAATTTGATTTGTTTTCTTCGTCTGATCTGAGAATTTAATCAGTTGTATTCTTTCTTTCTGTCTGTGTTGTGTCCTCTTCTGTAGATGTATACAGGTTCATGTTTAAACGATCTTATTTAGGGCTAATTAAGTTAGGTTTTCCCTTCCCAATTTTTTTACATCATTTTCCTCTCTTCGCGGTATTATGTTAAGACGACAATTCCTTCTTTCGTTTTAGCACTAATGGTCGTACATCCTTTTGTGGTCAAGTGTGAAATAGATCTCTGACTCATACACCCAAATTAATGTTTTGTTAGGCTTGCCGGCTGCCGCATGCAATTCTATGCTTGTTAGGAAAACGCAATGCAGTTCAAGATCCTAGAATTCTAGTGGAGTGTTTTTTCACACGTTTAATTGTATGCTGTGTGCAATATTTGGCTATTTACATGTTACTTATTGTCATTCTTATTTCCCCAGTTTTTATACGCAATTAATAACTGCACGAACTATATATATGGTTCTGAATTTCTGATGATGTCCTAATCACGTTATTTATTCCATAATTATAGGATTGAGGAGATGTGGCAAGAGTTGTAGGCTTAGATGGCTAAACTACCTGAGGCCCAATATTAAGCATGGGGAGTTCACAGAGCACGAAGACAGGGTCATCTGCAGCATGTTTGCCAGTATTGGGAGCAGGTATATACATATATCACAATGCATATATCGAGTTTTGTAGAGTAAGATGTATATTTAAACCTTCCTTTTATTTCGATCTACTTAATTTCATCCCAAACATGCATAAGTATGACGGCCTGTTTCTTCTCCCTAAGTTAGAAGAATCCTTAGAAGTTATAATTATTTACTAGTAATATATAGGTAGGACGAACAATGTATAATCATCAGCAAACAAAGAGATACCTAACTATATATATGCTCTGATACAATTTCAAGTACATATTTGAGAAACTTTGCATGTTGTAGCTAGATAGCTACCTACCCCAAGTCATGTCTTGTAGAACAGTACAAAGATGACATGAGAAAACCTAACAGACCAGGAAAAAAATGCAAATCACTCATTTCTACATGTCATCAATTTTAGGTGGTCTATAATCGCGTCGCAGCTCCCCGGCAGAACGGACAACGACATCAAGAACTACTGGAACACCAAGCTCAAGAAGAAGCTCCTCGGCCCGACCGCCGGCGCCGGCGCCGCGCCGTCGCGGGTACAGCGTCAGCAGAGCCACCACCACCATCACCACCGGTCTCTCCTTGTGCCGAACTCGCCGTCGCTCAATACCGGCGGCTACAGCAGCTTCTTCCCTGGCGCCGGCGGTTTCCATCAGGAGCCAGCTATGCCGCCAACGCTAAACCTACCATCCACCACCACCCAGGACTTCATGCTGGGCACTCATTCTGGCCTTCCAATGGTTAGCGCTTCTGCACTGCTCAACCATTTGCAAGGCGCATCACATCATCAGCTGCTTGTGAAGGAGGAGAGCAGCAACATGATCGTGTTCGGCTCCGACCAGCAGAGCTGCAGCTCTTCAGATGGGTTGGCACCACACAGCCACCACCATGACAACAGGGAGTTCATTCTTGATGGCTACAGCTATGGCGGCGGCTACAACAACAGCTGCATTGAGCAGGTTGACATCGACAATAACAAGCTATTCCAGAATCAGCAGGATCAGGCACAAGAACAGCAGCAGCTCGTGTACAACTACGACGAGATCAAGCAGCTGCTAATGAACACATCAACCACAAATAATAATGTTGGTCAGGATCATGGCGGCAGCATGGAAGCAGGGTTGATCGGATCACAAGGGAAGGTAACCATGATGTAAATTAAACTGATCGATTAAGAGGAGGACGGGCAGCAGCCGGGCGGCAAGATTAAGGATGGATTAATTAAACCAAGGTGTGTTTTTACTGTTCTTTGATTGGATTCTACCGTACGTACGTGATGCATGGCGCGTTTACTTGTGTGGTAAAAAAAAGAAGCAGAAAAAGTGTGTCCCGTGTCACGGTCGCATGCACGTGCCAGTGCAGCTGCTAGCGTTTGCGTTCGTGTTACAGCCTGCAGTGTGTTGTATGTCACTGTGACATGGGATCGATCGATCGATTATGATAGAGACCATCTCTCTCTCTCTCGCTATATATTGTACTTTTTCTCTCTCTCTCTTCAGTTTTCGCCAGAGGTAAGTAAGTATAGTGTACTCTCTCAACTACTGTGGAAACTCGATTACTGTGTGCTTGACTCTGGGCACAGGCCAGCAGATTCAGTACCTTTTCTCCACTGTGTTGTGGATACATTTCCTTCTTCCTGCAGTGCATGCTTAGATGTAATGTGTGTACATGTCTTTTTCTCTCTCTCTCCCTTGAACTCTGGGCATAGGATTGTTGCTGCTGTGACACAGTGCATGTGAAGCCGTGCAAGTTGTGTAAATAAAAATGTTGGCGTTGTAGCATATCGATCAGTGCATGCATGGAAGCATGCATGATTGGCGTCGAGATGGCACATGGGGGACGACGAGAAGAAACGAGTCTTTGCAGTCCTTGCCGCGAGAAACGTGTCTTGTCGCAAAGAACACGTACGGTTGCAATCGGAGTATTTTGTTTTTTGCGATGTGTTAGCGCTGGCAGATCATGCAGAGTTAGCGCATGAAATGGAAGCGAGATCGATGAAAGATTCGATGAGAGAGATGAGCGAAAAGATTCCCAGCTCGTTGTTAGTAATTTAGTGCCTCCATGGACAGACATTGTCCAACAGTGCAAGGGATATCCGCCTCTTTGTCGTCGTTCTTTGTGCGTACAGTAGTTTGCTTGAAACGAAAACACATGATAGATACAAAACTAAAACAATTTTAGGGCCCTCGTAAAAAAAGCAAAGGTTATTTATAGTTGTATTTAATTTTCCGTATAGACTTTTTTACAAATATATCTATATTATTTTAAGAACGCAATCGTTCTTTTTTCGTTTCTTTTTCATTGTACGTAGGAGGTTGTCCACTCATTTTCGTAATCATAGCAGAATCCACAATTTATCCTTAATCCACTTATCCAACCAATTCTCAATTATATAGATATAGCTGGTTGCAAAGCAAAGACATATAAACACTACAATTTAAAACAGCAAGTTAATAAGTGTAAAAAAGAAACTAAATAAGTTTGAAATTAAATTCTAAAGTACAAAATTGGTTGCTGCTCAAACACCCATTAAATGTGCCATATGTTCTCTAGGACAATAAATCATAAAAGGCGTCTCAGGAGAGAGAAGATACGTACCCTATATGCAGTTGACAATTAAGTCTTTCTCTTGCACAACACACTTAAATGGATAATGCAAGATGGGCCATAAATTTAAGGGGCCATAATTAATCCGGTGTAATGCATAAAGAACAAACCACGTATAATACTAATAAGCAAGAAGATGAGAAACACAATGATTTAAGACGGAAAGCTCTAAACAGGACAAAAATAAAAGATATGAACAAAGGCGATGATCAATATGGGGGAGAGTTAAGTCGATCCAGTTTGGCGATAATGAGCATATAATACGGTACAAATTAAATTAGTGGCAACTAGTCAAAAAGAATTGTGCCAACAAATCCAAAGTATTGCTCCATTCATTGTCTTTACTCCACGATTGACTCCTAAAGTAGCATCCTCATTGTGACATGTCGTTATTAAATTGTAGCAATCGTGGATCGAACTCATGTGAATTATAAAACCCCATGTCTTAAATATTCTAACAGATGATTCGATTTATATTTGCACCTTTCTGTTAAAACGGTATCTATGTTAATTCATAGTTATATTCCACCTTTTATATATACTCTAAAATTTTAATTTTCATATATAGGTACCAACGATATCAATTGAGTACAGCTAATTAAGAATGGTTATATATATATATATATATATATAGAGTATCATATTTTCATTTATTGAAGGAAATATTCCGTTTCCACCACATACAAATTTCGAGCTAACTGGGATCTCTTTGTCTGGTACGAGCTGACAGATGACTGTCAATTCATAATTTTTTTAAGAGATGGACAGCACACTGTCAATTCATAATTTTTATATAGCACTCTTGTCGTACATCATCTTACGGATTAGCAGTCGCAAATTGGTCAACTTGCACATCATATTGTATCTTATCCATCAGAAACGTCTCCAAAAGTGGCGTAACGAATTAAAGTTTGGTGAAAACTATTTACAGTTATTAGTGTGTCCTGAGCACGGCGAGCCAGCGACATTTAGCTGTATAACGTGGCCTTGCTCTTTAATTCTCGAGTAATTGTACAGAGATGCTAAGAGAATTGTCAAACCTTTGTGACTGATCAATGTGTACATGCTGATGATGAAATTATTTAGCACCATAACCATACAACATGAGAAAAGATCATACTTTTATTAAATAATTACAATAACGAGAATCCAGAGATGAATCCAAAGATCATTGAGAAATTGATTGTTCAAAAGTAAATTGCAGTACACATTATTCTGTAGGACAAAACATTTAATTTCTTAATTATTAGACCGTGCTTTATATACTACATCGATCACTATTGGACTGAAAATCCTCTTTATAAGGGGTTAATTAAACTCATAGAAAATAAAGATCCATCTGGACTTATTTTTTCTAAACCCTAATTAGGATGTAAGGATGCCAGATCTAGCAGGTGACATGCAGCAATAAGAGGGTGACAGAAGGTGGACTTGAGATTTGGCGATTTAGGGTAACATTTTCCATTATTAGACCATCAGCAATGCATCGTGGTCTCAATCAATGGCACACTGACACCAACCTCCACATAGGCAAAAATAGCTACCAAAACTACTATGTTCACATTGTTCTGCGAGCCAATCCGTCGTTAAATCTGTCGGCAAGACCATCGGTGGCGACCTCCATCGTCTTCATTGCTGCTCCCACCGGTTGTCACCGCCCTCGAGCTCGTGGCTACCGGATCTGACCGCCCCCGAGCTCATGCTGGTCAGATTTGGTCACTTCCAAGCTCATCACTGTTGAAGCTCATCGGCGTTGCTCCTGCTCATCATCACGAGGAGGCGGTGGAAGAGAGGTGAGGGCGACGAAGGCAAGTTGACAGTAGGAGAGAGGGGAAAGTGTGGTAAAGACAAGGTGGTGGCGAAAGAGACGGAGAGGGACGACAAAGGTGAGGAGATGATGGAAGAGAGGGGGAGGAGGAAATGAGGAGAGAATAGGGAAGGGGAGAATGAGATAGAGAAGTGAGGAGAGAGGAGAAAAATCAGGTCGATTGGCTCGGTTTTCATTAGCTCAATTTTCACAATGTGCTGATTTTTAGAGAACTGACACATATATATTTTCATATGTATTTTTTAAGTGTTTTTTTAAAAAAATGGTAACCATAAAGATAGTTTCGGTTTTTAATTTTAGACTCATATATGAAAGTTGGAAAGTGGTTATATGTATTGGTTTTTTAAGAAACCGATCTCTTATAACGTGTGCATCCGAATAAACGAGTGAACTGATCATGATATGCAATTACGTGAAAAAGATGCACGAATTAATTTGTCAATGCTGTTAAATCACAGTGATATACTAGAAGGGATCATGGTCAGCACGTTGCAATTAATGTATGCTATTGTAGTCGGTTAATCGATCGCTCTCTTGCATGTCCACGTCATCTAGTTAACATGCGTAACCCTTGATTGATTCCTGCAACGAACACTACTACAAAACATGCATAAGTGTTTGTCTAATAGTCGACATCTATTAAAACAATAGATAACGGCTCTAAAGAAAAACCGACACCTATAATATATTATAGGTGTCGGCTCTAAAGAAAAACCGACACCTATAATATAGGTGCCGGTTTTTCATAAAAACCGACACATATGACAAGCCGAGCCGAGCCTTATCAGAAATTCTTCACCATTTCCCCTCATCCTTATCTTCTCACTCTCACATCTCTCACTCTCTCACTCTCTCTTCTCCTCCATACGCCGAGCGGCGAGAGGCCGGGCGGCGGAGGCGGCGTGGCGGCGGGAGCCGGGCGGCGGCGGCAGAGGCCGCGGCGACCGAGGCAGCAGTGGCGACGGAGCCGGGCGGCGGCGAGAGGCCAGGTGGCCGAGGCGGCGGGTGGCGGCGGAGCCGAGGCAACGGCGAGAGGCCGGGCCGCCGAGGCGGTGGGTGGCGGCGGGAGCCGGGCGACGGGCGGTGACGGGAGCCTCTCTTCTCTCTTCCCTTATCCTCTCGATCCGTGCCCTTCTCTCTTCTCTTTATCTCTGATTCTCTGTGCTCTCTCTCTCTTCTCACAGGTTGGCGGCGGGAGGCGGCCTACTCAGGGCGGCGGGATGCCGGCTGGGGACGGGAGGCGGCGTCGACGGTGGAGGAGTCCTCCTCCGCCGGATCTGGCGAGGGAGGCATTGGCGACGGTGGAGGAGCCCTCCCCCCACCGGATCTGGCAAGGGGAGGTGGCGGCGACGATGGAGGAGCCCTCCCGCCGCCGGATCTGACGAGGGGAGGCGGCGGCGGCCAGCGTCGGGTAGCTTCCACGGCCGACGCATGCATTTTTTTCTTGATTAATTCCTCTTTCTCCTTTTGTTTGTTGATCTGTGAATGGTATTGTTGTTGATTTCGTTGATGTGTGAAATGGATCTGTGAATATTTCGTTGATTTGTGTAATGGATATGTGAATGTTATTGCTGTTGATTTCGTTGATCTGTGAAATGGATTATTGGGTGAGGAATATTTTCTTGATTAGGGGCGACGGGAAATATTGTAGATTCATTGACTCAGCTTGCATCGAGCCGAATTTTTATGGCTGAAACCTAATAGGTGCCGGTGTTTAAACTTGTACCTATTTTTTTTCAAATAGGTGCCAACCAATGAGTATCGGTTGAGAAAATCGACATCTAAGTGTGGTTTCCAATCGACATCTATATGAGCTCTCCTGTAGTAGTGGAAGTAGAGTTCGCTGCTAGCTACAAAGTGCAGCGAAATTTCTTAATAGGATAAGTTAATACAGTATATCTCACTTGAAGGATAACTGGACGCCCCGTCCTCTCGATCAACTAACACATCATGTCAGCATGATATGCGAACATATGTTACTATTATGTGTTCAAACGCTGTCTCATCGCCTGTGTCCTTCATTTTATTAATCAATTAACGTACGTGCATGTCTGAATCATATATATACTAGCAAAATGTCCGTGCGTTGCAACAGAACGACGACGTAGGAAGGGAAACATGCGAAGGGCGAAGGTCCAGGTGGCGGCGCGGGAGCTCCGAGCGACGACGGGAGGAGGGGCGCAGGCGCAGCGCGGGGCACCACGCGGATAGGGACGAAAGAGAGGGACGTAGGAGGTCTTTTTTATCCAAGCACTCCCTTTCTTTTTAGCATTGGGATTGTGGGTTAATTTTATAAACACTCAAGGGGTTTTTGCAGAATAACCAGAGACGGACGAAAATTTTGGATAGAAACACTACTTACTTTATAGATAGTTATATATATACACATATATATAACTTTGAAAGCAAGGGTATGTTCAACTTTATATACCACTGGACTTTGATTAAGAAATAGTATCAGATAGACATTTAGTATAAGTTAATTTAATTTTACCAAATTAAGTAAAAAATATAATGAAAATAGATACTAACTTAGTGATTCTTTAAACTGATTAGAAATTTAGTAAAAGTTTAAAATATTTATGATTTAGATATTATTAGTTAGAAAAGTATATTGATGAATAGAAAAAGTTACATGTATATCGATGGCGGCGCGCTAGCTCACGCGTGCAGCGTGTGCTCGGCCGCCGCTCAGGGCAATGCATGGCGACGCAAGAGGAACGTAAGTCGGGCTCGCCTGCTGGAGGTGAGGAAAATGAGGGAACAATAGAGCGAGAGGTTATACGGATCGAAAATTTTATAGATTTGGACGAAAAAATGATTTGATGATCGAAAAGTTATAGATTTTTTAAGTGGTTAAGATAAGCTCTGTCGTATGTATAACTGGTTTTTTTAAAAATAACCAGGTGGATTGCGGGTTAATTTCGGAAAATCTCAAGGAATTTTCTGCGAAATAGACAGGCAAAACAAAAAATAGTTATATATATATATATCCCACTTAATTTGAGTCGATGATGGAGTAGAAAAAATGGTGAAATTAAAAGGTACAACGATGACTCTTAACTAACGGTACGATAATATGCATAAAATGTAATTGTGCATCGCTTTAACACGACAAAAAGGATTCTACACTGTTTTTATTGTATGAAAGTGTTAAGATAAGTTTAACCACCACGTTAATAAGATAAAAAAACTTACACGTACCTTCAATTGCATGTGTGTTGTGTTAAATTCGAGGTATGCACACTATTAAAATGTAATTGTGCATCGCTTAAACACGACAAAAATGATTCTACACTGTTTTAATTGTATGAAAGTGCTAAGATAAGTTTAACCACCATGTTAATAAGATAAAAAAAACTTACACGTACCCTTTAATTGCATGTGTGTTGTGTTAAATTCGAGTTATGTACACTATTAAAAAAATAATTTTTTACTATGAGGACGGGCCATGGATCTTCACAGACGGACCGTATTTTTGGCCGCGATGACCCGTCGGGTAGTTGTGGTTGGAAGGTCCAATGGCTGTCTGGCTGCCAAGGCCTATTATCACAGGCGACCCACGGACGCCTGTGATAATCACTACTATGAAAATAATTTTCATAGGCAACTAAAACGGATCCACGTAGGTGGCCAGGTGATTTGCCTGCCAGTAAAGGCCTACCAGTTTTCCGCTCTGCCAGCAATGCTATTGGAATCCAGCTTTTTGTGGTGATACATGGCGTGAAGATCACCGAAATCTTTCCACAAAAATACTTCTCCGTTCATGAAAGCAAGGGACGTTGTTCTAATCATTATTGGCGTAAGGCCCTTTCTACTGGTTTCCATGTATCATTGAAGTAATCTTCTCATCTCCCATGACCCTTCTTGAAGAGCTTAATTGGGCAAAAAGGGTTTGCCGTGCTCAAATTTCGTTGGTACATCATCCGTTGCAAAGTATATCTTACCAGCAAAGGTTGTCGGTCTTATTATTTTCATATGAATGTTCCTTGGCACGGGTTTTTCATCTTTAAAAGTGATTACCATCCAGTTCTCTCTTTCCTTACTCTTTGCTTTCAGATTGTCTTCGTAATATTCTAGGCACTACCTCTTCAGTTTAGGCAACGACTAGATCTCTATCGCATTGATCATCGGCTGGGTCTTCATACACCTTGGGTTTTGTGTCCTCTCATGCAATGGTAAGTGTGTGGCTTTTGGATTGTTTAGATTTACTTCTTTTATAGGTGACAAAATCTAGATTTCCGATTGCTTGGGTGGATCAGGTGCTTCCCCTGGCATCTTGGTCGCTTCATTTGCTTGTTCACGTGTATGCTAGGATGCCGACACTACTACAAAAAGGCTTATTGGTGTCGCCCCAAAAGGTGCCGGTCAAACCAAATCCGGCACCTATAATGTATATAGGTGGCGGCAAAAGAATAGGTGGTGGTTCGTGTTAAGAACTGCCACCTATAGTCTCAAATAGGTGCCGGGTAAATAGTAAAACCGACACCTATAGTATAGGTGGCGGTTTTACTGTTCACCCGACACATATTTGAGACTATAGGTGGCGGTTTTACTGTTCACCCGCACCTATTCTTCACGAATAGGTGGCGGTTCTTATTACGAACCGCCATCAATAGTATAGGTGGCGGTTTTACTGTTCACCCGGCACCTATTTGAGACTATAGGTGGCGGTTTTTGTTCACCCGGCACCTATTCTCAAAAACACTATTCCCTTGATTAGTACCATACCGCTCGCCGAACCGAGGCAACACCGGCTTAATAGGTTCGTGCCTCGCTTGCTCATCGTGTAGAACCGCTCGCCGAACCGCTCGCTCGTGCCTGTAGCTCTATCTCGCGGGCCCACGCTTACGTGGAAAAATATGATGGGTCCGGCTAAAGGAGTGGGCCCATAAAAAAAGATTGGGAGCACTTCATTATATAGGTGTCCGATAAATAGGTGTCGGTTCTACACGAACCGGCACTTATTTGCTCGAATAGGTGCCGGTCGAAGAACCGACACCAATGACCAAAGTCATTGGTGCCGACCAATAGGTGCCGGTTAGGAAAACCGGCACCTAAGGGGGTTTCCCAACCGGCACCCATGAGGCATTATGTACTAGTGCGATACCTTAGGAGGGGATTTATGCGGAGATACATCCTCTTGCCCGTTGGCTTATTCATCTGCATGCTAGGGTGTCGATACCTCAGGAGGGTGTTCATGTGGAGATGCATCCTCTTGCCCCTACCTTGTTCATCTGCAAGCTTTTTGGCTTTGTCATCATGCTCGGTGGTTGGTTTCTTATGAGGAGGCAGCATGGAGGTCTTGGCGGTTTTACAAGGAGCGTCCATTGATGCTACAAAGATTATATCTTTTCGGTGCCACAATATGATATTGTCCACCACATCCCCGAGTAATTGTATACCATTAGGCATGGAAATGTCTAAATCGTACCTCTCAAACCCTGCATTCATCGTTTGCACCAGTACTTTGGCGTAATCTTTGGGAACATCTACCTCATGATAACTGCTACGTGGGATAGCCATTCCACTCGCAACCTCAAGGGTTCTAGCTGATCTACCTATCGGAACATACAACTTGCAAGGTTTAACCTCTAGTAGATCATCAATAATATATCTTGGATCCGACGTCCCGGCGTAGAGTGCTCTCCCATAGTCCAGTCCATGTAACAACTTCAGTCCAGGTAATAAATCATAGTTCCAAAAGAAGGTAATCCTTTCCTGCAACACCACCTGTCTGGTTCATCTTTCAAGCCTTCTTTGTATTTGCCACATTTCTTGTAGGTACACTAGTACAAAACACCATATAGGTGCCGGTTGGGAAACCCTCTTGGGTGCGGTTTTCCAACCGGCACCTATTGATCGACACTAATAAAAACTAAATAGGTGCTGGTTTAAGAACCGGCACCTATTAGGTCCATGGAATCAAAAAAAATATCCGGCTCAAGCCGATGCATCGAGCCGACAAGAATTCATTCCACCCATCACAAAAATCATCCACATCCATCACAGATTAATTCAGATACACTCCAATCCACAGATCAATTCACATACACTTCAATCCACCACAGATCAATACACAAGAACACAAATTTTAGACAAAAAAATCCACACCTCTTTCGGCCGCCGTCGCCTTCACGCTTGCGCCGCCCGTCGCGCGTCGAACCTCCGTGGCCCCTTGCCGCGCACCGAACCCCACCGGATCTGGCGGAGGGGAGGGTCCTCCACCTGTCGCCGCTGCTCCCCTCGGCGATGTGCTCGCTTGCCGCGGCTGTCTTCGCGCTTGCGCCGTCCCGCCGAACTCCGCTGGACTCCGAGGCCCCTGCCACGCGCCAAACCTCGCCGGTCGCCACCACCGCTCTCTGTCCCGTCGATCGGCGAGGGGAGGGTCCTTCACTGCCGCCGCCGCTCCTCGGCGACGGGCTCGCCCTGCCGTCGCCATCTTCATGCTTGCCCCGCCCGCCGCTCGCCGAACCTCCGAGGCCCCTACGCATGCGAAACCCTGCCGCCGCCGCGCTCCCTCCCGCCGGATCGGCGGACGGGAGGGTCCTCCACCTGCGCCGCCGCTCCCGTCCCCGTCCCCGTCCCATGCCCGCGCCGCCCTCCGCCCGGAGAGAAGAGGAGAGAGTACTAGAGAGGAGAGAAGAAGAGAAGGACCGGTTGGAGAGAAGAAGAGATAAGGTTGGAAAAGAAGAATGGACGGCATATAAAACCCCCAGTCCGACAGCTTGCGGGTCGGCTCGGTGGTTTAGGTGCCGGTTTTTTAAAAAACCAGCACCTTTAATAAATTTTAGGTGTCGGTTTTTTAAAAAACCGTTACTAATACTATAGGTGTCGGTTTTTCTTTAAAACCGACATCTATAATATATTATAGGTATCGTTTTTTTAAAAAACCGACACCTATAGTATATGTGTCGGTTTTTATTGAGAGCCGCTACCTATCGTTTTAATAGGTGTCGGTTTTTGTTAAACCGACACCTATTAGGTCGATACCTATGCATGTTTTTGTAGTAGTGGTAGATGCATCCTTTCAAAAGCCTTATTTCGATCTAAGCTTTGACAAGACTCCTCGAACGTGAACAGGGTGTTCTGTATTGCTAAGCACCTTGCTAAGCTGGTCTCTCTCTATGACTTAAATAATCCCATCTTCTCCGCTTTGGCTAATCTCTTTATTTGATCGGCTACTTGCTGGAGTTCAATATCTTCAAATACCACCTCCCCATCATCCATAATCTTGGGGGTTCTTGTTTTCACCCAGTTTCTAGATCGTTCGTCATAGTCTTCTACTGGCACGGGTTTAACTGCCTTTCTCATATCCTCTTCCTCTTTTCTCCATTCCTCACTTTAGGGGCGTATCTAGTGGAGCCCAAGCAATTGTGCCATTTATTCCTCTTGGCCAAATCGGATATTTTCTTACTCTTCGCCATTTATTCCGGTGAGGTCTTGAACTTAACAAATTCGTCCCACTGGGAAGGTATGATATTTTCCCATACTTTTCAAAACGTTCAATGTCCTACTGCACATAGTCTTTGTTCAGCGTGTTTTTCCATCTGCGCTAGGCCTTTACCATAGGCTGCAACATTGTGCTCCTTGCTACATCTTCAAATCCCTTTGGGAATTGTTTCCTTTTCGATAACTCCTTCCATATATGTTCTTTCATCCCTTTAGAAACCTCATCCCATTCCTTAATTGTGATTGGGACATTATTTTTGACTGTGGCACCACATTGGCTGTTGTATTTTGCACATGTGTTTTTGGGGCCCAATGGCTCCACTTTAGGACTGATCGAAGTCACCACGTAAGTCCCATCAGACAATCTATTTACGCTTCACTCTTCACTTCTATTTTTGGGCAACTCTCGCCACTTGGTTGTGAAGTCGAGGTAGCCATCACTTCGTCAATTTCTATGGCTACGTTAGCTTTGTGTCAAGACCTTCGTGGAGCCTTTTCCTAAGAAATAAACACAAGATTGAGTTAGTACGTACCGACAAATACCATAATTATGGACACAACATTAAGTGTTCAGTTTAAAACATATTATCTTTTTCTCTGGGGTGTAGTCTTCGTCGACGTCATCTCCATCCACATCTTTCTTTTTCCTTTAAGGGCTTGGATAGGGGTCAGTTGGCGATGCGTCCACCTCGTCCTCCTCAACATCAATGCAATCCGAACCCTACGTGGTTTCCACATTTGTTTGTGGAGCGACCTCGACAGCTTTGAGTTGTTTGTGTTCTTATCAACACGTTGTTTATCTTTCTTGCTATCGGTCATCGTTAACCTAGTGCA
Organism: Oryza australiensis; assembly: GCA_019925245.2. NCBI lineage: Eukaryota > Viridiplantae > Streptophyta > Magnoliopsida > Poales > Poaceae > Oryza > Oryza australiensis. The sequence goes on from JAIFGZ020000710.1 coordinate 33,694, forward strand.
AATAGCACTTAAATTAAATAACACATTCACCAACAATAAAATTTCAACAAAACAAATTTCTACCATATTCGCGCATATACAAATATATCCACTAATTAAATTCACCCATAATAATCTGTATTTCATCCAAAAATTACCCAAGCTCACATCCAAATCATTATACTCGAAATATGCCCCACATTTCACCATGCAAGATTTCATCTACATTCACATTCACAAAACCAAAGTTCCTCCCACTTTCACCATATCAACTATATATCATCAAAACTAAATCATGAATTATACCTAAATTCCCAAAAGAATCCCCAAATTTTCTACATTCAGTACCCACATTCAACGATCATCACATCCAAATAATCATTATACCCAAATCACCAAAATTTTTGCCACATTCAATACACATTCACAAATATTATTCATCCACATTTTATTAAAAAAATTACCCAATGCTTGAGTTGGAGACGAGGGTCAGAGGCGGGGCTAGTGGGGACGAGGTTGACAAGAGAGCGGCAGCGATGGCATGCACGGTTGGAGGAGAAGAGGTCGGTCCACGATGGGGAGGCGGCGGCCGGGGTAGACGAGGTTTCCTGGCATGCTCACCTATATAGGCCACGGATCTTCATAGGCGGGAGGTTTCCTAGGCCTACTTGTGATGAGGACATCCCAACCATGCAAGCTTCCTCAAGCATCAACAACCCCACAAACCAACATCAAAGATACAAATCAAGGGCCGATTACACGTAGTCGAATAAAGAAACTATAAGAAGAGGTAAACGTGCTACTTTGTAAAGTCCATTTGAATGTTAATAATAATTATATACTATCTAATGTGTGCACATTGCTATTGGTCAGATTCACCGTGGAGGATGGCAAGGACACACAAGACGAAGACTACAAAGAAGAACTACACTCGAACCAGGCCAGTCCAGCAGAACAATCAAAAAGAAACAATCATAACTTTTGATGAACAAAAGCTATGAAGGTTAATGAACACATTTTGGAAATATTATCAAGTTATCTTTCCAACCCAACAAACGAATCTTCATTTGGAGTTTCCAAGATGGAGTTATGGCCAAGTTAGTGAAGACTGCGTAGAAGGTCAATAGTTTGTCTGATGTTTAAGTTTTCATGCAAAACTGCACCATTCTACAATAATTCATAGTGCATGCTAAATATGGATGGAAATATTATTGAGTCTAATTTCACACCCAACAAACGGATCATCATTTGGAGTTCCCAAGATGGAGTTATGATCAAATTAGTGAAGACTGTGCAGAAGACCAACAGCCTCCCGAGGCCATTCCCGGGAGTTGTTTTTGTGGAAACCTTTTCACATACTATGCCTCTTCATTTTCATTTTGGTTTTGCACCAACCTAAGAGGGTTGTTCATAGTATAAATATCCCCTTGCTCCTAAAGCAAAGACAACCTTTTGATAATCCAAATAGAGAACCTTTGGTTCAGCTATGTGCTAACAAATCCAGAGAGAGATCTCTACCCCTTGCTCTTGTGTTTTCCTTCGTGGAGATTATAGAAGCGGCCGCGTCATCGGCACCAAATCTGTGCTCCTGGTCCATTGGTTCCAGGTTGCGTCAGTTGGTTTCTTTGAGAGTGTGGTTGGGTGAATCTTTGGTTCAGGCTGCCGTATAGAGACGACGGTTGGCTCCTTGTGCGTGTCGTCAGGTTGCACTAGTTATCGCTGCTTGCAGCAAGTTGTTGTCTGTTGTTCACCTAGTTATCAAGATTGGGATCCTACGTCGTGAAGATCAGGAACAAGCTTTCATCAAATTCTCAGCACCTATTCTCGGGCAGGAGCCTGCATGTGAAAACAATATTCACAAGCGACTGCTTGCCTTCAAAAATGCGATGTTTCTATAAATGTGATGCTTTTTATACCCAAAATGTGATCCAAATTGAGCTCCATTGTCGACGGATGTGTCGGCAGTCCTTTGAGGAGGCTACCCAAGGAGGTGAAAGAGTGGTCAGGAACGTCTATCAAAAGGGCGCGATGGTCGACTCAAAAAAGAAAATGAGCCAGAGAGATTTTAGATAGGTTCGGCCCTCCTGGAGGATAACAAGCCTATGTCTTCTGTTCTTTGTTGGGGTGGTATATGAAACAGAGTACAATGGATGAAAGTTCTTGGGGTTCTAGAGATTAGACCTAGCTCTCAAAGAATCGATCCCCATCCCCCGCGGTCCTGCCCTCCCTTTTATAGGTCAAGGGGAGCAGTTATAGGCGGACTTGGGGGCCAAGAAAGCTAAGACTAAAAGCTAAAAAGCAAGTACAAACAACATTTAGAACGTACATATTGATCCCTCGGGTCCTACGCTCCGTGGGTATCTCGCGCTCCACCTTGCCTTGGGATCCGCTCTCAGCAGGTACCTTTTGCGCAGTCTTGTCGGGTGATGTTATCTTCTGTCGGGTTGTCCCTCCTTATCTTTTTCACGATCCTTACGATGCAAGCCTTCTAACCCGAGGAGATCAGAGGTCAGGCTGACGAGCTGTAGTCGGGATAAGAAACTTTGTCGGGACAGTCGGGGGGTCGGGGCTCCCGACCCCACGAAGACGTCGAGCATCTGATCTCCCCCCGAGGACTACCAGTCTGACTTCAGCTGGTACTAACTCCGCTCCATGGGCTACCCCCGGGTGATACCCCCCACGACAGCCTCCGAGCCTAGTTGTGATTAGAATATTCACCCTTAGGATTTTGAGTTCTTCCTAGTTAGGTCCCAAAGCTAGATCCTAGGGTTTTGGTCAGGCTTCGACAGGTGCACTGCCTAGGCGCACCTGTTAGGTGCAACCCCCGAGCCTGGGGTTAGATGGCACATTTGGGCCTAGGGTCAAAATTTTTTCTAGCTGGGATCATGGTAAAGTCTTCGTGACAACTTAAGAGTGCTTTGGCAGGTGCACGCCCAGGTGCACCTGCCAGGTGTAGCCCTCGAGCCTAGGGCTGGATAGAACATCTAGGCCTAGGGTCAAGTCCAAAAACATCATCCTCGAGATACCTTTAGGGCATCATCTTCGAATTGGTGTCATACGATGGGATAAGGAGAGTCTCTTCCTAGGGACAGATGGCGGTCGGCAAGTGGCCACTACCTGAAGGCCGATGGCCAAGGTTCCATAGCTCGAAGGCTGATGGGGATCGACCCGGGGCAATCAGCTCGAATGCTGATGGCCAAGTTGTCGTAGCTCGAAGGTAGATGCTGATCAGCCGTACCATAGCTGGAGGCTGACAATGGTCGGTTGTGAGCCATAGCTTGGAAGTCACAGCCTCGAAGGCTAACGACCAACATGCCATAGCCCAGAGGCTTTTGGCCAGGATGTCATAGCTCAGAGGTTGACGGTGATTGGCCCGAGGTCACTGCCCAGAGGCAAATGACCAATATGCCATAGCCCGGAGGCTGATGGGGGTCGGTGTGGCCGAAGAAAAATCCCGAGGAATAGGTCATCGGGAAGTAGCCAGAACTCGGGGCGCATGCTATGCACGTGGGTCACTGACGGTTTGAACTGTGCACCAGTCACATCCCATTAACGCCGTCGAGACCGAGGTCTCGGAACGTCAGGATCATACGTCAGTTTACCCCTTTATTCCCAATAGCTCATAGATCTAACGGCCAAGATTTGTCGCTCGGGCGGAGTGGTGAGCCCAGTGGCGATTTCAACGAGGCGCATAATACACGTCACTCTCGCACCATTTAACCACTCTAGGTAACTAGCGGCTCAGATCAACCACTGGGACGACTTGGCCGCCCAGGAGCCAGATGGGCTGGGGCGCCTCGAATGCCCCACGTACGCCATTAACAGCGCTTCGTGCTTTCTAAAAATGGCACTGTCAGGCCCATCATTGCCCCCTTTTAAGCCCCATCATTTTGCCTTCCTTCTTCCTCATGCCTTCTTTCCGCTCAAAAATTCACAAATCCTTCACCCTCGCGCCATCGCTTCCGCCTCCTGGCTCCTCGCCGCTCTAGCGCACAAGGACGCCATCTCCATTGCCATTGCGTGGTGTGCTAACACAAAGGTCGATGACCGTTTTCTCTGAAGTCGATGGCGCCCATCAAGAAGATCTCGAAGAAAGGTGGGAAGGGCTCGACCAGTGGTTGCGAAGGCACCGGGCGGAACTCGGCCTTCGTTCCCTCACGCACCGGGAGCGAGATGTTGGAGGAGTTGGTGCTGGCCGGCATACTCCCGCCGCGAGAGACCGCAGAGTGGCGCCCGTCCCGAGGGGAGCCATTTTCGACCCTCGACTCTGGTGAGTTGGTGGTCTTCTCCTCTTTCTTCCTTCATGGATTTGGAGTACCGACCCATCCCTTTATCTAGGGCCTGCTCCACTACTATGACATCTCCCTCTCCAACCTCAATCCCAATTCCATTCTTTAGATCTTCCTCTTTATCCATCTTTGCGAGGCCTATCTTGGGATAGACCCACACTTCAATTTGTTTTGACATTATTTCTGACTCTGGTGATCGGTTGGCGGTGTGGTCGGTAGGGCCGGGATCCAATTTTGGGAGAAGATGGCTCAACATTACATCCCCGTCAGCCCCACCTCCTCCAACAAGGGATGGCACGCTGAGTTGTTTTACAACAGGAACCACGAACCGGTGCTCTCCCCTAAAATATACCGGGAGCCGATTCCAACGGTCCCTGGTCAGTGCCATGCCTCGACGCCAAACTTGATCAGGTGAAGGAGTTGGTGGCCAAGATCAATACCCTCTGGGAACAGGGCCTGACCGAAGCTCGGGTGGCCCAAAACATCACCTTATGAGGACTACAGCCATGCACGGATAGGGTGAATGTGGCCTACGAGTACTCGGGAAGGCACGACCTGGCTCAAGAGGAGAAGGCGGCCCTCAAGCGCATGGGCCAGAGGCTGGGGACTTTCTTCTCCAACACGGTCGACTTCAGCATAGGGGGTCCGAAGGCCTTCAGCCTCCTCCATCCGCGGCCGGAGGTAATCCCGACCACTCTCATTTGCCTAAAATTTTCTTTGTTTGTGTATTTTGGTGCCTCACCTGCCAGGTGCTGACACTTGACAGGGGTTGGAAGTCTTCTGTCGCTGCCGTCGATCGGGGGAGTCGATGGCCAAGCAGGAAAGGCCGAGGGATCGGCTCCCTGGCGACATGCAAGAGGCTAAGGGATCGAGGCACAACCCGCGACCCCATCATCAGGTTCCAGCGGGTCCCCAAAGCCAGAATCGTCGGCGCCCCCAAGAAGGTGTGGAAGCTTAATGTCTTTGGGTTCAAGACCTCGACCATGTTTGTGCCAACCTTTTCCTGCCTCTTCCAGTTCTCTTTTCCCCCTTTTTCCCCCATGGAAGAGGGGGGGACCGACCAGCCTCTGGCGATCATGGAGCCCACAGTCGCCCTTCCAGATGCCAACTAGCCCATGGGTAGGTCGGAGGCTAAGGTTGATGAGGAGACCGCCGCTGCCATGAGGACGGATGAAAGGACCAAGGCAGTTTTGAAGTCGGTAGCGACGGCGGGGATGAGATGGAGGTGAGCCTCGAGGAGGGGCTGGGGTAGATGGAAATGGAAGAAATCCGGGAATTGATTGGGACAAGATCCCCCAACTTCCTCCCCATTCGTCTCTTTCGGCGGAACACTCGAGGCGCTCACAGATTTGGTGGCCGAGGGGCGAGCCCCACCCGTCGGGAGCAGCATGGCGGTGAGCACCTTCGAGGGTGGAGCCGATCACGCCGCCTTGGACGACGGGCCAGGGACCGAACCAGTCCTCGGCGGTGGGGCAGGAAGGGCAGAAGAGTTCGTTCAAACTCTTTGTCGCCTGCATGACCTTTTCCTGGTAGGTCCCTGTTAATGACCAAATTTGGTAAGCCAATTGTCAGATTTGGAACTAAGGCCAAAGACGATTTGGAGGGAATCGGGATGGTTGGAAGCAGAGTGCGCGCCAAGTGCAGACTGAATCGGCTAAGGAGTTCATTGGCTGATGACCGGATCGGCTAAGGTAATCGTCGACCGATACCGAATTGGACAAGATTAGCCGATGTAGCCGATTTCGGGAAAATAATATTGGAACCATCTTTGAATTTGTTTAAAGTACTTCATGGGGATTGCCATAAATGGATAGAGTCCAGGAAAGGCAATTGTATCTGTTAATTAGGATATTTTAAATAGTTTCCTTACAGATAATGTCGGTGAGAGTTTGTTTTAGGCATGTATCTGTAATTTAAATTGTAATAGAGATAGGAGTCAAGTCCGTCAAGGACTTATCTTGTATCTGGGTATAAATACGAACCAGGACCTTGTAAAAAAACAACAATCAGTTCAATACAACCTTCGGCGCATCGCCACTTTTTCCTTTTAGTAATTTCGATGAGTTCTTGCTTCTAGTTGGGCTGCATCGAGTTCGATCTCTAGTTGGGCTTGCGCTCTCGGGATTAGCACTTCAAAGATTATGATACTCTAATCCTGTCTACGTAAATTGTTGAGTTATCATATACTCTATATAACCTAAATCGATAATGCGATCTAACCCTAATCGGCTAGCTTCTGTTGCCAGATAACAGCCGATAGGGTTAGATATCATCGTTGATTTAGATTATATAGTGTATCCACCATCTCGAAAGGTTTTCATAGATTTGTTTAGATCTCATGCTTCTTCTTATGCTTGGTGCTGCATCGTTTGAATCCGACCTACTAAGTAATATTTAGAATCATAATATCTATCTTATCTCATGATCACTATTAGAGATAGTATAAGAGTTTCAGCCGATCTTACCTGTTTTGGCTATCTTATTTATTTTATGTTTACTTGATATGTTGAAGCTTGCTTTTAAATTAAGATCTCACTGTAATTAAATATGTTAAGCTTGTTATCGATCTGTTAGGTTATCCTAACACTTGGTCAGATCATGTTTAAGGTATTTAGTCTGCAATGATATCTTAGTATAAAGTGGTATCGGAGTACTAGCCCATACATATTAGATTTATGACATCGGATATGCTATAAATATATATAATCTGCATATTAAGGTACTTTTGGACTTAAGTGGTTTATACTGTCTCGGTACGCTACCGATCTATCCCAATCACTTAGTTTAAATGTATGTTGATATTTAGATTATATATTATAAATATCTACAGCCGATCGATTGGGTTTAATTTCTCCTGGCCGATTCAGTGCATACCGCATCGGCTTAACACCGAACAATATGTCATCGGCTCCCAGCCGATCGGCTATCGTTTACAGACTGACACTTGCTTTTGTTCTTTATTTCTTGTTGGGTGCAGGATCAAACCAACTGGCACGCCTACGAACCTAAGAAGCAATATTTTGGACCTGCAATAGAGTAAAGCAAACCTCTCAGGCCAGCGCGTGGTTTTCCAAGTCAACACACGATTCGGGATCAACACGGTTTTGGCATGCCCGGTGGTACTTGATTGCAAGCCAGACGCAATGGTTGACATCAAGACTTCTGAGATCAACCAAGAAAACATCATTCCAGTCACAATGGACAAAAGGCCGAGATTGAGGATATGATTAACAAGCTGCAGAGCCAGTATCTGCATTCCTTTGTCCAAACTCGGTCAGGCACCGTCATCCAAAGGTACAAGATAAAGTTACCAGGTGATGACGAGCCCGAGCCAAGCTCTGGCAAAGGTGCCAAGGCCCGGGACACCAAGCGGGGAGGAGGGCCCGAAGCTTAATAATCTATACGGATAATCAACTATGCTATCCACGGTGTCTTGATCAATCAATGGAGGCTGGACAACACCCTCAACAATATGATCAACTCTGTGGCCGACACAGGAATCGCAGAGCATCAAGCCAAGGGCCCAATTTTCCTTCCTGATGGCAAATTTACACCATATAGGACCTTGGTTACCGACGGATTGCAGCCTGGTGCAGGCATAGCCCCAGAACAGCCGATGGCGTCAGCATCGGCTCCTATAAAGCCGATTATACCGTCATCGGCACAGAAGCAACAGGTTTTCAGTCTTATACTCCTAACCAGGCCGCATCCTCAGCACATGGGGGCATGATGTCCCCCAAATCACTCCGAACTAGATTGCGGCCATGTTCGGCACAAATCGGCCACCGACAGAGCTGATTCCTTGAGTGGCGGTAGGATCATACACGCCAAACTTGCAGCAACACCCTATCGGTCCCCAGCTTGTTCATGATCCTATCGGGTAATTTTAATCCTCTGTATCAGCCTCATTCACCCCAGATGTAGTCTCGACAGGGATCACTTTAATTTGATCAATTTGAGCCGATACAACAGCAGGTGCAAGGAGCACAGCAACAGAAGCCTTGGGCAGACATGATTGCCGATGTGATGAGGGAACAATTTGGCCTCAAGCCCAAGGATACAGGCAATATGTATCAGTACCCATATCCAAAATACTTTGAGAGGGTTCCACTACCTAGCCGATACAAAGTGTCAAGCTTCTCCAAATTTTCAGGGCAAGACAATGTCTCTACATATGAACATGTCAGCCAATTTTTAGCTCAATGTGGTGAGGCATCGACTACTGATGCCCTGAGGGTAGATTATTCCCTCTCTATGGATCAGCTTTCACATGATTTTTTTCTCTACCTTACAATTCTGTCCAAAGCTGGGCCGATCTAGAGAAACATTTTCATAGATACTTTTACAACGGCGTTCACGAGATGAAACTGTCTGATATGACAGCTATCAGGCAGAAACATGACGAAGCTGTTCAGGACTACATTCAAAGATTTAGAGACATGAGGAACAGATGCTATAGCCTGGTTCTGTTAGACTCCCAGTTAGCCGATCTCGCTTTCCAGGGTTTGTTGACACCAATAAGGGAAAGGTTTTTGGCTCAAGAGTTTGAAAGTCTAGCTCACTTGGCCCAGAAAACAACGGCACATGAACAAAAATTCCAGGAGGCAAAGAAAGTTTTCAAGAAGGTTAGCCATGTGGCATACGCCTTTGAATCGGAAGAGGAAAGCAACTCCAAAGTGGCGGCATCCGATTGGGCTAGGAACAAGAAAGTTGTCACGTGTCGGTGGGTGAAAAATTCTGCTAAGGAAGAAAAATATAATTTTGATATCACCAAGGCCGACAATATATTTGACCTACTACTTCGGGAGAAGCAAATTTAGCTTCCAGCCGGTCACGTGATTCCATCGGCTGAGGAATTAAAGAAGAGGAAGTACTGCAAATGGCACTACAGTGGATCTCACAGCACTAATAATTGCAAGGTCTTCAGACATCACATCCAATCGGCTATAGAGGCAGGCAAGATCAAATTTGAAGACTCAAAAAAGCCGATAAAAGTTGATGGCAATCCTTTCCTTGTCAACATGGTCCACACAAGTGGTAGAGCAGCCGATAGAAGGGATTATCGGCAGCCCAATTCTGCCAGGATCATCAATAAGTCCCAAAGAAAATATGATAGGCACGAAGAGGATGATAGCTTTGATCCCCATTGGGGCTGTAAATTTTTTAGGTTTAGCTGGAACGAAGGATTGAGGCTGCCATCTATCGGAGATTGTCTAGCATGCAGCAATCATGGTGGCAACTATGCTAGAGAGTCTAGCTGATCTCGTCCATAGAGAAATCGGCTTCCACAAAAGAAACTCCCTATTCATCAGAGGTTGGGTCCGATTCACCAAGATTTTTTGCAAGACCCTGATGAAGATGAAGATGAGACCATGAACCCGCAATGGTACCCTTCTGATACTTTCACAAAGAATCAGAAAAGGCGGGTACAGAGGATGAAGAGCAGGGGTCGGCTTCAGGAGGTTCAAGCCAAGTCGGCTGAAGAAGAAGAAGCAAGAACACCAAAAGAAAGAGTGGTGTGTTAAGAGCAAGGTGCTCTCAGTCGATGAAGTTCAAGCTGATAAGGCAAAGAGATTGGCTAAGGAAAAGGCTGTGGCCTCTGCATCACTCAACATGATTTTTGTGTTGCCAGCTGAGTATGAAGTGAAGGGTTACGCGGAATCTACGATAGCTCATAACAAAAAAATTCTACCGCGCAAACCAGGAACACATGCAAGTAAGGGTCAATAGATCGTTACCGATTGGAGTATAGTGCAGCGGATTAGCCAAACAGGAGCTATCCGATCCGGAACAGTGCTGGCCGATGACAACCAATTTGCCGACAGCCGATTCCTGGGAACAACTGATTCACCAATCAGCTGATTCACCGAGTAGCCGATTCGCCGAGTCGTCCGACCGCGCTCGCGCGCCTCGCTCCAATGCGCCCGACCGCAGCCGATTCTACCACAGCTGATTCGTAGCCGACGAACAACACTACAACGTAGCAGCGCCTCTACCGTTATCCACACGTCCGGGAATAGAACGCCTAACACCCGTGTGCTAGCAGAAGATGCAAGGCTAGGGTTTGGCTCGGGAGTGGAGAGGGTTACCGTGGAGATTGATCTCGCTGACTTCTGAAGCCGCGTGTGATCAGATTGATTCGGTTCCAATTGACATGCGTAGCTTTCCACCCCTCACTCCTTTATATAGAGTTGCCGGTTGGGTTTAGAGGCCCATCAGGACTCTATTTTGAATCGAATCCCATCCGAATCTCATAGAGTTGGCCGGCCGGACTTTGTAAGCCCATAGGACTCTATCTGATCGGATCCCTATCCGATCGAGCCATATCCGAGTCCAACTCGAATGCCTGTTCTTATCCCCTTAAGCGTGCGACCCTATAGGTTTAGGTATACTCGGTTTCAGCTAGAGTCCAACTCAGCCGATCGTCGGCTCGAGTCCAACTCAACCGATCGTCGGCTCGAGTCCAACTCAGCCGATTGTCAACAGCGGCGCCTAGCAGCACATATTGACACCATAGTATACAAGAATATAATATCGGCTTTGAACCTGTAATGTGTACACAAAGCCCTTTGCCTCACGATACCAATTAAGCTATAGGCAAAATGTGTGCCGTCCCTTCAATAGCTTAACCATTCACTCGAACCGTATTGGATTATCTGTGTGTTGATTGGCTCCTCAATCAACTCGGCATGGCCATGCACTTCCATAATCCATTACCTCAAGGGGCCCAGAGATATCTCTCCCAAAGGAGTGGTGAATTCCATCTTGGTCATTCACATCCCACTACATGTTTCATAGAAAACTCGAAGACTACTTTTATAACTACCCAGTTACGGAATAGTGTCTGGTAGTCCCAAAGTAGGCTACTACACATGTTAGAATCCATGATGATCTCAGGTCTAAGGACTTTGTATCAACACTACCTGAGACGAACTAATGGCACAGTAAATGTGTTATCTAATGGTGGGTCTATCCAACAATGTGTTATCTAACACATGTCCATGTATATTGATATGGTATCTCCATACCATGATCATCAATCAATAAACATGCCGGTCTTAGAATCATATTTTGTTCCAAAATATTACATATGATCCGGGATCATTTAGAAATAGATTCATACATAAAGAGTCCCATAAATAAGTCACGTACTTATTGATCAATACAAGATGTCTATTTCATGGAATTGAATAACACTTTATTCATTTATACACAAACATTGACCATGATATCCAACATCTCCATGTTGCCTCTAGGGCATATCGCTAACATGAAGCAGCTCAAGCCAATGCAGATGTGGTTGAGGAGTCCTTATCCAAGTTGGTTTTGTCCCCAGAGCAAGCTATCTTCGAAAAACCAAAGGGGACACGGCATCGGCATCTCAAGCCATTTTATGTTAACGGATTTGTCAATGGCAAGCCGATGTCCAAAATGTTGGTCGACGGGGGAGCTGCTGTGAACTTGATGCCCTATGCTAAATTGAAAAAATTTGGCAAGGATTCTGACAACCTCATCAATACCAACATGGTTTTGAAAGACTTTGAGGCAATCCATCAGAAACCAAAGGGGTTCTAAATGTAGAGTTTACAATCGACAGCAAGACTATGCCTACTACCTTCTTTGTCATCGATGGGAAGGGATCATACAACCTATTGCTGGGAAGGGACTAGATCCATGCCAATTGCTGCATCCCTTCTACCATGCACCAGAACTTAATCCAATGGCAAGGCGACAAGGTCAAAATCGTGCCAGCCGATAGGTCAGTTAACATTGTCAATGCCGATTTAACCCTTTGGGAGATGGATGACATTGATTGCTTGTCTGGCAAGGTTTGGGAAGTAAATTATCTAAAAGTGTCTGATTCTGAAATACAGCCAATTGGAGATGAAGAGCTCCATCTGCTGCTTTGAGGGCGTCATGGAGGGGTCAAGCTTCTACACAAAGGACACTGTAGATGATCTCGATGGCAAGCTAGGACAAGGCTTTATGTCGGCCATGATTTAGAAGAGGTTGGTATATGTCCAGGAGATAGGCCTAGACCGACATACGTTAGAAAAAATGTCTTCTTATTTTAGAACCAAGCTTATAGAACTTTTGAAAGAATATAAAGATTGTTTTGCTTGGGAGTATTTTGAGATGCTAGGACTTAGCCGATCGATTATTGAACATCGGCTTCCTATCAAACCAACATATCGGCGGTTTAAGCAATCACCTAGAAGGTTCAAGGCCAATATGTATGATGCTATTAAGGCCGAAATCACTCGATTATATGATGCTAGTTTCATTCGGCCATGCCGATATGCTGAATGGTTTTCCAACATAGTTCTAGTGGTTAAGAAAAATGGCAAACTTAGGATGTGCATCGATTTTCGAGACTTAAATAAAGCTACCCCTAAGGACGAGTATCCCATGCCGATTGCCGATTTGTTGGTTGATGCTGCTTCAGATCATAAGTTTTATGGATGGCAACGCTGGATATAATCAAATTTTCATGGCAAAAGAAGACATCCATAAGACGGCCTTTAGATGCCCTGGTGCAATCGGCTTATATGAGTGGGTTGTGATGACTTTCGGCTTGAAGAACGCTGGAGCTACGTATCAGAGGGCCATGAATTACATATTCCATGACTTAATCGGCTTATTGGTTGAGATATACATTGACGATGTGGTCGTGAAATCAAAGGAGGTCGATGACCATATAGCCGATTTGAGAAAAGTGCTTGAAAGAACAAGGAAATATGGCCTGAAGATGAATCCCACGAAGTGTGCCTTTGGCGTATCGGCTGGAAGTAACACAAAGAAGCATCAATGCAATCAAGAATATTCAGCCTCTACAAGACAAGAAGCAATTGCAGTCCTTGGTCGGCAAGGTGATTTTGATCAAGAGGTTTATCTCTAATTTGTCTGGAAAGATGGAGCCCTTTACACCTTTGCTCAGGTTGAAAGCCGATCAGCAGTTTACCTGGGGGGCAGAACAACAGAAGGCCATGGACAACATTAAGGAATATTTGAGTTCCCCTCGAGTGTTAATTCCTCAACAGAAAGGGGTGCCTTTCAAGTTATACTTGTCAGCCGATGAGAAGTCAATCGGCTCAGTTTTGGTCCAGGAAATCGAAGGCAAAGAAAGAGCAATATTTTATTTGAGTAGAAGGCTTCTGGATGCTGAGACAAGGTATTCCCTGGTGGAAAAGTTGTGCTTATGTCTGTATTTCTCTTGCACAAAGTTAAGGCATTATTTGTTATCCAATGAGTGCACTATAGTTTGCAAAGCCGATGTTGTCGAATATATGCTATCGGCTCCAGTGCTGAAAGGACGAGTTGGAAAATGGATTTATGCTTTGACAGAATTCGATCTCAGATATCAAGCACCCAAGACAGTCAAAGGACAAGCTATAGCCGATTTTATTGTTGAGCATCGAGACGACTTAATCGACTCGGTTGACATAGTTCCTTGGACTTTGTTCTTTGATGGATCGGTTTGTACCCATTGCTGTGGTATCGGCTTGGTCATCATATCACCTAGGGGGCAAGCTTTGACTTTGTTTACACTATTAAGCCCTATGCTACAAATAATCAAGCTGAGTACGAAGCAGTTCTCAAAGGATTGCAACTTTTGAAGGAAGTTGAAGCCGATGCCGTGGAGATCATGGGCGATTCTTTGTTGGTCATCAATCAATTAGCTAGAGGATACGAATGCAATAACGATGCATTGATGATCTACTACGAAAAGTGCCGACAATTGATGGAAAGTTTTCACTAGTGACTTTGACACATATTACTCGAGAGCAAAATGTTGAAGCTAATGACTTGGCTCAAGGGGCATCGGGATACAAGCCGATGGTCAAGGACATCGAGGTAGAAATTGCTACAGTTGCAGTTGATGATTGGAGGTATGATGTTTTCAATTATTTAAAGAATCCTTCTCAATTGGCTTCGAGAAAATTACGATACAAAGCTTTAAGATGTGTTTTGCTCGATGATGATTTCTATTATCGGATGATTGATGAGGTGCTACTCAAATGTTTGAGTGCCGATCAAGCCAAGGTTGTGATGGGCAAAGTGCATGAAGGCATATGTGGGACTCATCAATCAGCTCATAAGATGAAATGGCTGCTTCGACGAGCTGGGTATTTTTGGCCGACGATGTTGGAGGATTGCTTCAGATATTTTAAAGGTTGTCAAGATTGTCAGAAATTTGGAGCAATTCAAAGAGCACCAGCATCGACTATGAATCCTATAATCAAGCCATGGCCGTTCAGAGGTTGGGGAATTGACATGATCGGCCAGATTAATCCACCCTCGAGCAAAGGACATAAGTTCATATTGGTGGCAACCGATTAATTTACGAAGTGGGTGGAAACAATTCCTTTGAAGAAGGTTGATTCTGGGGATGCAATTCAGTTCGCCAAAGAGCATATCATATATCGATTTGGTGTTCCACCGACCATTACAACCGATCAAGGATCTATCTTTGTATTCGATGAGTTTGTCCAGTTTGCAGAAAGCATCGGGATCAGGTTATTGAATTCTTCATCGTATTATGCACAAGCTAATGGACAGGCAGAAGCATCCAACAAAAGTCTGATCAAGTTGATCAAAAGAAGGATCTCTCGGCCGCAGCCGTGGTCCTCTCGGATGGCTTATCATGGATCAATCCAAGTTTCTCCCTACAAGTTAGTTTATGGGCATGAGGCCATCTTGCCATGGTAAATTGTCATCGGCTCAAGACGAATTGATTTGCAGGATGAGTTAACAACCGACAACTATCACAATCTCATGGTAGATGAATCGGAGGACTTGGTTCAATCCAGGATGCGTGCTTTGGAAAAGGTGACAAGGGATAAAGAGAGAATCACTTGTCATTACAATAACAAGGTTGTGCCAAAATCTTTTTCAAAAGGCGAGGTTGATTTGGAAGTTGACCTTGCCGATTGGTACTCGTGACAATAAATTCGGCAAGTGGTCACCAAATTGGGAAGGACCCTTTAAAATCTACAAGTGTGTTTCCAAAGGAGATTACATGTTGCAAGGGCTTGATGGAGAAGTTTTTGGAAGAGCTCTCAATGGAAAATACTTGAAAAAATGTTATCCAAGTGTTTGGATCATGATTCGGTTGTGTCGTGCCGATACATGGTAGCCGATGTGTTTACATCGCCTTTAGATGGCCGATATAAGTTATATCGCCCTTAGTCTCTTTAAATTCATCATAATCGGCTGTGCTCTGTCGATATGTGGTGGCCTATATAAGTTATATCACCCTTAGTCTTGTTATTCTTATCATAATCCGTTGTGTTGTTGCCGATGTATGATGGTCGATTCTGTGTGATATTGTCCCTCGTCAAGTTATAATTTTATCAATGATCGGTTGACATTGTAAAATTAGGGGGCATATATACACACAAGTGAACTCAAGTGGACTTCAAAATTTTTGTGGACTTCAAAATTTTTTTTCAATGCATGACAGATTACAAGAATTGACAGAGATTATATAACAAGAGCCGTTGCAAAAGTTCACGAAAAGATCAACACAAAAGTTATATTACAGAAGTTCACAAGCGTTCAAGCTGGCCCTATTACATGAATCGGCTTAGCCAGATATGAAGCTATTGATTGCCGATATCGCTTTTCACCGAATTCGGTCAATTTCTTCAATGGTTTTGATGTCGGCTGCATCATTCCCGGGGATCACCTTCAAGGCCTTAGTAAGGTCTGACAAATTTCTCATTGAAGCCTTCAACTTAGATTTCTGCTCTGATATTATCCTTAGGGGATCGGCAATCCTTTGTTCTTCGGATCTTATATCAGCATCGCATTTTGCAAGCTCGGCTAGCAGCTCTTCTCTACGTTTGTGTTGATGAGAAATTTCTCTCACGCGCTGGCCTGGGAGATCTGCTTAACTCCAGTGCAGGTCCTTCTCGGCTACCTGTGCAGTGAAGGGCGTGCCAGTTGATTTGATCTGTTAATCAACAAGAAAAAACAAGAGAATATACGTTAAGTGTTAGGTTAGATCCCCACTGGATCGGCTGAGGGAATCCATGAGCATATATATGCTATCCTAAAATATATTTAAGCCAAATGACTGGAATGGATCGGCTATACCGAGACAGCATCAGCCGCTTCAACCAAATACAATAAAGGATAATAAATATATGAATCGATAACCTAGCCGATACTAGAAAGCTAAAAAGGAATCGGCTAGTACTCCGATGAATCTTATAGAAAGATATCACTCTTGAATCAGATGCATAGCCGGGAAATCGGCCATCGGCTGTCGATGGTGAGGCTATTCCGGCTAGCGACGTCCGACAAGAATGCGATCTTAACATAAGAGGCAGTCTAATATAAATCTAATAATAAATATATTAAAAGAAACATATCGGGCGAGATAAGGGGCTGAAACCCGCATTGTCTCTAAATAATATAAATCTTAGCTGAACAGATCATTGATAGTTCTAAAAATGACTTAATAGTTCAAACCCGATGCAAGATTAAGTACAAAAGAAAACCTGATCTGTTGTAGCCGATTTATATCTCTCGAGATGGTGAATACTGCATATAATCCAGCCAACCTTTAGATCTAGCCCTATCGGCTGCAAGTTCTTGATAGAACTAGCCAATGGCAGGATAGATCTAAACATTGATCTAATTTATATACGCCATATGATAAATAGCGCAGTATAAACTCTTGATTCTAATGTGTCATTATGATGGCAGCACTAGAAACAACAGATCATACCACTAATGACAAGCATTTACCTAGATCTTGGGATCGAAACGATGCAGCCCGTAGCCAAACAAAGTGCTCGTCGAAGAAAAAGGTTGGAGATGTGCCGAAGGTTTGATTGATTGTGATTTTTTTCATGGGGGGTCTTGGGTCCTATTTATACCCAAGATACAATTACCCTGGACTCTATCTAAACTACTATTTGAAAACACAACATTATTCCGAGCGGGACCCATGCCGTGTTACAACTAAGAGTTTAAACAAACCCCTAAATTATAGATACAATTGCCATTACAGGACTCTATCCATAAGTGGCAATATCGTTTAACGCGCAATTAACAACCGAATCTTCTATTTATCCTCAAACTGCTGCATCAGAAACAGTTTCATCTCTTCCAAACCTGGAATCAGCTATCGGCTGCTCCTGTCCGATCCAACCTTAGCCGATTGGCCTCGCAGCCGATCACTCCTCAGCCGATGCGACCCCTGTCTCCAGCCGATCCGACTCTGCTTCGCCTTTGTAGACTTAGGGATTCAATTACCAAATTTCAGTGTTAACACATGCCCCCAAGTCCGTGATATGAAGTGTTACGGATTTGCTTGCCTGTTCAAACTCCCGCTCTTTTCTTGACCTAAACCGCTTGGCTTCTCCCCAAATGCCCTTTAAATGTCCACTTTCCTCGGCCGAGACGCCTACGCCTTCAAAGCGCACTCGGCCTCCTTTGCACACAAGCTTCTTGCCTTCTCTCTCCTCTCAGCGATCCCACCGGCGTCGTCAAACTTCGTCGCGCTCTTCGGACCGACCCATCTTCACCCCGAGCACTCCGATGGCCTCCACCGTCGCCGCATCGAGCACCTCCGTCGCGTCGGCCACCACCGCCACGCCGCCACGCCGCTGTGCCAACCGCCGTCGCTGCCCGCCGCCGCCACGACCGAGTTCCACGAGGTACTCCTTTTTGATCCATAACTTTCTTTTACTTTCGAATTTGCTCCTTTAAACACATTGCATCAATATTATGTTCAGCCATTTTTCAAGTAGCACTTTCCTTCGTTTTCTTTTTCTTGACTAGTACTTTTCCCCTCTTTGAACTGTAATATGCAACTGTTCTTGATTAGCGCCCCCTTTTTCTTTAACTGTAGCGCCTGTCACACCAAGTGTTTATCCCAAACCTGACACAAGCGCAAAGGTACTTTCTCGGCCCCATCGGCAACATGGATCCAGCCGATGTAATCATAGCCGAAACCAACCGGATCCCTTTCAACACCAACAAGCCATCCCTCGACCACTGGAATGGGACGTTCAAATCATGGCTGACCACCGACGCAGCCTGGGTTGAGTGGTACAAAAGGGTGTGATCGGCCAAATACACACAGTGGGAGGAGATCGGGATCGCCCAGTGCCTGGCCCGATCCATCGCCGGCATGGAAAAGGATGAGCCGCTTCTGTCGGCTGCAACATACTTCCGGAACGACAGCTTCAACGCCTTCATCTTCCAGCAAGGGCCGATGACAATCACGCTGGCCGACGTGTACATGACGACTGGGCTCGACATCGAGTCGTCGGCCAACCCCAGCAGCTTGAGCTGAAAAGGGCAGCACCAGTTCAAAACCAAGGCCATCGGCGGGTGGAGCGGCTTCATCGCCCAGAACATGAGGGACGGATCGGTCGGCCATAGGGAGCATGCCGCATTCTTGATGATGTGGCTAAAAAATTTGTGTTCGTGTGGATCGAGCCGGGCCGACTCGCCAACCGGTGTCGTAGTCAAGTCCGGCCGACGGGGAAAACTTGCATGGGAAGTACCTCTCGGCTACTTATATCGATGTTGCATCGGAGCCACCGCGAAGATAGCCGCCAACGCCCACATCACCACTAGCGGCCCCTGGTCGTTCCTTCAGATCTGGTTAGTGCTGGCAACCCAAAGAGTGGCCGGTCGGCTCCCTCTGATAGATGCCGTATTCCCAAGGTTGGAGCCGATCGAAGATAAAGACGACAACCAGATCACCACCACCAGGTGCACGAGCTACGGAGAGGCAGCAGCCGCCCATGTAGGCTCAAAGCAATCGGCCGAACTGCTAGCCGAATGGTTCATAGCCCTCTACGATGGGATGTCTCGCGAGAACCGCGCCTGGTACTTTTACCGGGACCGGGGGCTGTTCGAGTTGCCGGCCGACTTCAATTGGGAAGACCTCAACTCAGTCGACAACCCGCGGTGCAGGGAGCTGTTCATCACCGCTTTATCCCCCTACATCTTGCCAACCGGGATCCATCAGGGCCGATCAGTGGCCAAGAGCTACGAATTCTACTACCCGGTGTCGGCGGCGAGGCGGATTCAGTCTTGGGCAGGCTGCCCATCGGCTTCTTTTATGCCGATAAGATTGAGGAGAGGAGAGTGGTAAGCCATGACCGATAATGAATTGGTGCTGGATATAGCCGGCCCTCCCTTGGCGACGTCGGCGTGATGACACCGGCGTTGAAGAAAAGCGCCGCTTACGACCAATGGTAGACTGAAATCAAGCGCCACATCTTCCACCAGCGGTCGTCTCATTACTTCGACCTCCTCCTGCCCGAGGACATCCCCTCGGTAAGCTTTAAGTCCCATCTGATTTTCTTCTTCTTATAATCGGCTGATATAGCCGATTAACATTTGCCCTCTGGTTTGCAGGAGATGGAGACGGAGCGGCCGACGGTGAGCGATTTCGGGTGCCCCATCGAATACCGTTTGGGTGTTCTGGATAGGGGCGGCCTCGCTCCGTCGGCCATCGGCTGGGGAGCACCGAAGCTGGCATCATTGCTACGAGGGCAGGTGCACAAGCCGATCGCCTAGAAGAAAAGGGCCGCACCACCTCCACGGCCGTCGGTCGCGCCTGCCCCCAAGAGGTTGAAAGAGAAGAAGCCGGCGGTGCCAGCTGATAGCCTCCCCCCTTGGACCCGGCTGTCGCG
The DNA here is from genome assembly GCA_019925245.2 of Oryza australiensis. NCBI lineage: Eukaryota > Viridiplantae > Streptophyta > Magnoliopsida > Poales > Poaceae > Oryza > Oryza australiensis. Next base: position 53,627 of record JAIFGZ020000710.1, read on the forward strand.
TAGTTCCTCGACGCCGTCGCCAGCGAGGAAATGCCAGTGGCTGTTGGAGCGGCGGCCGAACCCAGGGTTTCGAGTCCTGAGTCGGTCAACGCTCCAGCCGACGCCCCGCCGGTCCTAAGTCCTCCAGCAAAAAATCGGCCGGTAAGCCTTCACTTCACCAAATTTGGCTTCACGATGATCACTTGCATCTGATCGAACCATTCTTTTCAGGACAAGAAATTGGCCGGCCGCAGTTCACGCCTCGCGCCATCGGTAATCATCTCTTGCCATTCAACCTGTAGTAATTAGCCGATTTGTCCGCTAACTCTTCTTTTGCAGCCCCCGCGATCTCCATTGGCTGCCCCCCTGGCGTCCAGCGAGCATGCTGCGCCTGCCGCGGGCGGCGGCGATGACGTCGACGAAGAGGCCCTGACGGCCACAGGCGGCGATCCAGCCGAGCCGATCGCTCCAACCCCAGCGCCCATGGTAAGCCAGCTGAAACTGATGATCGACTTCTGTCAACTTATTATCTTCTGATCCTCTCTCTTTTTGCTGCAGAACATAGCCGACCTCCTCAACTTTGACTTGTCAAAGTTCGAGGAGTCCGGCGAAATCAGCGAAGAGGCGTTGGTGACGCCGGTTGAGGACCGAGGGCTACCCTAGCCGACATCGGCAACCGGTGGAGGCCTCACCGGACGTGCCGGTGGTCGACGGCGGCTCAATACGTGCACGATTCAAAGAAATCCAAGGCTACCGCCGAAAGCCCTAGCCGACGCCATCGTTCTGCCACCTTCATGGAAGCCCACCAGCTTAAGTACGAACGGGCACAGCAGCTGATGGCCGATCTCGTTCAGGTCGTGAACGAGATCGACATCCATAAGGAGTACATGGCTGGCTTGCTGGCCGAGATGAAAGCTCAACACCAAGGCATCAAGGCAGCTGTGGCGCACTTGCGGGATCTGGTGAAGGGCATCCGGCGGTGGCGGGGTCAGAGGCCGATGACGTCAGGGCCATTGAAGAGATAGATCAAATCAGGCGGAAGGCGTTGTCGGCAATAGCCGATTTTTTAAAACAATGAGCTTGTAATATTCTGATATTCTGAAATCGGCTAATGCCTTCTGTATTATACTTGTACTTTTGTGCTGGGGTTAGACAATCACTTTAGTCGTGCTTGTAATCGGCTTTTAATCATGTAATGTATTTTACCAATCTTTTGCCGTTGTGCTCGTAGATGAGATCGGCTTTCGGCCGTGCGTAGTGTCTTGAATTGCTTACGCTGAAATCGGCCCGGGCCACCCGTATCGTTTCGCGTTGCCGATTCCGAGACCATACCATGATTGTGAGTGTTAGCGCTTGAATCATGGTCGTCGATCCAAATTACTTCCAACGCTTTTATTTGACTGCCGATTACGAGGCTTAATAGTCACGAAAATCTTTCAAACATCCCGAGGCCCGATTTTTGCAATCAGCCCGATTTTGCAATCGGCTCGTGTACGTATATGCCTCTCAAGTTTTGTTGATAGCTTCGGTGTCTACAAAATTGTGATTTCGAGCCGTTCACGCATCCTTGCCGTCCCTATCGGCCAATCATGGGCCAATCGTAGAAAACTTAGCAAAAAAACGTTGCATAAAAATGCCTAAAGGAGATGCCTTGTTAATGTAAGGCATCGGCTGTCATAAATCGGCTGAAGCAACCATAGCCGAATCACGAGTTGATCCATACGCTTGGGTAATATTTTCCATTAAGAGCCCTTCCAAATACCTCTCCGTCCAGCCCTTTTAGCATGTAAGCTCCTTTAGAGACGCATTTGTGGATCTTGAAGGCCCTTCCCAATTTGGTGACCACTTGCCGAACTTGTTGTCTCTAGATCCGACCGGCAATATTAATTTCCTAACGAGCTCGCCTTCCTCAAAAGATTTAGGCACCACCTTTTTATTATAATGTCTAGCTACTCGTTCTTTATCCTTTGTGACATTTTTCAAGGCCCTCATCCTGGATAAAACTAAATCTTCCGATTCGTCCACCATCAGGTGATAATAATCGTCGGCTGTGAGTGGATCCTGTAGCTAAATGTGCCTTGAGCCGACGACACTTTCCCATGGCAGCACTGCCTCATGTCCATAGACCAGTTTGTACAGAGAGACTTGAATTGACCCGTGTCATGCCATCCGATATGCCCACAGTGATTCGGCTAATCTGTGCCGCTGTTTAGGTACTCAGAGATCTTTCTCTTAATCAGCTTGATCAAACTTTTGTTTGAGGCCTCGGCTTGCCCGTTGGCTTGTGCGTAGTACGGCGAAGAATTAAGCAGCTTGATCCCTATGCCGTCGGCGAACTGAACGAATTCGTCCGATACAAAGATAGATCCCTGGAATAACATTATTGTTTGTGGAACGCCAAATCGGTAGATGATGTGTTCTTTGACAAACTCGATTGCGTCCTTAGAATCCACTTTTCTGAGCAGAATCGCCTCCACCCACTTTGTGAAGTAATCCGTTGCCACCAGGATAAACTTATGTCCTTTGCTTGAGGGTGGATTGATCTGGCCGATCATATCAATGCCCCATCCTCTAAACGGCCATGGCTTAATAATTGGGTTCATAGCCGATGCTGGTGCTTGTTGTATAGCGCCAAACTTCTGGCAATCCTGGCACCCCTTGTAATACTTGAAACAATCCTCCAACATCGTCGGCCAGAAATACCCTGCTCGGCAAAGCAGCCACTTCATTTTGTGGGTCGATTGATGTGTGCCACAGATTCCTTCATGTACTTCTCCGATGGCCACTGTAGCCTGACCGGCTCCCAAACACTTGAGTAGCACGCCGCCAATCGCCCGATAGTACAGATCTTCATCGAGCAACACGTATCGTAATGCCTTGTATCGTAACTTCCTTGTGGCCGATTGAGAGGGGTTTTTGAGATAGTTGTAAACTTCAAACCTCCAATCATCGGCTGTAATGGCGGCAACGTCTATGTCAACTTCTTTCAGCATCGGCCTATAGCCTGATGCCCCCAGAGCCAAGTCATTGACCTATGTGTTTTGCTCCCTGGGGATATTTTTCAATGTAACTAGCCAAAAACCGTCCATTAATTCCCGGCATTGCCAATAATAGACCATCAGCGCGTCATTTTTGTATTCATATTCTCCTGATAATTGGCTGATGACCAACAACGAGTCTCCCATTATTTTGACATCGTCGGCCTCAACTTCCTTGAGTAGATGTAACCCTTTAAGGACGGCTTCGTATTCGGCTTGGTTGTTTGTAGTGTGGGGGTTGATGGCAAAAGCAAACTCGAAGCTTGCCCCCCTGGGCGAAATAATGACCAAGCCGATGCCACAGCTGTTGGTGCAAACCGAGCCAAAGAACGTCAGAGTCCAAGGCATAATTTCCACTGAGCCGATTGAGTCGTTTCTGTGCTCCACAATGAAATCGGCTATGGCTTGCCCCTTGACTGCCCTTGGTGCCTGATACCTCAGATCGAACTCTGTTAGCGCGAAAATACACTTTCCAATTCTTCCTTTGAGCACTAGAGCCGATAGCATATACTTAACTACATCGGCTTTGTAGATTACTGTGCACTCGTTGGACAGCAGATAGTGCCTTAACATTGTATATGAAAAATAGAGGCATAGGCATAACTTCTCCACAGGTGAATACCTCGACTCCGCGTCTAGCAGCCGTCGGCTGAGATAGAAGATGGCTTTTTCCTTGTCGTCGACCTCTTGGATTAGGATGGAGCCGATTGATTTGTCATCGGCTGATAAGTACAGCTTTAACGGTATTCCCTTTTGTGGAGGCGTTAGAACTGGAGGGGAGCTTAGATAATCTTTTATGTTGTCTAACGCCTTCTGCTGCTGTGCCCCCCATGTGAATGTCTGATCGGCTTTCAGCCGAAGCAGTGGCGTGAACGGCTCCATCTTTTCTGAGAGATTGGCTATGAACCGTCTGATGAAGTTTATCTTGCCAATCAATGATTGGAGTTGTTTTTTGTCCTTCGGAGGTTTAATTGTCTTGATAGCATTTATGCTTCTTGGTGTAACTTCAATTCCTCTATCATGGACAAGAAATCCCAAGAATTGCCCAGCCGATACGCCGAACGCGCACTTAAGCGGATTCATCTTCAGACCGTATTTCCTCGTCCGTTCTAACACTTGTCTCAGATCGGCTATGTGGCCTTCTATCTCCCTTGACTTGACAACCACGTCGTCAATGTATATCTCCACTAGCGAGCCGATCATATCGTGAAAGATGTAATTCATGGCCCATTGATATGTTGCCCCAGCATTCTTCAAGCCGAACGTCATTACTACCCATTCGTACAAGCCAATTGCGCTGGACACCGAAGCGGTCTTGTGGATGTCCTCGTCGGCCATGAATATTTGATTATACCCTGCATTGCCATCCATGAAACTGATGATTTTGTGGCCTGAAGCTGCATCGACAAGCAGATCGACTATCGGCATTGGGTATTCGTCCTGAGGGGTTGCCTTGTTTAGATCTCTGAAATCGATGCACACCCTAAGTTTACCATTTTTCTTCAACACTGGGACGATGTTTGAGACTCACTCGGCGTATCAGCAAGGCCGAATGAATCCCGCGTCGTATAGCCGAGTGATTTCGGCTTTAATTGCATCGTACATATCGGCCTTAAACCTCCTGGGAGGCTGTTTGAACGGCCGATAGCCTGCCTTAATCGGCAGCTGATGGACTACTATTGATCGGCTAAGGCCGGGCATCTCGAAGTACTCCTAAGCAAAACAATCTTTATATTCTTTTAACAACTTAATAAGTTGGGATCTACAATGAGGAGACAGATTTTTGCTAATGTACGTCGGCCTCGGCTTATCACCAGAGCCGATGTCAATTTCCTCTAATTCGTCGACCGACGTGAAACCTTGCCCTAGCTTGCCATCGTCTTCGTCCGCGGTGTCCATGCCGAGAATGCTCGAGCCCTCCACCATGTCTTGTTCAAAGAAGCAGCTGCGGTTCGTCATTTCCAATCGGCTGTATTGTTGAATTGGACACATTTAGAAAATTGGCTTGCCGATTTTCCCAGATAAACAATCGATGCCCTCGATTTCCCAAAGCGGCAAATCGGCACTGACAACACTAACTGACCTGTCGGCTGGTATGATCTCGATCTTGTCGCCGTCCCATTGGATTAGGCTCTGATGCATTGTAGAAGGGATGCAGCAGTTAGCGTGTATCCAGTCCCTTTCGAGCAGCAGGCTGTAAGACCCCTTCCCGTCGATGACAAAGAATGTTGTGGGCACGGTCTTGTTGCCGATGGTCAATTCAATGTTGAAGACGTCCTTGGTTTCCGATGGGTAGCCGCCGAAGTCTTTGAGCACCATGTTGGTTTTTATTAGGTCTTCGGCTCCCTTGCCTAGCTTTCTGAATGTTGCGTAAGGCATGAGGTTGATTGCAGCTTGCCGTTGATGAATCCTTTAACGTACAACGGCTTTAAGTGCCGATTTTCGGTTTCTTCGGGTTTGTCAAAGACAGCTTGGTCTGGTGAGATTGCCAGTTTTGCCAGGTCATCCTCAATGGTGTCCGCATCGGCTTCAGGAGCGCCGAACTCGGCTGGCAGCACAAATACCATGTTAACCGATGCAAAAATTTTGCCTTTCCCTTTGGCTGCCCTCCTGGCTTGATCGGCTAGGCTTTCCTCAGCTATGGCAGCTTTCTTTTTGGGTACCCACCGCCTTTTGATTTTGCCCGGACGACGGCATTGTTCGTGGATCATTTGCTGAACTTCGTCTTCTCTCCCTTCACGCTTGAGCCGTTGAACCCTTCTTTTCTGCGTTTTTGTGAAGTGATCGGACAGGCACCATTGGGGGTTGGCCAATTCCTCATCGTCGACCTCTTCATCGTCGCGGTTGTTGCTATCACGGTTTTCATCGACGAAGAAGTCTTGGTGGATCAGGCCGAGCCGATCATGGACAGACCGTCGCCTTTGTTTTAGCTGAACGGCTCTGGGGACGAACCGAGTTGGACTTGCAGCCGATGAGCTCCTGTGCTCATCGTCACGGCGATCGTGTGCATCTTGGGCAATCGTCCAATGTTGGCGTCTCATGCCGAATTCCAGCAGTCACAGAAAAATCACAACGCCAATGCGGATCGGCATTGTCGTGGTTTACCTCGTATCGTCGGCTTTGGATGTTCGACTCACGCCGACGAGTTGCTTCATTGTAAGCTTCTTCCTGTCGAGACCGGTACTGATGACGGTGTCGGCTATGTTCATGGATCGGTCATCGGTCAGCCAATCTGATGACCAGGCGCACCATATTAATTGGCGCGGCGTGACATCCAATTTGATCGCCTTCTGCCTTGGCCCCGATCGATGTATTGACTAAGCCGTGCGCCATTCTCGTCCTCGTCGATCGCCTTTGCCCGGGGCCGGCTTGGACCGTGTTGACCAGGAAAAGATTGCCGTCTACCTTCATCGGCCGATTTGAATCGGCGAACTTCAGCTTCCCGGCCTCAATTGCTGACTGGATTTGCTGCCTGAAGACCTTGCAGTCATTGGTGGCGTGGGATATGGAATTGTGCCACTTGCAATATTTCTTTTTCTTCAATTCTTTGGCCGACGGGATCACGTGATTTTAGGCAATTGAATCTACTTCTCCTTGAGCAGCAAGTCGAAAATCCTGTCGGCCTTGGTAATGTCCAAATCGTATCTTTCTTCCTTAGGTGTCTTCAGCAGCCATTGGCAGACGATGGCTTTTTTGTTCTTGGCCCATTCGGCTGCCACCACTTCTGTGTCATCGTCGTTGGACCCGTAGTCTGACTCGATGACGACCTGAGTTATATTTCTGACGGCCTTCCTGGTGTCTTGGAATCGTTGCTCGTGGGCCGTCACCTTCTGCGCCAAGTGGGCTAAGCTATCAAAATCCTGCGCGAAGAATCGCTCTCGGATCGATGCGATCAAACCATGAAAGGCCAAATCGGCCAGTGAGGCGGCCGATAGCACCCAGCAGTAACATCGGTTCCTCATCTCCCTAAAGCGTTGGATGTATTCTTGGACCGATTCGTTGTGTTTTTGCCTGATGCTGGTGAGGTCCGACAACTTCATCTCGTGGTTGCCGGAGTAGAAGTAGCTGTGGAATTGTTTTTCAAGACCGGCCCAGCTCTGAATTGAGTTATAGAGCAATGAGGAGAACCAAGTAAAAGCCGATCCTGAAAGGGAAAGAGGGAACAATCGAACTCTGAAGGCGTCCGTAGCCGATGCTTCGCCGCACTGTGCCAAGAATTGGCTAACATGCTCGTAGGTTGAAACATTGTCCTGCCCTGAGAACTTTGAAAAATCTAGGATCTTGTATCAGTTGGGCAACGGGATCCGCTCGAAGTGCTCTGGATAGGGATACCGATACATGTTCCCTGAGTCTTTCGGCTTCAGGCCGAATTGATCACGCATGACATCCGCGATCAGATCGACCCATGTCCGGTTGTCTTGTTGTATCGGCTCGTATGGGTCATACGGCGCGGGTGCTTGCCGATACAGCGGTGGTGGCGTATGAGGCCTGTAATGATGATCTCGACGGCCTCCTTGGTACTGGTAGTGATGATCAGCGGGAGGTGGCCGATGCGCCGGTGGTGGCGTTGGCGGTCCTGGAAACAGTTGTCGGCCACCGGCGTAGTGCCGTCTATCTGGATCAATCGGCTCTAACTGCCGATTGTCATTGAATATATTAGCAATTTGATCTTGGGGCAGCGGCTGCTGTCGGTTCAGCATAGTAATTGCTGGCCTTATAGCCGATTCACCTAGATTTGGCTGACCGAGGACTCCTCCCGGCGACCCTTGTTGTGCTAGTGGTGGGATCGGCCGATTCTGTGTGACCAGCGTCCTGTAACCAGGAAATTGGCCGTCTGTGAAGTACGTTGGCCCTCGTTGCAGCTGGTCGGCTATCTTGGCGTCGACCACAGTAGCGATCATGTTATTGAGAGTGTTGACCAGTATGCTACTTTGGTTGACCAACGGTGGTGGACAGCCGAGTCGATCCGGTCTTGTAGAGAATATACAGCCAAAACATCGTGTTCCTGGGTCGGCTCCTCCATCTTCTGTTTGCGTTTTGTCTCACCGAGGAGGATGCCTTAGTGTCGTTCATGCTGAACTTATATTTCGATGCATGGCCCCGGATCTTGTTTGGGTGAAAGATTGCAAGTAGTTAGCCCGGAGCTCCTCCACCATCTTCTTATAATCGGCTTGTTGTTCGGTGATAATCGCTCCATTTTCACGGGCATGATGTTGTCTCGCGTAATGTTGGGGCTCTTGGAGTCGACCATCTTGCCGGCTGAATCTATGCGTCCGAGTCGAGCCGACAAAGAAAGGCCCACTGGGCGTGCCAAGAAGCGTGTTGATGAGAAATTTCTCTCACGCGCGGCACGGGAGATCGCTTAACTCAGGAGTCCTTCTCGACTGCCTGTGCTATGCAGGGCGTGCCAGTTGATTTGATCTGTTAATCAACAAGAAAAAACAAGAGAATATGCGTTAAGTGTTAGGTTAGATCCCCACTAGATCGGCCGAGGGAATCCATGAGCATATATATGCTATCCTAAAATATATTTAAGCCAAACGACTGGAATGGATCGGCTATACCGAGACAACATCAGCCGCTTAACCCAAATACAGTAAAGGATAATAAATATATGAATCGATAACCTAGCCGATACTGGAAAGCTAACAAGGAATCGGCTAGTACTCCAATGAATCTTATAGAAAGATGTCACTCTTGAATCAGATGCATAGCCTGGAAATCAGCCATCGGCTGTCGATGGTGAGCTGATTTCGGCTAGCGACGTCCGACAAGAATGCGATCTTAACATAAGAAGCAGTCCTAATATAAATCTAATAATTCATATATTAAAAGAAACATATCAGGGAAGATAAGACTGGCTGAGACCCCGGCGCTATCTCTAAATAATATAAATCTTAGCTGAACGATCATTGATAGTTCTAAAACGACTTAATAGTTCGAACCCGATGCAACATTAAGTATAAAAAGAAAAACCTGATCTGTTGTAGCCGATTTATATCTCTCGAGACGGTGGATACCGCATATAAACCAGCCAACCTTTAGATCTAGCCCTATCGGCTGCAAGTTCTTGATAGAACTATCCAATGGCAGGATAGATCTAAACATTGATCTAATTTATATGCGCCATATGATAAATAGCGCAGTATAAACTCTTGATTCTAATGTGTCATTACGATGGAAGCACTAGAAACAACAGATCGTACCACTAATGACAAGCATTTACATAGATCTTGGGATCGAAACGATGCAGCCCGTAGCCAAACAAAGTGCTCGTCTGAAGAGAAAGGTTGGCGATGCGCTGAAGGTTTGATTGATTGTGATTTTTTTTACAGGGGGTCTCGAGTCCTATTTATACCCAAGATACAATTACCCTGGGCTCTATCTAAACTACTATTTGAAAACACAACATTATCCCGAGCGGGACCCATGCCGTGTTACAACTAACAGTTTAAACAAACCCCTAAATTACAGATACAATTGCCGTTATAGGACTCTATCCATAAGTGGCAGTATCGTTTAACGCGCAATTAACAATCGAATCTTCTATTTATCCTCAAACTGCTGCATCAGAAACTGTTTCATCTCTTCCAAACCTAGAATCGGCTATCGGCTGCCCCTGTCCGACCCAACCTTAGCCGGTTGGCCTCGCAGCCGATCACTCCTAATCCGATGCGACCCCTGTCTCTAGCCGATCCGACTCTGCTTCGCCTTTGCAGACTTAGGGATTCGATTACCAAATTTCAGTGTTAACAGTTTTCATAGCCGATCAAGATTGGAAGCTGGCCCGGTTGTCATTTCATCAAGCTTGGCCTTGTCTTCAGGTATGGATCGCCGATTGGCTTCAATCGTAGGTTCAAGGGCTATTCTTTCTCGTCTATCGGCCATCCGTTGTTTGGCTCTTTCTAATTTATGTTGATGTTGTTCGAGATATATGCCTTGGGAGATGGCGTCGGCTATGTGATCTAGGAGCTAATCTTGAATTTCTTTGAATCTGGCTCAGATCACTCCACAGTCAGTGACTAGGAAGTCTAAAGAACTCTATAGCCAACGAGCCAAATCTTGTAGTGTTGTTTTCAAATCATCGACAGCGGAGGCTAGAGTCTTGTCAGTAGTGTCCTCCTCATCATCCATGAACTCCTTTATATCGAAAGAAAACATATCAGCTAGAGCCTGCAAAGGGAATGTTGGAATTGATGAGTATTGAGACTGTTGGTCACTAAAAGCTTTGAAAGTAGCCGATATGAAGTCAAGAAGAAAGGACTTACAGGGATGATGGGAGCCGATGCTATTTCTACCTCAACATTATGGCTGCCCCTAGCCGATGGAGTTCGTTCACTTGATGCTTGAGGGACGGGTGTTGGAGAGCGATAAGGCTGTACACAAAGAAATATAAGTTTGACTAAGCATCGGTTAGTTAAAAAATTGAAAAGAAGTTTGAAGTTAAGATTACCAATGGGGTTAGAGCCGATTTGTTCCTTGAAGCCAATTTCTTCTTCTGCAAGACAAAGAACTTAATGAGGAATTGAATGTGAGAATTTAAGGGAAGAAGATTTCGAATAAGTGCATACCGGCTGAGGTCGACGTTGAGGTTGACGTCTTGGAAGACTTGGTGTTTTTTAGCCCACTCATCGGCTTGTGGCGTCTGCACAGATCTCCTTGGCTCCCTTGTTTCGGCTGCAGCTTCATCGACAACTTCTTCCATTTCTTCTTGATTTAAGACCTCTTCTACATCTGGATCCAAGAGCGACAGATCATCAGCTGTAGTTGTCTTCTGTCTCTTTGAGGTTTTCTTCTATACAACCGATGGATCATCATCCGATGGTTTAGCTCTCTTCTTCCTTTGAAGTGGCTCGCGGGTTTGGTCATGAAGTAAAGTTGATGTATGGGGGCATTGTAGCCAATTCTTGAGAGGGCCAGTCCACCGCAGTTGGGTAGGATGCCGATGGCATAATTGATGGCCACCTCGGTATTTCTGACATGTGGAGGAGATGAATCGCTAGTCTGCAAGCAAGGAAAAAGAGTTAGTTAAATATTAAAGAAAGACAACCGATAATAAATAACAAATGACAAGAGGGAGAAGCGCTTACTTCTGGGATCAGCTCCGGGTATATGTTGGTGAGGTGCATGGAAGCCGATTGGTGAAACAGATGTTTTTTCCATTCATTTCACCTTCGGCTGAAGGTTGCAGTCCTCATTATGACCAGCTCAATGTTGTCTATACTGCCAAGTGGGGGGCCTTTAATGCTTTGCAATCTATCCATCATTAGGCCTGAGCTGATTTCCCCTCTGGTTTGGATTTTATTGGCAAAGTACAGACCAATCGGCAACTGTCCCATGCCCAGTTGTCTGGCAGTAATCATAGGATGATAAAATTCATAAGAGACTTGTATGTTTCTGCCTTGATGGATGCCGACTAGGAGGATGCAAGGGGATATAGCCGATGTATAGACTTCCCTAGACTTCTCAAATTTCTCAGAGTTTATTTCATCAAATCTAAAGTCACTGGGGAGTTCAAAATCTTCAGAGTTCTCATAAGCAAACCAAATCCTTGAAATTGTTGGGAATCCACCATAAAAGTTGTCAAACCATTTCTTGAAGAGATCAGCTGAGAACTTGGATCCAGAGTACGAAGATGCTGCCTCTCCGAATGACATGCATCGACGTGTTGTGATTTCTTCGCCATCTTCATCTGTCGTCGGCTGTGCTAATGGGAAGCTGGCATCTTGCAAGTCTAGCCTCTGAGCAACTTTGTATGTATGCAAGTTTAGCCATATCTGCAGCAGCCACCAGGGACCTCCAGTGCCGATAGTCGAACTTGTGGCAATTTTAGCCGATGTGTTATTCAACATCTAATAGAGGTACCCTAGCAGGTATTTTTCCTAAAGGAATTTGCCTCTTCTCCACTAGGGCTTCAGCTATGTGTTTCCAGTTGGTTGTGGGGCCGTAGCTTGAACCACAAAACAATATTTTTTCTAGCCACATAAGAAGGAAGGCTGCTTGTTCTCTGGGGTCCACTGGGCCGGTTGCCATGTTCTGGCTTCCCAATTCGTTCCAGCCTCCAATGGCTCTGATCTTGAAGAAATATTGGCACTTGGAGTTCAGGCTGACAGGATTGACTTATGATGTGATGTCTAGAACCGTGATCATGATTATATCCAAAAGAGTGGGTGTCATTGGTCCTTAGTTGAATAGAAAAGAGTTCAGGGTGTTGGACTTAAAGTAGCTGGCAACCGATAGGAAGGGTTCATCTTTAGGCATGTCGGCTATAGTTAGGGCTAAGCATCGTGCTATCCCTAGTTCTTCCCAATGGCTCTGTTTGCTAGCCGACACCCTATTGTACCATGTTGGCCAGGTCTTATCGGTTGATGGCAATGATTTAAAAGTCCCAGTTCAATGTGCCAGATTAGGGTTTGATAGCCTAAAGGGGATCCTGTTGGTCTCAGCATTGACGAATTCTGAGGGGTCTAGGTTGCCGATTGACCCTAAGAGGAATTGGTTGGGATGGATGAGGTTGGGGATCGCAATTTGGTGTGAAAGGTGCTACAATGAAGAAAAAAGAGAAAGGACGAATTATGAAAAGCAAAAGCCAAATTGCAAAAAAGAAAGGAGCTAAAGCCGACAGGGCTTACCTCCGAGAACTCAGCCAACGGCGCCGTGGAGGGGGTGGTCGAGGTCGACATCACTGGGAGCGAGTTCGTCACCGCGCGCAAGTTGCTTGCAAGATTGTCGAGAGCTCCGAGGAAGTCGCCAGTGAAGATTGGGGATGTTTTTGGGCTAAGGCGGTGGAGGCAAAAGTGACGGTGTGAAAAACTCTAAGACGGTGGTTGTTATTTAAATGGGCGTGGTAACCGACCGATGGAAAGCCCTAAATTTTCTCGAGGATAAGATTATGCAAATCTGCAACATTAACAATATAGCGGACTTGGGGGCATGTATTAACGACCAAATTTGGTAAGTCAATTGTCAGATTTGGAACTAAGGCCGAAGCCGATTTGGAGGGAATCGGGATGGTTGGAAGCAGAGTGCGCGCCAAGTGCAAACTGAATCGGCTAAGGAGTTCGTCGGCTGATGACTGGATTGGCTAAGATAATCGTCAGCCAATACCGAATCGGACAAGATGAGCTGATGTAGCTGATTCCGGTAAGATAATATTTGAATCATCTTTGGATTTGTTTAAAGTGCTTCATGGGGATTGCCATACATGGATAGAATCCAGGAAAGACAATTGTATCTGCTAATTAGGATATTTTAAATAGTTTCCTTATAGATAATGTCGGTGAGAGTTTGTTTTAGGCAGGTATCTATAATTTAAATTGTAATAGAGATAGGAGTCATGTCCGTCAAGGATTTATCTTGTCTCTGAATATAAATATGACCCAGGACCTTGTAAATAAATAACAATCAGTTCAATACAATCTACGGCGCATCGCCACCTTTTCCTTTTAGTAATTTTGAGGAGTTCTTGCTTCTAGTTGGGCTGCATCGAGTTTGATCTCCAGCAAAAGGTAAAGCTTATTATGGCGGCTTGCGCTCTCCGGATTAGCGCTTCCATCATTATGATACTCTAATCCTCTCTACGTAAATCGTCGAGTTATCATATACTCTATATAACCTAAATCGATAATGCAATCTAACCCTAATCGGCTAGCTTCTGTTGCCAGATAACAACTGATAGGGTTAGATATCATCGTTGATTTTGATTATATAGTGTATCCACCATCTTGAAAGGTTTTCATAGATTTGTTTAGATCTTATGCTTCTTCTTATGCTTGGTGCTGCATCGGTTGAGTCCGACCTACTAAGTAATAATTAGAATCATAATATCTATCTTATCTCATGATCACTATTAGAGATAGTATCGGAGTTTCAGCCGATCTTACCTGTTTTGGGTATCTTGTTTATTTTATGTTTACTTCATATGATAAAGCAGCCCTTTATATTAAGATCTCACTGTAATTAAATATGTTAAGCTTGTTATCGATCTGTTAGGTTATCCTAACACTTGGCCAGATCATGTTTAAGATATTTAGTTTGCAATGATATCTTAGTATAAAGTGGTATCGGAGTACTAGCCGATACACATTAGATCTATGTTATTGGCTATGCTATAAATATATATAATCTGCATATTAAGGTACTTTTTGGACTTAAGTGGTTTATACTGTCTTGGTATGCTACCGATCTATCCAAATCACTTAGTTTAAATGTATGTTGATATTTAGATTATATATTATAAATATCTATAGCCGATCGATTAGGTTTAATTTCTCCTGGCCGATTCAGTGCATACCGCATCGGCTTAACACCGAACGATACGTCATCGGCTACGAGCCGATCGGCTATCGTTTACAGACTGACACTTGCTTTCGTTCTTCATCTCTTGTTGGTTGCAGGATCAAACAAACTGGCACTCCTATGAACCTTAGAAGCAATATTTTGGACCTACACTAGAGTAAAGCAAAACTCTCAGGCTAGCGCATGATTTTCCAAGTCAACACACGATTTGGGATCAACAGTCCCCGAGTTCCTTATCCGGATCTTCGCTTTATTGCTTGTCTGACCACCATCTTCCCTTTTATATTTGTTTTTGAATCTGTAGTCGCCGTCATTGGAGGCCAAAATCCAGGCGGAGGCGAAGTTGGACACAACCTTCCGGCGTAAGTCTTTAGACCCCTTCCGGGATTACGCCAAGCTGCTAAATAACCCCTTTGTGTTGCGCAGGGGTTGAGAGATTTCAGGCGGCCGCAAGGGACGCCGAGCTACGGGCCGACAAGGCGATGGCGTAGCGAGAGGGCGCGGAGAAACTTTTTTGGATCTCGGACGCTGCAGTCAAAGAGACCAGGGCCAGGTTGACGGCGTCCGATTTGGCAAAAGCCGAGGCCGAGGAGAAGCTGCAGCCAAGGCCAAAGTCAATGCTCTGCTGGAATCGGTGAAGAGAGCGAAGGAGGATGCCGAGAGTAAGTGTCAGTACCGACCAATCTCTTATACTCTTCGATTCTCCATCCTCTTCGGTGTTGACCAACTTTCTCCCATTCAGGCCGCTTGTCGATGATTCGAAGGCAGATTCACAACCTCAAGGCATGCTCCGAGGTAGCCAACGCCCAGTGGGAAAAATACCGAGAGGCGTCTTGGGCTCTCCTTGCCGAGGCTGATACCGAGGTAGCACCTGCTGACGAGTCTGAGGAAGCCTTCATGGAGCGGCTACTCGAAGGACCGAAGCGCCTCCGAGACTTCATCCGATTAGTGACGAAGTTGGCAACTACGCACGTCAAGATTGAGGTGGTCGTCAATGGCTGGCTGGCCGGCGTTTCGGAGGCCGACGTCCCAAGCATCTACGCCGATGTCGAGCCGACGGCCGAAAAAATTGTATCTAAGATGCACTTTTGATTAACTAGCCAAGTACCTAGGATAAAGTAGACAAGAAGGGTTAGTCTCGATCCATGAATCATGAAGTTCTAACTTTTAACATTTGTTATAAAAAAGCTTTTTAACTTCTGCTCATGGAAGGAGATCAAATTTAGCTTTATGAAAAAGAACTTTTATGTAGCGAATAGGCTAATAGAGAGATTAAGAGGTAGACGGCAGAGCCCCCCAAGCTCTTATGCATAGTATCATGTTAATCCATGAACAGTCTTGGCCCTAGGCTAGCTCGGCAGGGAGCATGCCCTTTCAACGAAGAGCGTCGAGGGGGACCATCATGTTTAGGCGGATAGATTGTACATGAGTCCTCGGGGAGATTGTCGAGCCACCGAGTAGCTGGAGCGTACTCAATAGACTTCCTTCCGTAGCCGGTCGGGGACGCGTAGCTCAGGGCAGACCATAAGCGTAGCGAAGAACTTATTGAGTGTGCGTGGGCTACCCAAGGGTTCGGGAGGAAGATGAAACGGAGAACAAGAAATAACTGAAGGCACAATTCCTGCAAAACGTAAATGCTTTAAAAAAAGACTTGAGTTCAAAATACTTATCTGCGAAAGAGTTGAATCAGCGCAAGCACTCCCCATTCCACGCGTTTGGCATCTCCTTCCTGCCATGAAGTTGACGGGCAAGAAAATCACCATCGTACCACTTGGATCGATGAAGACGAGCCCCTACCTAGCGCGCCAACTGTCGATGGATGGGTCCGCAGTCCTTTGAGACGGCTACCCAAGGAGTTGAAAGAGTGGTTGGGAACGTCTAACGAAAGGGTGCGATGGTCGACTCAAGAAATAAAATGAGTTAGAGAGATTTTAGACAGGTTCGTCCCTCCCGGAGGATAACAAGCCTACATCCTATGTTGTTTGTTGGGGTGGTGTATGAAACAGAATACAATGAATGAGAGTTCTTGGGGTTCTAGAAATTAGACCTAGCTCCCAAAGAATTGATCCCCCTCCCCCGCGGTCCTGCCCTCCCTTTTATAGGTCAAGGGGGTAGTTACAAGCAGACTTGGGGGCCAAGAAAGTTAAGACTAAAAGCTGAAAAGCAAGTACAAAGAACATCTAAAAAGTACATAGGGATCCCCCCAGGTCCTGCGCGTGCTCCACCTTGCCTTGGGATCCGCTCTCTGTAGATACCTTCTGCGTAGTATTGTCGGGTGACTGTTAACGGCTAAGTTTGGTAACCAAATCCCTAAGTCCTAGCTAAGATTGAAACGGAATCGGATCGAAAGAACAGAGGTAGAGTCGGCTGCGATGCAATCGGCTACGAGGCTAGTCGGCTGAGGTTGAGTCGGGCAAGGACAACCAATAGCCGATGCTGAATAAGAAAAGAGGATGGAACCATTTCCGATAAAGGTGCTAAAAGATAAATAGAAGATTTGGTTTCCCAAATTGTGCATTAAAAGATATTGCCATCTATGGATAGAGTCCTATAACGGTAATTGTATCTGTAAATTAGGAATTTGTTTAGATTTCCTATTGTAATATAGCATGGGACTATGTCTCGGGATATTTTCATACCATGTATAGTAGATTAGATAGAAACCGTATCTTGCACGGGTAGTTTTATTCTTGGGTATAAGTAGGACCCGAGACCCTTGTAAATGACAATCAACACACAATCAATACAACTTTCGGCGCATCGCCTCCTATTTTCTTCAGACGAATACTTGATCCGGCTTCGGGCTACATCGTCTCGATCCCATCGCTATGATACTCTAGATTCAATGATTTATGATGCGCTAGTTATCATATATGACATATAATCTAGAACAATGTCTAGATCTGTCTTGACATCGGCTCGTTTCTGTCTAGAATCGGCAGCCGATAAAGCTAGATCTGGAGGTTGGCCTAGATTATATGCGATATCCACCATCTCGAGGGGTTTACATCAGCTATAATAGATCTGATTGTTCTTTTTATACTTGATGCTGCATCAATTTGACCTATTAAGTCGTTCTTATAGCTCTTATGATCCATTCGGCTAGATGTATATACTTAGAGAAAGTGCCAGGGTTTTATCCGGCCTTATCAGTTTTAATATTCTTTTAGTATATTTACTATTAGATTTATTAAAGTCGCCTCTTATATTAAGATCTTGCTCTGGTTAAATGCCCTAAGCCAGAATCAGCTTGTCAGCCACAGCCGACAGCCGATTGATCTAGGTTTAGCGCATTTAGTATAGATCAATATCTTTTCATAAGATATATCGGAGTACTAGATGATCCACAGTTAGTCCACGCTGTCGGCTAGGCTATTAATGCATATATTTCTTATCCTTTTGTATATATGGATTAAGTGGTTAATACTGTCTCGGCGTAGCCGATCTATCCCAGTCACTTAGTCCAAATGCACTTTGGGATAGTATATATATGTAAATTGATTCCCTCAGCCGATCCAGTAGGATCTAACCTAACCCTTAACACATATATCTTTGTTTTTTCTTGCTGGTTAACAGATCAAACCAACTGGCACGCCCTGTATTTTAGAGACAGCCGAGAAGGACCTGCATTGGAGCTAAGCAGATCTCCCAGACCAGTGCGTGAGAGAAATTTCTCATCAGCACGCTTCTTGGCACGCCTCGTGGGACTATCTATGTCAACTCGGATGGGACGCATCGACGCAGCTGACAAGATGGTCGACATCAAGAGCCCCAACGTTTCTCAGGAAAACGTCGTGCCTGTAAAGATGGAACAACAAGCCGACTACCAGAGGATGGTAGAAGAGCTCCAAGCCAACTACCTACAAGTCGTTCACCTGCACGGGTCCGGGGTCGTGCACCGTAAATATAAATTCAGCATGGACGAATTCAAGGCGTCCTCCCTGGATCGATGGAGAAACGAAGGTGGAGGAGCCGAATCAGGAGCAAGGCGATTCGGGTTTGCATACTTTGCAAGACCGAATTGATTCAGCCGTGCACCATGCACTGGTCAACCAAAGTTGCATTCTTGTCAACACCCTCAACAATATGATTGCCACTGTGGTCGACACCAAGATAGTCGACCAACTGCAGCGGGGGCCGACGTACTTCACGCAAACTTCTTGTTTACGGGATGTTGGCCACCTGATCGCGATCCCACCACCAAGACGCCGGGGCCGCCGGAGGATCCTCAACCGTTGAATCCATCGGATCGGCATAGAGCGGCGGTCACCATGCTGAACCGACAACAGCCACTCCCCTAGGACCAGATCACCAACATGTTCAACAACAATCGACAATTAGAGCCGGTTGCCCAGATCAGCCCGGAAGGACAAGACAATGCCGGTGGCCGACACTGTTCCCGAATCCGCGACGCCACCGCCGGTGAATCGCCACCTCTCGCCGGCCATCCGCACCGCAGTACAGATCGGGAGGCCATCAAGATCAGCACTACAGGCCCCAGACACCGCCACCGCTGTATCGGCAAGCACCAGTGTCATATGATCAGTATGAGACGATACAATAGGACAACCGGACGTGGGCCAATTTGATTGCGGACGTCATGCGCGATTCAGACTCGGGATACAGGTATCGGTACCCCTATCCGGAGCACTTCGAGCGGGTTCCACTGCCCAACTTGTACAAATTCCTAGACTTTTCAAAATTCTCAGGGCAGAACAACGTGTCAACCTATGATCATGTCAGCCGATTCTTGGCGCAGTGCGGCGAAGGATCGGCTACAGATGCCTTGAGAGTTCGATTGTTCCCCTTGTCTCTTTGGGATCGGCCTTCACCGGTTCTCTTCATTACCCTACAACTCGATTCGAGTGGGCGATCTCAAAAAGCAATTCCATAGCTACTTCTACACCGACAACCATGAAATGAAGTTGTCGGACCTCACCAACATCGGGTAGAAGCACAACGAATCGATTCAGGACTACATTCAACGCTTTAGAGAGATGAGGAACCGATGCTATAGCCTGGTGATGTCGGATGCCTAGCTAGCCGATTTGGCCTTCCATGGACTGATCGCGCCGATCCGTGAGCGCTTCTCCGCTCAAGACTTCGACAGCTTGGCGCATCTCACGCAGAAGGTGACGGCCCAGGAGCAGAGGTTTCAAGACACCAGCAAGGCCGTCAAGAACGTCACTCAAGTCATCGTCAAATCAGCCTCCGATTCCAGCGACGATGATGCATAGGTCGCGGCAGGCGAATGGGCCAAGAATAAAAGGCCATCGTCTGTCAATGGCTGCTGAAGATGGCTAAGGAGGAGAAATACGATTTCGACATTACCAAGGCCGATAAGATCTTCAATTTACTACTCAAGGAGAAGCAGATCCAGCTTCTCAAGAACCATGTGATCCCATCGGCTGACGAACTGAAGAAGAAGAAGTACTGCAAGTGGCACAACTCTACATCCCATGCCACTAATGATTGTAAAGTCTTCAGGCAGCAGATCCAGTCGGCAATAGAGGCCGGGAAGCTCAAGTTTGTTGATTCCACTCGGCCGATGAAAGTAGACGGCAATCCTTTCTCGGTCAACATGGTTCAAGCCGGCCCCAGGCAAGCTGATCGGCAGTGCAGAATGACGTTCAGCTTAGCCGAGACATTAAAAGGGTTAAGGCAGAGGGCAAGCCAACTGGAGATCAAGCCGCGCCAGTCAACATGGTGCGCCCCGTTGCTCGATCGGCTGGCCGACGGCCGATCAACACAGACAACCGACGCTGCTTCCGACAGCAATCTTGGTGGGAAGAAGAGGCTCGGTTCGAAGGATTTCGTCGACAAGAGCCAGAGATGCGAGGCCGCCGGTATGACGGGGATCACAGCGGTGATGATCCTCATTGGCATTGTGAATTTTTCAGGCACTGCTGGAAAACCGGGATGAGGCTACCGACGCTAGACAATTGCCCGGCCTATAGCGATTACCGCGAGGACGAACACAGGGGCCTGCCAATCACCGACCCAACTCCATTCGTCCCGAGGGCCATACTGCTTAACCAGCGCCAACAGTCTGTGCACGATCGGCTGGGGCCGATCCATCAAGACTTCTTCGATGAAGAGGACGAAAACAATGACTACTACGATGAAGATGAAGTCGATGACGAAGAATCGGCCAACCCCCAATGGTGCCCTTCTGACCTCTTCACGAAGACGCAGAAACGAAGAATTCAGAGGCTGAAGCGTGAAGGAAGGGAGGAAGAAGTTCGACAGATGATCCAAGAACAACGTCGCCGGCTAGGCAAAAGCAAAAAGCAATGGAGGCCCAAAAAGAAAACTACGCCAACCGACGAAGAACGAACCGAAGAGACCTCAGCTGATCAAGCCAGGAGGGCAGACAAGGGGAAAGAAAAATCTTCTGCATCAGTCAATATGGTATTCATATTGCCAACATGAATTCGGCGCCCCTGAGTCCCATGCAGACAATATTGAAGACGCCTTGGCCAAACTAGCACTGTCCCCTGATCAAGCGATATTCGACAAGCCAGAGGGGACCGAAAATTGGCATCTCAAGCCACTGTACGTAAAAGGCTTTGTCAACGGCAAGCCGATGTCAAAGATGCTAGTAGATGGGGGAGCTGTAGTGAACCTGATGCCCTATGCAACATTCAAAAAATTGGGTAAGGGAGCCAAAGACCTGATCAAAACTAACATGGTACTCAAGGACTTCGGCGGCAACCCATCAGAGACCAAGGGTGTTTTAAATGTCGAGCTGACCGTCGGCAACAAGACCGTGCCCACGACCTTTTTTGTCATCAACGGGAAGGGGTCTTACAGCCTGCTGCTCGGGAGGGACTGGATACATGCCAACTGTTGTGTCCCTTCCACCATGCACCAGTGTTTGCTTCAATGGGACGGCGACAAGATGGAGATCGTACCAGCCGACAGTTCAGTAAGCGTCGCCAAAGTCGATTTGCCACTCTGGGAAATTGATGGCATTGATTGTTTGTCCGAGAAAATCTAGCAAGCCGATTTTCTAAAAGTGTCCGATTTTGCCATACAGCCGATTGGAGACGACGAGCCGCAGCTGCTACTTTGAGCAAGATGTCGTGGAGGGTCAAGCGTCTACGGCATGGACACCGCGGACGAAGACGATGGCAAGCTTGGGCACGGTTTTATGTCGGCCGACGAACAAGAGGAAGTAGACATAGGCTCTGGAGATAGGCCTAGGCACACGTATATTAGCAAAAAATTATCTTCTCATTGTAGATCCCAGCTCATTGCTTTGTTAAAGGAATATAAGGATTATTTTGCTTGGGAGTATTTTGAGATGCCCGGTCTTAGCCAATCTATCGTTGTTCATCAACTGCCGATCAAGGCAGGCTATCGGCCATTCAAACAGCCTCCCAGGAGGTTCAAGGCTGATATGTATGATGCGATCAAAGCCAAAATCACTCGGCTATACGATGCTGGATTCATTCGGCCTTGCCGATATGCCAAAGACGAATGGTAAACTTAGGGTGTGCATCGATTTCAGAGACCTGAATAAGGCTACCCCCAAAGACGAATACCTATAGCCGATGTACTCGTAGATGCTGCTTCAGGCCACAAGATCATCAGTTTTATGGATGGCAATGCAGGTTACAATCAAATTTTTATGGCTGAAGAAGACATCACAAAACCGCTTTTCGATGTCCTGGAGCAATCGACTTATATGAATGGGTGGTTATGACATTTGGGCTGAAGAACGCAGGGGCAACATATCAACGGGCCATGAATTATATCTTCCACGACATGATCGGCTCCTTGGTGGAGATATACATTGATGATGTTGTTGTCAAATCCAGAAAGATAGAGAACCATATAGCCGATCTGAAGCAGGTTTTGGAGCGGACAAGAAAATATGGCCTGAAGATGAATCCGTTGAAGTGTGCGTTCGGCGTGTCGGCCGGGTAGTTTCTGGGGTTTCTTGTCCATGAAAGAGGGATTGAGGTTACACCAAGGAGCATCAACGCTATCAAGACGATATAGCCTCTAAAGGACAAGAAGCAACTTCAATCGCTGATCGGCAAAATTAACTTCATGAGGCGGTTTATAGCCAGTCTTTCGGAAAAGATGAAGCCGTTCACACTACTACTTCGGCTGAAAGCCGATCAAGTATTCATATGGGGGGCAGAGCAGCAGAAGGCTTTGGATAACATCAAGGATTATCTGAGATCGCCTCCAGTTTTATTTTCTCCGCAAAAAGGGATTCCGTTCAAGCTGTACCTGTCAGCCGATGACAAGTCAATCGGCTTAGTTCTAATCCAAGAGGTTGAGGGCAAGGAAAAAGCTATCTTCTATCTCAGCCGATGGCTGTTGGATGCGGAAACAAGGTATTTGCCAGTGGAGAAGCTATGTCTGTGCCTATATTTTTCATGTACAAAGTTAAGGCATTATCTGCTATCCAATGAGTGCACAATAATATGTATAGCCGATGTAGTCAAATACATGCTATCGGCTCCAGTGTTAAAAGGGCGAATTGGAAAAATGGATTTTTGCCTTGACAGAGTTTGATCTGAGGTATCAGGCACCCAGGGCAGTTAAAGGACAGGAATAGCCGATTTTATTGTGGAACACAGAGATGACTCAATCGGCTCAGTTGAAATTATGTCTTGGACACTAGCATTTGATGACTCGGTGTGCAACAACTGCGATATCGGATTGGTCATTATTTCACCTAGGGGGCCAAGCTTTGAATTTGCTTTTTCTATCAACCCCCATGCCACAAACAACCAAGTCGAGTACGAGGCTGTGCTCAAAGGGTTACATCTGCTCAGAGAAGTTGAAGCCGATGCCATCAAAATAATGGAGATTCACTGTTGGTCATCAGCCAGTTGTTGGGAGAATATGAATGCAAAAACGACGCGCTGATGGTCTACTATCATCAATGCCGAGAATTGATGGATAGTTTTCGGCTAGTTACTCTAAAACATATCCCTAGGGAGCAGAATATAGAAGCCAATGATTTAGCTCAAGGGGCATCAAGATACAGGCTGATGATAAGAGACATTGAAGTGGAAGTTGATGCCATCACAGCTGATGATTGGAGGTTTGAAGTCCACAGCTATCTACGGAATCCTTCTCAATCAGCCTCAAGGAAATTACGATACAAGGCATTAGGATATGTTTTGCTCGACGAAGATCTTTATTATCGGACGATCAATAGGGTGCTGCTAAAGTGCCTTGGAGCCGATCAAGCCAAAGTGGCTATCGGAGAAGTTCATGAAGGGATTTGTGGCACGCATAAATCGGCTCATAAGATGAAGTGGCTACTTCGGAGACCAGGGTATTTCTGGGCGACGATGCTGGAGGATTGTTTCAAATATTATAAAGGTTACCAGGACTGTCAGAAATTCGGCGCCATACAAAGGGCACCAGCATCGGCTATGAACCCGATCATAAAGCCTTGGCCGTTCAGAGGATGGGCATCGATATGATCGGCCAGATCAATCCACCCTGAAGCAAAGGGCATAAATTCATTCTGGTAGCAACAGACTATTTTACAAAGTCGGTGGAGGCAATTCCTTTGAAGAAAGTCGACTCCAAGGATGCAATCGAGTTTGTTAAGGAGCATATCATCTACCGATTTGGCGTCCCACAAACAATTACAACAGACCAGGGATCTATCTTCATATCAGATGAGTTTGTTAAGTTTGCCGATGGCATGGGGATCAAATTACTTAATTCTTCGCCGTACTACGCACAGGCCAACGGGCAAGCAGAGGCTTCAAAGAAAAGTCTGATCAAGCTGATTAAGAGGAAGATTTTTGAGTACCCAAAGAAATGGCACAGCCGATTAGCCGAATCACTTTGGGCATATCGAATGGCATGCCACGGATCTATCCAAGTCCCTCCATACAAGTTGGTCCATGGACACAAAGCGATCGCCATTGGAAAATATCATCGGCTCAAGACAGATTCAGCTGCAAGATCAACTCACGGCCAATGATTACTATCACACGATGGTGGATGAGTTGGCCTTGGAGAAAGTAACAAGGGATTAGGAACGAGTAGCCCGCCACTATAACAAGAAAGTTGTGCCTAAATCTTTTGAGGAGGGCGAACTCGTATGAAAATTAATACCGCCGATTGGATCACGAGACAATAAATTCGGTAAATGGTCACCAAACTGGGAAGGGCCTTTCAAGATCCACAAATGTGTCTCTAAAAGAGCTTACATGTTAAAAGGTTTGGATGGAGAGGTATTTCGAATTGCTTTGAACGGCAAATATTTGAAAAAATACTACCCAAGCGTTTGGGTCAACTCATGATTCGGCTCTGTTTGTTTCAGCCGATTCGTGCTAGCCGATTTCTTGTCCTAAGCAAGCATCGCCTTTAGGTCATTTTCAAGCCATTTTTCCCCTAGTTCTCTATAATCGGTTGGTGTTGGCCGATAGTGACGACAATGAAGCGCAATTGTGTTAAGTTCATAATTTTGTCGACATCAAACTCATCAACAAAATTAGGGGGCATATACATATACAAAACCTAAGCCGATTACAGAAAGGTGGACATCAAATTTTTTCAGAATCACAACATTGGACAAGGTTTTCAAGTTTCAGAATTGGCAATCATGATGTTGAACGCAAGTATAAGCCGATCATAGGATAGTTACTTACAAAGGCCGAAGCGATTACAAAAGTCAAAGCTATTACAATCGGCTCGCAGCTCTAGGAAGTCAGCTATGGCCGACAACGCCTTGCGCCTGATTTGATCCACTTCTTCAACGGCCCTAGCGTCGTCGGCATCAACCAGCCACCGGCCTCACTTGCCTTGGTTAGATCCTTTAGATGAGACACGGCCGCCTTGATGCTATTGCTTATCTTCAATCTCTTTAGGCAGGCCGGCGATGTATTCTTTTTGCATCTGGATCTCTGTAGTGATTTGGACGATGTCGGCTATTATTTGATCCCTTCGCGTGTGAAGTTGCTCAAGTCTAGTGACCGACTCCGTCTTCGGGCGTCGAAATCGGCTTTCTTGGCCTTGATCTCTTCCTAGCTTGATTTGATCGCGGCCATCGGTGATGGTTCTCCCGACGATCGGCAAGGCGCTGCTGGGCTCGATCGTACTTCACTTGGTGTGCCTCCAGGAAAGTGGCCAGGATGATCGCATCGACCACGATGTCTGGCAGCTAGCTCTAGATTTCCTTGAACCGAGAGCGGATTGGGCCGCAGTCGGCTACCAGCGCGTCTAGAGAGCTCTATAGCCGATTGCTGATATCGGCCAGAGCCGTTTTGAGGTCTGCATCGAGCGGCACCAGCGCCCTCTCGCCTCCTTCATCAGGGTCTTCAAACTCTGACAAATTGAAGCCCAAGAGATCGGTTATGTTCTGCAAAAAGAAAGCAACAGTTAGAAAAATAACGACCTTATCAGGCCGACTGACGAGGATGAGCGAGGCTTACTGTGGGCATTGGAGCCGGAGTAGGTTCCGCATTGGCTGGGTCACCGCTGCAGCCGAAGTGACTTCTTCGTCAACATGGCCACTGCTCGCAACTGATTGGGTGCACTCACTTGACACCTGGGGAGCAGGCGTCGGCGCGCGTGGTGGCTGCAGAGAGAGTTGGTTGAAAATCGGCTAAACAATAAAAAGAATATGATGATAGGAACTTACTGATCGTAGGAGAGCCGATTTCTTCCTGGTCACACGCTTTGTTCTCTGCTGATTCAAAGATATAGTGAAGGCGTGAGTAAATGCGGATGAGTGGTTTAAAAAAGGGGAGGAATGTGAAGTCATTTACCGTTACCGGCCGAGCAGGGTGCCTTGGAGGATTTTTGGAGTTTTCTGAACGGTACTCTTGTCGCTGATGGGGTTGCAACATACTTCTCCGAGCTGGAATCGGCTGCGGCTTCATCAACAGCATCTCCAGCCTCTTCATCCTCCACTTCTTGGGTCAAAAAGGCCTCCACGACCGTGTCGATTGGAGACAAATCGTCATCGGCTAGGGCTCATTTTGCCTTCTTGGCTGCCCTCTTCTTCTCTTCGAGGCAGGGCTGGCGTGTGCAAGCCACGGCCGGCCCTCTTCATCCGACGGAGCGGCTCGCGGGTTTGGCCGTGAAGCAGCGTCCCCACCTTCGGCACGTTGAAGCCGATTGGAGATGGCGCCAGCCCGCACCCGTTCGGTAGGACGCCAGGCACGTAATTAATCACTACTCCGCTTCGGCTCACTGGAGGAGGGGAATCGTCGATCATCTACAACAGAAAAGGATTATGGTTAGCCGACGATACAAATAATAGCTGATGAATGAACAAGAACAATAGAGAGGTTATGGCAACACGTCCAAATGGTTGCCATAGAGATATTATGGCAACACGTTTAGGTTGTTGCAATAGATAGGTTGTGGCAACACGTTCAAACGGTTGTAATAGAGATATTATGGCAACACGTTTAGTTTGTTGCAATAGATAGGTTGTGGCAACACGTTCAAACAGTTGTAATAGAGATATTATGGCAACACATTTAGTTTGTTGCTATAGATAGATTGTGGCAACACGTTCAAATGGTTGCGATAGAGATATTATGGCAACTCTTTTATATTGTTGTGATAAGTTATAACACCACAACAAAATAAGTAAAAAACATGTGCCGCAGCATGGAATCGAACCCACGACGCCTAAAGTAGGACTCATCACTACTACCGCTGCACTAGGCTAGGTGGAGTGTTAGGTTTCATCAGTTTCTGTATGTATCTCATCTTCCCGGTGTAGTAGGATGTGCATCTTCCTCTGCAACACGTTAATTTAGTTGCAATAAGTTATAACATGACAACACAATTTACTTTGTTGCAATAAGTGATAATATGACAACACATTTATGTTGTTGCAATAAGATATGTGATGGCAACACTTTTATTTGGTTGCAAAACTCTTAAAAAGGCAAAAAAATTGTCGTAGCGGGATGTTTTATTTGGTTGTAAAAATAGCACAAAATAACACTACAAAAATAGCACTAAATAAAAATACAATATTTTATTTGGTTGTAAAGTTATGATTTTATAAATATAAACATATATAAAAAATCTTAGGAAGGAAGATTGTTTGTTGAGATTATATATTACTTGTTAAATCATTGGATCTGTCGTGACCCAAAAGAACAGAAAATGCTTCTTTTACTTAGCTCATGCTACAATAAATCGAAAGCCACATTCTTGTAAAATATCAATAGCCAGCATACATGCCGAATGATATTGATATCGTCAGAGATTCAAAACCTTACATTTTTTCCACAACGGCTTACCAAATTTCATTACCAAGTTCATAATGTTTGCGGTGAAACCAAAAGCACAAGCGCTAGTCATGTCCTAGAGTGCACGGGGCTCCGGCCGACATGCAAGCACCAAGTTCTAAAGAAGAAACAATAAAAACCAAATTCCGAGCCCCACATAGCTAAAGATAGACAACACAAAGAAACCGTGCCTAGGGACATCACCCCCTCAAAGCCAACAAATTGACATTAGCACAGACACTAGACGTTTCCAGCATACGTGATCATCTGTAAGTCCCTTCATCGGAGCACCATCTTCTGTGATAGTAGAGTGCGTTGCTCTTGATCACTACGCCCTTCTTGGTGCCCTTGCACTCCACCATTTGAGAGACCCGCGAACATAAACAAATACCTTGGCTTAATGCCTTGGTCAAAAAAACAGTAGCATACAAAGAAACCGACCGAACGAAGCGGGAAAAACAGTAGCATACAAAGATTGAGCAGTGCGCCCACTTGAATTAAAACTCAAAAAACGGGAACCATTTCACTATGGAAAATTCAGTTCAACTAAAAAAACAGGTATCTAACAATAGGAACCATTTCACTAGTGTATAACATTATTACTTGTGTTTTCAACTAAAAAAACAGCAACCATTTCATCATGGAAACTTCAGTTCAGCTAAAAAATAGGTACCTAAAAAGCTGGAACCATTTCATCTTTGTTTAAAAAAGATGCTTAAATGTTTACCACCTAGTCGGTGCTCTGGACTGCTATTGTATAGGTGAATTGGGCTTGACGGAAAAATTAAACAAAAATTCATCATCGGATCTTGCCCCACAAAATTAAGCGGTGCAACATAGCCGTCACCAACATATGTGTCGTCGGTGTCCTCTTCATCCTCGGGCAAGCGAGATTCGGTTAGTTCATCTCCGAGGCCGCAATCAACCTATCAATCACGAGATGCATCTACATTAACCCCTTCCATGTCATTCCTCCTCCACTTGCTAACTCTTCATGTTCTGGGTACATTCATATATTCCACTCCCACGACCGGTGAATCCAGATCAATTTCACACTCATCTCCAATATTTTTACTTGGGCATGGAAAATAGATTCCTAGGTTTCATTCTAAGAACACTTTGCACCAATTAGGTTTCTTGACACCTTTAACATAAACAACTTGCTCGGCTTGTGTACCTAGAATATAAGGATCACCGCTATATCAAAATCGTGTTGTGTCAATATCAATAATCCCATATTGATCTTGACGTAACCTCACCCTTTATTTTTGCCTCCTGAGAACGTCATACCGGTCGCTTTGAAATAGTACAACTTCCTTTTCACCGGAGAATTCAAGTGACAATATTTCTGAATCACGCCGTACCAGTTCATATTTTCGGTACTATCATCTCCTTTCACGACAACCGAGCTATTCGTGTACTAAGATTCTTGTCGCGAGATGTTGTTCGAAACAAGAATCCATTTATGGAGCATCTATTAAAACGAGCCGGTTGTCGGGACCACGCGAAAGTGCATACAACATTTCGCTTGCATTCCCTTGTTCGTACAATTTCCTTATTGCATGAAGTTAAAAAAGTATGTTAGCAATTACAAAGCAGCATTAGTTTGCCACCATTACAACACATGAAAACATTAACTCACTTCACGCTCAAACCAGCCTACAAAATGGGCCTTGTGCCGCACTTCAACATTTCTTGTACCCAATTTGGTTAGCTCGTCCAAATGCTTTCTGCAGTTAAAACAAAATGTTTTAGTTTTCTTAATAAAGTACATAGCACAAAAGGGTAGAAACAAAATCAAATTTAAATGTCAATCTTACTTAATCCATGGCGCTACCTCATCACAATTTGTAAGTATATAGTGCCTCGGTGATGCATCTTACCGGGAGGTATTAACTCAATAGTACCTCCTTCTTACCGTAGTTAATACTCCCAAAAATGCTTGTCCGAGATGGTGGTTCATCCTTTGCAGCACCTTGATTACGCTACGGGACGATTAAGCTTTGTGTCGACGTCTTCCAAGAAGCGAGAACAAAATGTCATGCACTCCTCGAAATATACCCCTCTGCTATTGAACCTTCAGGGTACGCTTTATTCCTCACATATCCTTTAAGTGTACGCAGATATCTCCCAATTGGATACATCCATCTATAACACATAGGACCACCCTGTTTAGCCTCATCGCTAGGTGAAGCGGCAAGTGTACCATTATATCAAAAAATGCGGGTGGGAATATCATCTCTAGCCGACAAAGTGTCTCCTTAATAGATATGCTCAGGCGGTCAAGTTCTACAGTGTCTAGTTCCTTGGAACATATAGCATTGAAAAACATACTAAGCTCAATCAAGGGGACTATAACATCTTTAGGCAATATGCCTCGTACCACCAAGGGTAAAAGTTTACGAAAAATAACATGGTAGTCATGGGTTTCGGTGCGGCTTACACCCATCGACGTTGACGAATTTCTTAATATTGAGGCATATCCATCGGGCATCTTCACGCCTTCTAGAAACTTTAAAAAAATATTCTTTTTCTTGTTTACCCAAAGCGTACAATGTTGGAGGCAGGGTGTACCTATTATTCTTGACCACGGGTGTTGATCTGCCTTATGGCTAAATGTTGCAGGTCAAGGCGAGCCTTCTCGGTGTCCTTAGTTTTCCCTTCTATGTCCAGCAGTGTCCCCAAAATACTCTCACATATCTTCTTCTCAATGTGCATGACATCCAAATTATTCCTTATAAGTAATGATGCCCAATAAGGAAGTTCAAAAAAAATGCTCTTCTTCCTCCAATTGTGCCATCTATTATCTTCATCCCGCTGCTTCCTCTTCCTTGCCGTCTTCCCAAATTCTAGTTGCTCGAAACTCTGAAATTGTTGCAACACCTGCTCTCCCATCAATGGCACCGGAGATTCCCTGGTTTCAACCATGTTGTTGAAGCTGATTTTGTTCTTTCTCCACTTGTGGTTCTTGGGCAAAAAAGGCGATGTCCCATGTAGCAATGCTTGAACCCATATTTCAGCCATAAATAATTTGTATCTTTGTGGCAGTACGGACATGCAAATTTGCCTTTTGTGCTCCAACCGAAAGCATGGCATATGCGGGAAATCATTGATGGTCAGAGTAAAACAATCCGCATGGTGAAGTTCTTCTTCTCTTTTGCATCCCAAGTCTCAACACCCCTTTCCCAAAGTCTTTTAGCTCATCAATCAATCAAATAACGCTGAAATTGTTTACAGAAAGTCAGATCGACTGAAATCTATGTATGAGGGCCACTTTCGCTAATTGCATTCATCAACTGGATGCTTCTTTAGCTTCATGGGTTACAGAAAGTTGTATGATTTTGAATATTCCTATCTACACTGTACACAATTGCTTTATAACTAATGCTTTGAATGCAATGAAAA
Organism: Oryza australiensis; assembly: GCA_019925245.2. Classification (NCBI taxonomy): domain Eukaryota; kingdom Viridiplantae; phylum Streptophyta; class Magnoliopsida; order Poales; family Poaceae; genus Oryza; species Oryza australiensis. The sequence goes on from JAIFGZ020000710.1 coordinate 84,588, forward strand.
TTCCAGCATTCTACACAATAAGCTTCATGAATCTACTCGAACCTCTGTATATTGTCAACATGCTCGATTTATGATAACCTGATTCGGTATTCTTCAATGAAACATTCTATGACTGTGATTGATAGTGGTTATGGTACAAAGATTACGGATATTTGGTTGAAAGACAAGGATGAGACCCACCACTGGATAAGCGAAGAAGAAGCAAAAGGGAGTGTGTGAGTATCCTTTCTTGAAATAACCATTTTGGTTATAAGTGAATGCTTTTCCCGGCCCTGGCATAAACCTAGCTGCTTTGAAACAACATAGGTCCACGTTACTAGCTACTAAATACGTATATCTTACCAGTCCCTAAACACCCATCTCGGGCTAACTACTCTCATGCTTAGCCCCAACTACCTTCTTGTTCCCGAGTTCCTCTTTCCTCTATTTCCCAATAGACTAATTTAGTCTTAATAGTATTAGTGTTGGAAGAGGGCAGTCCCAAATGAAAAAAACCATTTCTCGATCCCAAGAATCAAGCTTTCATCCTTTTTCGCTGTCGTCAAGACAAACCTTAAAAACATTCCACCTCGACTATTTCATCCACAAAAGCGTATCGACAACTATGTCATCATCGTTTTTCTTCCGAAAGCTAGAAAGGGCCTACCTAGTGCTTGCATTTCGGGGTAAAGTAGCTTTCCCGGCTCAATAAGAGCTGCCTGCAAACATGGAATGCCAATGCAATGATCGAACTTCCTTGCCAAGGACAATCATAAAAGAAAGGAAGAAGTCGACATCCTGATTTATTATCGGGCTTTGACCTTTATTTTATGACAGGGCGAGTAATAAGTGTACGTGCCTTTCCCTTTCCATACCCTAAATCAGGTTTGATTTGAGCTGGGTGGATATCTGTATCAATAGACTATACTATGTCGATGCGGGACTAGAGACAGTAGGGGAGATCCTTTGATCACTTCTAAGGAAGTCTAGTCGACTCTATAGGGTAGGAAAGAGCAAGAGAGCAGTACTCGTGTTATAGTCCTTCTTGAATAGCATAAAGCGCTAACTTTAAGGGCAGCTAAGAAGTAGACTCATCCCCGTGATAAGGTCTTCTTGTAGCGTTAGTGCTGGGCACTTCTCTTTTAGCGCTTGCTGCTTGCGATACGATAATAGCTGTGTTATTGAGCGGAGAAAGCGAGATCCACTTTACGGGAAGGGAAAGTCGACTAAAGTAGGTTAGGCGATGTCTGCGGCGCAATTCCTTTTCTAGCTTTTCTTGCAAGCTAGTTTCTAAGTTTCCATAATCGGCAATACTACAGCTTGGGACCAAGATGATGCTTCATCGAAGACCACACTTAGGATGTATAGCAAGGGTTCGTATTCGGGTCACAACACTTCCACCCTTTTCGCTCATTGTCATATCCAACGAATATACATCGGATAGCTTTCTTGTCGAATTTACTTCGTAGATGACGGGGCACAAACACATAGCATACACAACCAAAAAAACGAAAGTGACTTCATAGTCTACTTGGTAAGGGGGTCAACGATTCCATAGCTTCTCGAATGGTGAGATTCAGCTTTAAGGGAGGAAGGAAATTAAAGGGAAGGAGAGTTGGGAACCAACGGCAAAGAAAGTCTCATGTTGCTCCTCGGAAAACGCGTATAGTAGTCTCATTGGCCTTCGTCGATGGGACAAACGCTCTAGTGTATACGTTACAAGGCAACTAGCATTTTGGATTAGAAGTTCGTGAAAGTATGTTCTCGTTTTTCGTTGCAAAAACCAACGCCGACGTCAAGATCAGTCTCCTTTCTCTTTTCGGGAGCAGAGCTAAAAAAATGGGAAATTCCAATGATTCTTCGTTCATTAGAATGTCGATTCCTCACAATCGCTCTTGGTGATGCTGCGGAACCATGGCAATTAGGATCTCAAGACGCTGCAACACCTATGATGCAAGGAATCATTGACTTACATCACGATATCTTTTTCTTCCTCATTCTGATTTTGGTTTTTGTATCACGGATGTTGGTTCACGCTTTATGGCATTTCAACGAGCAAACTAATCCAATCCCGCAAAGGATTGTTCATGGAACTACTATCGAAATTATTCGGACCATATTTCCTAGTGTCATTCTTTTGTTCATTGCTATACCATCGTCTGCTCTGTTATACTCAATGGACGGGGTATTATTAGATCCAGCCATTACTATCAAAGCTATTGGAGATCAATGGTATCGGAGTGCGCCTCTTAATGAGGGTGATTTAAGTGCAACAAAATGTACCGGTGGTTCGCGAAGCATCTGGCTTACCGGTCATCTCCCATTCCCGTCGTCGAGAGACTAAAAGAACTATAGCATGCCGAAACGGGGAGTTGAGGTGGTTAGACCTATACCCCGAAATGCTCCCAGCATAGGAGCCTATGGTTCCATTCTTGTTATTGCTGGAGGTACACATACCTCTTCTCGGTTTGGTGGAGTGATATACGAAAAATAGATGCTAAGCCTGCAATGTTCGATAACGGGGCTTCAGTAGTGAATCTATCGGCACCACAGCAGTGGCATACAACTTTGGACCTAAGGGCCAGCTCCGTTACCTTTCGGAATGGGGGATCCCCGTTGGCAACAACCACGGTATTAGTTGCGAAACTCTTTGGGCCAAGAGAGGACAACCTGTTGTTCCTGCTCCTCCTTCTTCGCTTCGGGGACGGAGGTCCTACGGTAGGTAAGAGCACGCACAAGCACTTGACCGAAGGGGACCAGCGCTTCTACTCCTCCACCGAGGAGCCGTTCTTGCGAGAAGCAAGGGATGTCGTGAACGGTGGGAGGTCAAAGAAAGAGAATTGACCTCTGAATACGGTGATCCTATGATCTAGATAGACTCAGTCCTTTTTTTTTGATAAGGGTGACTCAAGAAATTGGAGGTGGGACTGCGGCATAATGCAGGTGGAACGTGGGAATTCGAGGTCTCATGAACAACTTTTTTTATGGACAAACATACTTTCCGTTGGGCCTATGGATCCTTTTAGATATACGGGCCGGCCGTTCACATGAGCATAGGGAATCTATACTCGAGCCTTCGACTTGGCCCCCGACGGGATAGGTGAGGAATCACTCTTGATCTGATCTATTGGGGCCTACAACTTCGCCAAAGCGACTAGCATCCCTTTCCACTGCGCATTTTTCGAACAAAGAAGACTACTAAAGGATCGAATTCGCTTTCCGTGGTGAACGGCCGTCCCATACCTTCATTTTGTCTCATGTGTGTTGAACATTGTCTTCCTCGGTTCCACTTCACCGATGTAGGTAGGGTTTGGGCGAGAAAGGGTCCCCTCTTCCTTATTAGTAAGCGGGCCTTCGATTCCACCGGGGTCTTATGGTCTCATAGAGGGGGAGAACTACCTAACTAAAGAAGAATAGTGCTCTTTATAAATAAGAGTAGGCGTGGAGAGCTTTTGCGGGGAAACTTGCTAGTAAAGTTTGGGGGAGGCGGGCGTCGACCCAACCTTATGAGTATTCGGACTATAACGGTTTCGATGAACAGTCACTCACTTTTGACGTTATACGATTCCGGAAGATGATCCAGAATTGGGTCAATCACATTTATTAGAAGTTGACAATAGAGTGGTTGTACCAGCCAAAACTCATCTACGTATGATTGTAACACCCGCTGATGTACCTCATAGTTGGGTTGTACCTTCCTCGGGTGTCAAATGTGATGCTGTACCTGGTCGTTCAAATCTTACCTCCATCTCGGTACAACGAGAAGGATTTTACTATGGTCAGTGCAGTGAGATTTGTGGAACTAATCATGCCTTTACGCCTATCGTCGTAGAAGCGGTGACTTTGAAAGATTATGCGGATTGGGTATCCAATCAATTAATCCTCCAAACCAACTAAACTAGGGAAGCTGAAGCGGAAATGCAATTCTCGGTTGAGGGAGGGGGGAAGCTCCAGGAAGGCTTCGCTCACTCGCTCAAAAAGCTCTAACGCTCGTTTACGGGTGGAGTGCATAAGAAGCCCTTATTGAAGTAGGGCGAGGCCTTACTACACGAGCTCGTAAATCAAGCACGAAACGAGCCTTGTCTACGAAGCTTCACTTCATCATCTTGCTTGCTTCTGGCGAATCTTAACGCACTATAACATAGGCATGCATGATGGTATGGTAGGGTCCAAAGATACTCTTAAGGCCGACCACTACATAGGGGCGATAGGAAGCCAAGCCGTCAAAACGAAAGGCGAGCAGCCCTTATTGCAATAGCAAACGGCCTACTTATAGCCCTATTTAGACTATTTCTTGGGGACTTCAACGGGCCTTACATACATAATTTGAATTGCTCTGACATTCCACCTTTATCATGTTCAACGCCCCAAGAGCAAAAATGGATAAAATCAATATGTCCATTTCTTTAGAATATTTTTACGCTATGTTTGCAAAATGAGTACTCGTGTAGATATTCCCGAATCTTCCATAAAGATAAGTTTGATTCATTAGTTAATTCTTTTTTTCAGGAAATTATGAAATGAAAAGATGGACATCGCATTGTGGATTTAACGTTTCAATTTGGGCAAGAGGGCCCTGGTTATGTCGCAAAAGACGACATTCTAAGTTTTCCTCCTCCTCTTCGGTCCGCAAGTACCTCGGTCCTAAGCACCCCGAACGGCAACCATCTATAATCGATATCGACAACCGATACGGATTCTCTATCAATTGAAGGAGCTCGTGAAGCTGGAAGTCATTTTTCACCTCCGAAGTTCAAAAGATGGATCAATCTTACATCTTCTCCAGTGTCGAAGTACTATGTAGCGGGAGTCCGAACGCAACAGAGAGGTAAGACAAGCCTAAACTTTTCCCATGGCACATAAACCTTTTTAGTAGCCGGAGATTGGACCCTTCCCCAAAGTGGAATCCATAAAAGTAGAATCTCATTGTGCGGATTATCCGTCGTAGCATGCATCCATACAAGCATGTGCTAGAGCGACACGTGGGAGAATGAGAACCCAATCGTAGCTCAATCTGGTCTACCGCAACAAAGAGACCAAAGCGAACCTGCTAAAAGATACGACTAGGGAGTAAAATCCAACCTATAGGTCTCACTTTCTTTGATAGTCATTCGTACCTACTGATTCACGGGCAGTAAGAACCACAAGAATCCCGGACATGCTTGGTAAGGAAGTCGATTTAGTTCGTGTTTTATCCAGCCCCCGGCTCCAAAGGATCGTGCGAGTAGATGTGTCGGGTCGAAGCTTAATCCTTAATAGCCAACCAATGCCAGGCACCACCGCTAAGCACAAGAGCAAGAAAAAGGTTGGCCTTAAAAGATCCAAATACTTCCTTGTGGGTTTATAAAAAACCATATCATATCGATTACTTCTTAAAAGGATTAGATATAGAAGAAAAGTAGTCTACTTAGGAGAATGAGATAAATGCTCATAATATCGCTAGTAACCAACCATAAAAGTAAACGATGGAGGTCTTTCATAAAGAGAACAATTTATAGCCCCAATCCTATTTTCCGTGTTCACTTTCAAATGAACATATTTGAAAAGTGAATTCGCTCTTCTGGGTTTCCGGGATCTTCTATTCTACGTTTCATTGGTAGATAGCACACCGGACGCTTGGAAGGAAAATAACAAACCCGAGGAGGGTCATCCGCTATGAATGAATAGTTGGAAAATCTTATCCGAAAAGAAGAGTGTTGTTTGGCCGATGCTGCAAACCAGACTTCTATCAATGTCGGTGCTTGGGGATCGGGTAAAGCGAGATCACTTTTCAGCTTGACCGTCTCAGTAGCTCCTCCATCTCTTCTTTAGTAGAGGTGTTACAACCTCGAGATAATGAAAAATAGAATCGAAGATTCAGTCTAACAAGATGTTTAACCATACCAAAGGTAAGTAGTCGTCGGTCGAGCGAAGCGATAGGCACGTAGTCACTTGAGCTAAGCGAAAGGTATGAAGTCGGGCGATAGGCTTATCATAGCATAGAATCCTAAATTATTAAAGCACTAATTGCTATTTTTCAATATCAACTTTACGTACTAGTGAGTAGCCTATTGGAGCGGGTATGGGATATGAACGATCTTGACCCACGAGCAGGTTAGCTCGAGAGGGTAAGAGGCCCTAGTCTACATTGCCCAAAGTCTTTCAATCTTTAGACTTCGTTTAAGAAGCGACGGATCCCGGCGCATGAGTACTTGAGGCGAATGGCTATTGCCCGGGCGATGGGCGAGCGGGAGAAATTAAAGAAGCAAAAACAGAGTTAATCATACTTTCCCGCTATTCTTCACTTGGAAATCGTGTCCCCACTCCTGAGCGAAAGGCCTCGCAGAGCGTCAACACCGACACATTGTAGAGCAACGTCTTGCAACTATGTACAAAGCCTCCATTCCCCGGGTGTCGTGTTTAAAAGCACAGTCTTTGTCATAAACCGATTACCCTCCGCTCCAAATGGCTCTATTTTTCCCACAAAGTTCCGAAACCAAGTTTATCGCTTAAAATTGAAGAATCTACTCACAATTTTAATGTAGAACGAAGAAGCACAATTTCCTTTAATGACGAGGACCGAAGAGAAGCGAGCATCATAATGGCTTGATAAAAAGCTATTTAGTCTAAGAGGACCTTAGCAGCCACTTCGCCCCTATATCCTTCCCTAAAACGCTCGCTGTTCCTTGAAAGGAAAGAGGAATGTGTACTCAGCAACGTTCTAGTAGAAAAAAGCTTTTTCAAATCAAATCAAAGTAAAGTTTCATGAGCTCGAGCGATGTTTGAAAAGATAATCCAAGTCAAATCAAAGTAGAAAAATCATAAAAAAATAAGATGAAATATTGCCACCCATTGTAGGTGTAGTAGGTGCTGGTCCCCGCACATCGAGTGCACAAGATAAAAAGGAACCTTTTTAGTCTATAAACATTTTTGGAAAGGAAGAGCATATTATTTTCCAAGCAAGTTGACAAGGCATAGAAAAAAATGGGTAGTCCTATTCATTTATGGTCTAAATTGATTAGAAAGAAGGGTACAGAAGCCAAGGACTGATGGCTAGTCGAAGACATTGACCATCCGGAGCGAAGGACAATTGGCGAAGTTAGTGAGAGAAAGCTTGAAAGATAGGATTTTCTCGTGTGGATTAGTTGAAAAACGTAGAATAGAGATTTCAGAAGACAAGTCCTTTGAGAGCAACTCATGTTCAGCCTTGTCGGAATAAGCGCAGCTAGCCCTTCTGTTCAAATTACTCTTCCTAAACCCGAACACCTATTCATACCGATAAATACAAGGCTATCCGTTCGTGTCTATCTCTTCCAACCATAAACCTATCCGGATACCTGCCTACAAAACCTGGACTTGATGAGGTTTGACTGATCTATTCGCAACTATTCCATTGGTTCTTTCTTTTCTTAACCTTGAGAGCTTAGTGGGAGGGCGTGTCGCTGGGAAAAGAAGATATAGTCGGTTGTAACTTATTGTAACATTTGGGAAATCTAGACGAGCTATTCTAGATAGAGGGCTCAGGGCACGAGTTGTAAAGAACTAGTTCGATAGTTCAGCTCACCCGAGGCAACTAAACTAAATAGGTCTAGTGGGGTCTCTATCTTCGAGTTCGGGACGCATAGACAAGAGTGAGTCCGCTTGGTAGCGTGGGATGGCATAAGGAGATTGAGTCTCACTCTTTTTTGAAATAGAATTACGGAATCAATACGTTAGAACATTTTCCAATAGAGCGGAAAGCAAAGTAACCTATTTTAGGATCGATCAAATCTGGAACAAGAAGCAAGCTTCCTTGGAGAAAGGTTTTTCTAGGATAGGTATCTATTAATTGTCAACAAATTCAGATTAGATGATTGATGTCTGTTTAAATTATGTCTTTGATTTGCAAAAGTAGTAAGTCTACTCTTCTTCCCCCTCTCCTCGATGTCTACAACAGAATTGACAGACCGCACTCGAGACCATTTGGAAAGAATAGCAAGCACTCCCCAAACTCTATAGGTTGCGTTAGCTATACGAGCGAATTTGTTGTTTCGAGCACGTAGCAATGCGAGATAGAAGATTGAGCTTGCATGCAATAGCTATAGGTTAGTGAAAGTAGGCACGAGTGGAGGGCACTAGTAGCCTTATCACGTCAGGTAGCTTGCTATCCGAACAACTACGATATACGCCGCTTCGCTACAACTACGCCTATTGGCTTACGGCCAAGACCACTTTCAGATCGAGAGTCATGGGCTTCTATCAAGTATTGGAGGCAAGCTCGTCAACTAGTACATAGCAATAGCATAGCTATGATGAGTCCAAGGTTTACGCATCCAATTTGCGCCTGCATATTTTCTCAATCAGCTTTCGAACAAGTCGACCCAGCGCAACACTACGCCCTATTGCAAGCGTTGTCAACAATAATTAGGAAAGTGAGGCAAGCAAGCTCACGTAACTACATTCACATATCTTACGCAACCTTACGTAAGTTAACAAAGCTAAAGCAACTCTACTTATCTATCTACTTCACACATGAGTTGTTCGTAGGAATCGAATATCCGGGCTTGCAATAGATCAGTTCTAGGCATTACATTAGTTGCATCATTAAGAAAAAGGAGCACCAGAGGTTTTTTTCTTTCCGAGTTGCGTGCTACTTCTTCCGATGAAAAGTAACGAATTGATCGATTTGCGGTAACAGTAAGGATCGGTATATGGTAGTCCTCTGGTAGGAAGAGGTTGCTTGCAAGGCTAGACTAAGCACACAAGCGGGAGCCTTTCTTTCTCATTGGCAACGAAGACCGGCTATCAAGGGGCCCTCGTCAAGGACGACTTCTGAAAGCAAGAAAAGGAACAAGTTAAAGCGAAAGAAAGCCCACGGAAAGGAGCGGGTACGGGAGCTTGACCAGGAGCAAGATAACGAAAAGTGGATTTGACCGGGGTGAGCTCACCTACGACCACTCTTCGATTATTGAAGTTCAATTTCTCCGTTCCTTTAGTCGGGTGGGCTCACTTTTTGCCTTTTCCTCCCACGATTTAAGGATTGGCTCAAGCAACCTATCTTATTTACTAATAATAATAAAGGGCAGGTTTTAGTCTTAAAGTTGAAGTCTGTCTTTTTCAATGGATAAGAAGCTCGATGAAGAGCTTCCCTTGCCTTTAGGCTTACGGAAAAGGCGAATCCAAGGGCTCTTTACTATGATATAATATCATAGGGACGGACGATATTTAAGAAAGCCGTACTCTCATCACTTTCAAGTAGATAAAGAAGTTAAGGCTAGTGACATCAGCTATCGGCTATTGGCCTTTGTGAAAGCTTCTCTTCAATATGTTTTATCCTTTTCCAAGCCTTATTCGTCAATGATTATGGGTCGTTCCTGTCCTGTAGTTCAAGACACTATTCTAAGGCCAATTGCCTATACAGGATCTAAAGTTTCTAGTACAGTCAGCTTTGGTTATCGCTACACCCTCTCTAGACAAACAATTTGATTCAAGCCACTCTACTACTGGTATAGTAGCACTCTACCTTAATAATCGCATAGGCACCCGGAACCTTACTCGCAAAGAAGGAGACTCCCTAAACAAGACTGCTAGCTGGTATGGAGGGACTAGCTTTGCTTGCTTCCTAGTCAAATATGCCCTATCCGTCTTACTTTAATATGAATGGTATATATAATAAAGAAAAATATAAACTTCCTACAGATTGCTCAAACCACGTAACCTAATCAATGCGCTTATTCTCCTAAATCAAGACAAAAGGGATTCCACGGCTCAAAGGACTTTTAAGCCCAAAAGGAACCTCGCTCGATCAGAACAAGTATAGTCCATTTTCCATCAACCGATGAATGCCGTCAATCCACTTTCAATCAATCGACGATCGCTCTTCTTCTATTCTGAATGTCTTAAATAAGGTGTACCATTCAGAAAAGGTAAGGTTACAGGCGCTCCGAGGAGGAGATTTGTAAAAAGGATTTCTAATTAATTAGTAGGACCTTATTAAATAACTTAGCTCGAAGGTCCAAAGTCGGATGCTTAACCCATGCCATCCCTTTCAACCTTAGAAAGTGTTATCCTAGAATCTATCATTCTCCAAAATTCCCTAAAGGCCCCAGGCTTGACAAGTTCAGCAAAACCGTAGAGAAAGCGGGCTACACCTAGCTTAGCCTATCCAATATCCGATTCAAAAGAGCTTGGATTGTGCCTTTTCTATCTCTCGTATAAAGTCGGTCGGTCCAAGTGTTGGGCGTGAGCCCATTGTCAAAAGATCGTTTTGCTAGGATGCTTGCTTGAATCTAATTACTTCCAAAAAAGGCATTTGGAACTCTATACGGTATGGCTACAAACCGAATGAAGAAGTCATAATCGGGATTTGATCTATACGGATCAAGACATTTTATTACAACTTCTTTAGGAGTATGACATAGGGGAGCTAACGAACTTCTTCGTGAAGGTTAAAGGAATATGGGTATTTCGGGTTTTCTATACAAAACTAGTTGTAGTATAGTTCCTAAGCCGCATAGTTTTGGCTCGTTGGGAAGGCACGCAGCGAGGCGTAAATGTCTAAATAGGTAAGGTATCCTGGGGGTATCACCGGTGCCCAAGTAACTAGTTGATAGTAGATGCCCGCCAATCCCCATTCCTATTTTCCAAGAAGGTAAAAATCTACGAATAACCAACTTAGTATGTAGCAGTCTATTCTCTTCGCTTCCGTATCATATAAAAGATCGTTATTCCCATTCTCCCAATACGACTTCATAGTAACTATCTCATTGGAAAGAAAGAAGGGCTACTATGATAAGGCCGCAGTCGGCGGAAGGCACGAGGAATGGGACTATTAAAACTGGAACTCTAGGGACTTAGCCTTAGACTGTTAGCCTTTGTTTGCCTTTACCCTAGAAATAACTTGCTATCCCAAAAGCTTGATAACTTCTTTGCTTATGCCCGTGGGTTGCTTTAGAATCCGAGGTCAACTCGACCGAAAGGAGAGGGAATAGATGAATACGGTAAGGGACTTGAATTCTACCCAATACGATAGATAGAAGCGAACAAATGGCGTCATAGGTAGAACGCGTCTTTCTAGATTCGATTTATTTCTTTCCATCGTGAGAGATTCTCTCCACCACGGGTTCCCCAGTGGTACGTCCGTGGTTGGTTCAATCGGCGCTATCACCCAGTACCATTAGCTCTCCAAGGGTAGCAATCCATTCTTTCGGGCAAGCCGGTTCGGTTCCTTTCGGTAGCAAGAGATCCCATATCAGATTAAGTAAAGGGATTACCAAGCTAGCGCATATCGAAGAGTTGGAGACTTCCTGCCACTATAGAAAATAGCCGTTCATGGATCAATTTCGTAGGTGGGTCTCAACTCGGATCGAGACATTCGGATTTGCCGATGAAGAGTACCGCCTTGGAGGGGTAGGGGTTGTAGGGGAAGAACCAACCTTTTCGGGTTACGGGAAGTCCTATCGAGCGTCGGATTAAAGCAAGAAGAAAAAAGTCAAAACAGCAACCTACCGACCCAAATGCGCGAGTGCCTATGAAGAATAGTGAATGTAGACCGGATAGGAATTAGGACTCTTTAGGCGGAGTGGCTTTCTTGGAGGCCTATCTTCTTCGAAACTCGAAATTCGTTTTTCAAAAGAAACAGGGCTATAGCCTTTAGAAGGCCAATTGACATTGACTTTTGATAGTTCCAGTTGCTTACGAAGATCCAAGTCCGGCTACTTACGAAGATGGGCAGACGGACTACACCATTCCCATCCCCAGACAGACTTACTAAGCGTGGTAGTCGAGTGAACGGGCTATCAAAAAGCTCTCGTTTTGTTGCGAGATCCTTTCTCGAGGCAAGATAGTATACCTAAAAGAATGGATTCGAAAACAAACCATTCATGAAACTCATGCAGAGCATGCGGTGGTCACATTAATGGACATGCACTAGCTAAGAGAACATCTTAAGTTAGGGTACTATTGGCTGGCTTACCATGGGGAGATAGGGTCACCTTGACGGATGCCTCTCGTTGGTTTAAACTTCTTTAGTTGGCCACCATTGAAAAGCACCAAAAAAAGATCGATGTCACACATTTCATCACCTTTTCCACCTGGTGGAAACCAAGCTTGCACATAATTGCCTCGAGATAATTCCATTCAACCCGATTGTTTGAATTATTCATCTAGTTTCCGATGTTGTTGTTGATGATGTTTTAGTAGCTTCGGGTAGGCAGATGGATCGATCTACTCCCGATGGGTGAGAGGCGGCTCTAACTATTCTTATATTATAGGTACGGTACCAGGATTTTATAGGCATGATAACTCAACTCTAAGATAGTTTATCCCCTCAATTCAATTTGTTAGAACAAGTAAGAATGTACTTTTCCACCCTCCCTTAGCGGAAAGTGGTCCCTTCTATTGAATAACTAAAACTAAAGGTATTTGCATCAACCTTTCCCGCGCAATCCTATCTATTGCCAAAGCTAGTCTCGTAAGAATAGATTCGTAGGTCTAGCACGAATAGCGCTAATTCGTAGTAAATCGCATCTTCCCTACCTCCGCTAAATCTCCACATTTTCTGGGCTAGCTCGTTCCGAAGATACGAACCGAAAGCTTGTCTTTCCCGAGAAGACAGTCTCCCTTCTTTTCCTCCACTCACCATTATACCTCCACCGCTTGACAAGAAGGTAGCAGAGGGAGGTGATGGTGATTGAGAAAAGATATGGTATTTGGGGGATGCAATACGAAACTATGTTATGTCGATATGCGGACGTCATACTAATAGGAATTTCGAAGATCAAAAGAATGGATAGATGTGGGTACTTGCTGTGAGATAAAGTAAGGAACCTTCTTCTTTCAGTATGCAAGAGTCTCGGTATTCGAAGAAGATGGTCCAGGATGGAGGGCAACAAGCTGGGGAAGAAGGATCCGAGGAGTACCGGTCAGGTACAGGATTAGTACTCTCTTTATCCGATGAGGGCAAAGTCGAGCTTACATTCCCATTACAAGGTGGAAAGAGAAACTCTCCTTTGACAAGTTGAAAGAGAAAAAGTTTCCGCTATGCCATTATCGAATGGGGCGACACTCCCATGAGCTATTTCAACCACTTACTAACACGGGGACACCACCATTTTAAAGCTGAACTATGATCTTCTTTCGTGCACATCTCGCTTTTTTTCATTTATGCGAATGAATTGCAGAACCAAACTAAAATGGGTTGATCGGAGCTATTCTCTAGAATTTCAAACTTGAGATGACTTGCATGAAGGAAATGCTTACACGAAGCCTATTACCCTTTTTGGCTTATAGGGATTAGGGAGAAGAGAACCAATTCCAATGCCTAGGACTCACATTTTCATTTTCCTAGTATGGATTCGTATTACTTAACTAGTTAGTTAGCTTACTAGTCGATAAAACATGAACTTCTTATTCTAAAGTAACTTATCCAATATTTATTAATATTCAAGATGAAAGGAAAGGCACGCCAACAACTACAACTAGCCAGCACCCTATTGACTCGCTTGTGGAAGGACTTATAGGACGAATAAAAGGAACTAGCTCGTTTGGACCCCCAAGCAACTTCAAATGAAACGGATAGCCGGCAACCGGCACCGCAATTAGATGGCTGAGAACTCTTTCTATAATAGAAGGGAAGGCCTTGGTAATCTAACGAGATTGCTAACTTGCCTAAGATATCTACTTACTTAAAGGACTACGGTTAGCTTTACGGGAAATCAACACTTTGTTGAAGGTGGAATGTGAATACAGGACGAGACTATCCATATTACCCCCTGCCTTACCCTTAAGGGCTAAGAACCGAATAGGCCGACTCTAGATTCTAACTGAAAATACTCAAAATTGGACCCCGCAGCTTTCAAGCGATTGATACCTACTTTACTTGCCAAAAATATTTGATGAGTAAAAGCTTTCAAACTCGTTGCAGTAGAGACCTTCCTAAGGGCGAAGAAATAAGAGAGCATCTTTGAGCGAAATGTGGGGATGAGTGGAAGGCGGGATTCTCATGGGTAGCGGGCGGGATGAAACTGTTTCTTAATTTCCAACACTCGATTTGAGCAGAAACTCTATGGAGTGTGTTCATTGATATACCAATACCTCTTCATTTCTTGATTTACAGATTGGACTTATGAGTGGAGCAAGAAAACGGATGTGCGTGCTAACGCTTTCGCGCTAGTGCGCTCAATCCGGTGCTTGTTGGTTAGTTGGAACAACTAGTAGGAAAGCTACTTCTACTTGGACAGCTCAGCAGCCCTATATTCCCTTGTTCCAGCAAGCAAACAAATAGAATAGTTGGAACGAATAGACAAGTAGGACAAGTGCTACCAGCTAGTTAACTCAGTTCATTCTTGACTTTCGGCTTGTAGCTTTGCTACGCAACCTCGCATTCGAAATTAGTACTTACTTGGACAAAGTAAAGCAGGGACAGTAGTATATGGTAGTCAGCTTTGAATTGTTCTCTGTGTAGAATGCCTATTGGTTTTTCACGAAACAAGTACTATATGTGGACAGTACATAGGTATCAAGAAAGAGGGCTAGCTCTGTTTGAATAGTTACCACCAAGAAAAGACTACTCAAAATCTGCTACTTCGTTTCCAAGCAAGCAAAGCGCCGCTACTTATTTCTTTCTCACTCACTACTTTTTTCTATTTTCTTTTGTCTATCGAAACAGCCTAGGATTCAATTTGATTTATCCTAGTGGTGACAGCTTATGCTTCATTTCCTTCGATTCCTTCTTTTGATATGAGCGAGCTTACCCAAAACCTATCACTTATACCAAGGTGCAGATCTTATTTATGTGCATCCCCGCTGTGACTACTATTCTTGTCTACAAACCTACGGTGGATAAACCTCTATGGTGCATATCTGTTTCGCGTAACTTGTCTTAGTCATTCCCACATTGAATCGAAACTCTCAATGTCCATTGACTCATCATATCTCGACCGAGCGGAACCAATCCAATAGGATAATCAATATGTTCTACTATTCCCTATATACCTCGGCTTGTTCGATTGAGCCGATACCGAGCCCTTATCTTTTCGAAGATGTGCAACCACCCTTGCTTTTGGTTTATTTTTAGTCAACCAATAGTACATACAGAGGAGGTGGTATTAGAGAACAATTAGTTGATTTGCAATACCCTTTGCTTTCATTTCACTTCGAGGAAGACCTTACTTTCTGTTCCAGCATTCGCTAAGGATAGGAATAGTCATATCTCGCTCGTAGTCATATCAGCCTCTATCGTAGGAGTGGTATTGAAGGAAACCGCACCGGGCCAAATAGATTGGTTTTTAAAATAGGGGTTCAAATCATTCCGCAAATCCGTAAACCTGAAATGGGGTATTGCGCCAATAAGGATACCACTCTTACTAGAAAGGTGAAGGACACATCAACCCGCATACCCTTTTACCACACCTACCCCTTGCCGGGCACGTTTACGCATCTCTTGACCCATCCACATGACCCGCTTGGCTAACTAAAAGAAGCTTCTGAGCATCTATGCATATGAGAACGGATGCCGAGTAAAGGGTGGCCAGCTTCGACCTTTGCTTTGAACAGGGTTAGCATTATCAAAAACCATTGCTCATAAAGGGATCTCTTTCCTAAAAGGCATATCTCGTACGCTAGGAATGTGCTTCGGCTTCAGCCTTCTCCCGCCCTAGAGAATTTTTTTGGATATGTATTGGCATAGGAGGCTCGTTAGCGTACTAGTCCAGTGGGTGTTTTACACCCCTTTGCTTCAACCGTTGATTCGTATTAACGCTCTAGCTCGTGTAACCTCTATCGCTAGGTGTAGGAGTAGCTCTAGCGCAATCCTATCTCGTTTGGAGGGGTGTTGCTTTACTTTCGTTAACCCGTGTATCAATCTGATGAAGCGTTAGCTAATGTGGTTTGCCGCAGAAATAAATAACAACGAGATTATTCCATTTTGGGTACTGTACTTACATCAATAAAGTGCGCTCACTTCTTCTTGAAAGAACTGCTAGGCAAAGCGGACCATCCAGTCAAAAGAACTACTAGGCAGGCCCATCCAGGTAAGCGGGTAAATCTTTCCGTATGGCTGGAAATGCATGCTCTCACTTCGAGTTTCAATTCAATCTTATCGCAAACACTCTACGCCTCATCGAATAAGAGTGTTTCTGGATCATATCTATTCTTCTCGGGTACTCTTTCTTAATGAGAAAATCATAACTTGATCCGATCTTTATGTCGCACAGTTGTGTCCCAGGCTAGGGTTGCAGGTCCAGCATAAGAATCTAAACTAAAAAGTATGTTTACGTGGTTCATAAACAATAGTGACAGAAATCCCTCCTACGTGCCTCAACTTGGACTGGAGCTGGGTCTCTAGGTATTGAATTAAAGAACGGGTTTAGCTTTGCTTTGGGGGAGTCCTGGTGGGGAGATATGCTAGCAGGTAATGGCTCAGCTTCTACTTAAAAAGCGTTTTAAGCAGGTTTCCTTATTTATTTACGGGTCTCTCGTACAAGATTCTATCAGTTACAACGGATTCAAGGGATGGAGCCAGATCTACTATCCACGTGCTGTCCCTAAGCTGATAATTGCCTGAGCCTATTTGTTTTTTTTCCGGGGAGGGGCACATAGCGATAGATACTTTATAAACCTATCACTAAGAAGCGGGCTCACTGAAAACCAAACTGTTCGTATTTCTTTAAAACGCTGCTGCCCTAGCCGAGGGTCTGTCTATAGAAGAAGGGAATCCAGAGGAAGAAGCAGTTCCCGAAGGAATCCTTCTAACTACCACCTATCTAGCTCCCGCTTTTGTTCGGACAAGGCGAGTTTCCTAAGATTCACCCACCACGGATACACTAAGCATTCTTCCCATTGGTAAATCTGATTCTTCCAAATCAACATCAGACTTAGAAGCTTCATGGGGTCTGGTCTCACCATTTGGCAATTTAAGCCAAACAAAATACAGTACAGTGGTTATAACCAATACACAAGGAGGCGTGACCCAGTCAGAAATTAGAATGGAGAAGTAGACACGAAGAGGAGGTTTTTGGGACAGTATCAATAGCCGCCTTTTCACTTATTGCTAGGAGTGATTGTGAGAGAATACATAACATAGTGATTGCTAGGAGTGATTTGAAACTGATGTTTCTTTAGAATTTGATTAATAATAAGAACATAGACCGACTTCTAGAAAAGAGACGTGCCCTCTTCTCTATCTGTAGATTCAGGAGCAACATGCTGGTTCCTTTTGTCATAATACCTAACGGCTGTGGGCAGAATGAATGAAAAAGCAGATGAAAGACACTACACATACCGATAGAATGATAAATTTAGAATAAAGCTAGGTGACGTCATGGAATTTGAGAACCAATTGCTTCTTTTGATTTTCAGCAACCTTCATATACAATCTTATTTCATATTGGAGTACAGCCTATCGTAGGCCCAGCAAAGGCAAGACGGAAAGCAAGCATTAAGTGAAGAAGCAAGGTCCAAACAAAGTATGAAAGATTGACATTGAAAAGCTTCTCCATGTCTATATCTGTCCGATGGACCAAGTTCAAAGGAAACGGCTTCTCTACTGCATCAAAAAACCAATCCAAGCCTGAAAAAGAGAGTTGCGGTTAACGATTCATATAAATTGAGATATAAGCATGTTCTTCATGTCCAAAAGTGGATAAAGTAGATGGAACCTGTTCTCTAACCTTCTTTTGTAGCAGATACTGCATAAAGTTTACCTGCCTTGTAAGGCTTTTGTAGGATTAATCAAATTTTATTTTTCTCATTCTATCTCAGAGTATCCATTCATTCGATCTTGCTATCCGCTCTCAATTGAATCCCTTCTCTGTTGTCGACAGGTGTGTCCGCATCAGGACCAGAATCACGGTCTAGTACCTCCGTACTCGAATACCTCCTACTTTATTAATTAGGAAGTGAAGTAGGGAAGTGTTTCCTATTCAAAGTGCAGTGCCTTTGGTACATTGGTGCATTGGGGATTTCCAGGTAGCAGGTCGGTTGAGTGAGGGCTCCATCCATAACAGATATAGCTAGCGCACGGATCTCCCTTCGTGAACAAAAGGATAAAAGAGCTGGGTCGCGTTGATTCGCCGTTGCTATCGCCGCCTACTCGTGCTGCTGCTTACTTTCTTGATCGATGGAATCGGTGATTCGAAAAACCTAACATCCGTAAGGAGTCTCAATCGTAGCTCGCTCGTTGCCTTACTCTCCCACAAGATCACACTAAATACAATAGGTGCGTGATCTACTAGATTCTTTTATAATCAATTTCTCACCTTAGTTGATAGACAGGAACCACCATCCCATAACAAAAAAGGGGGCGAAGGTTATTTTGTACTAATGAAGACGGATTTCTCTCTCGAGCTGCTCAAAGATCTTTAAGTGGCTTACGAGGTAGACTTGATCATGATCCATATCCAACCTTCTCCCATCTCGCTTCGCCTAAGTATTTGTTTTCATTTCTTTGATTGAACATTCCAAGCTTCCTTTGTATTATACCCAATGCCCATAGCTAGTTTTATTTTATATTTGTCTATTCTTTTCGAAAAGCTTTATCCGCCCGTGCGAGAGAGTTGAACAAATAGCATAGCCTCTGGGATGTTGGCCCTAGTGAAGGGAGCTCTTCGCAGCTGTCGGTGGAAAGATAGAAATTGGTTCTAAAAGAGCCGAGCTAGGGATAAGAAATACGGTTGGTTGGCTGAATGGAAGGAATGCTATTCTAATGGGAACCGGAAAAGAATGGTTCCCAATACAGGGCTCGAAGAAGAGAGACGAAAGAAAGTAGTGAAAGAAGAAATAAAGTACACGATAAAAGTGAAAAAGCACATAGCTACTAAGTCAAAACGTCCAATGAGAATGGAGATCAAGAAGGACAAGAAATCCATTAGCACTCTATCAGTTATTTCATTATTGGCATTCCTTAACCAATAGAAAAAGAAAGAGATCACAAGCGTTATCGTCTCCGACGCATCTATCTATAAAAAGGAGTAGGGCACCCGATATGAGATACATACTGGAGTCAAGGATTGAGACCACTAGTGAGAAGGCAAAGAAATCGTTTTTATGTATCGGAAGGGAAAGAAGGACCATCCATTGGCAAGCACTTAAGGACAATGGCTGGATTAATGAACTCCGACAACCGCTTTCCCTTGCAAGACGTCGCCAACTAAGCTCCCTTACGTACCAACGAGCCACTTATTTACAACGGAAAGATAAGTCCGTTAGGCCACAACCGCTAATGGAGTTTATTACCTTAGCATTCCCAAGCGTAAGGGATTACCTTAGGATAAGTGGAAATGGGATGGGGAGGCTTGAGCAACAAATCTTTCAGCTTCATATGCCGCCGATCCTTGACGAGGCAAAACAAAACCTCTATTCCGAGGTTAGCTTTCTTCCTTGTTTGGTGGGGCTCTCCGCCTTTACCTACCCGTTCTTTCCTTGCCACCATTGTGGTGCCGGTCTCACCCTCTCGCCGAGGAATCAAAGATCCTGTTCTTCCCTGTGTACCTCTAGTGACTCGACTCGTGTCTTGGAGGTCCAAATGTTCCTATTTGCCTTTGCGTTTTGCGCCTCTAGAAGCCTCATCACTTTTCACGGTCAAAGTTCAAGAAATAGGGTTTCGATTAGCGAAAGAATGAACTGTAGACCCGCTAAACAGCTGCACCAAGAAAAATGGCTCTTTCGGCACCCTCAAGAATAGCTTCTGCATTGGCCCAAAGAAACCCTGGGTAAAGCTTGATTAGTACATAAAAAAAGGACCCTCCCCGGGGCGGAGGAAACGGCATCCCTACTGCATTGGAACATCGTCTCCTCACCATCTCCCTCCCCATCGTCTCCTTCTTCACTTCCCCGGAACAGCACATCAGGATTCTTCAATCCTTCTATTTAGCCTCCGTACCGATAGTGGAGTACCTTGCTACTTTCAATATTCAAGTAATTTTCATTGTTTGTTTTTAGTTTTGTTGTGGAGAAAGAGGGCTACTTAGGAAGCAAGGTAACTCTATCACCTTCCGTCCGTCTTTTCTTGAACATTTGACTTCGTGAATCCTAGCTTTTATAAGGCTCATGCTTCGGTCTAGCTGCTATTGTCCAATTATAGTATAGTACAGTGTCAGTTAGGACAGGTCCTCTTTTTTCATTCAAATGTACATCTTTTTTGGTAATGATCATCTACAACTGAAAGACTGACGTCTTCCTCTACTCGATCCTTAGTTATACAATCTCCCTCCACCTCAATTTTTATGATCCTCATAGCATTTTTTATTCGCGTCCTCCCCCTAGATCTATTCCTGCCGCGTCCACGTCCTCTCCCTCCAGCAACTAGAGCTGCATCATCTTGTTCATTATTGAGAATAGGCCTCTTCTCACACCGTACCAGTTCTTTTTGCAGTTGAATCTTCCCGTTCTGGCTTATTGAGTGTATAGATTCTTTTTGAAATGCAATCTATTCCCACGTCACTCTTCTCATAACATATCCTGTTCTCCTCACTTTGATTATGGATTCACTGGTTGATTTAAGATGGGGTTCTATGCTTTCTAGCCCCATTTGACAAAAGTTAGCCTCCCCTATCTCTTTTGTAGGAATCATATAGCAATGCTCATTCGTGAATACCATTTCATGCTTCCGCTACATTGTCGGAGAGATCCATGGAAACTAAAAAAAGAAAAGCGGACGACATTGTTCATACGATAGCCGAAAAAGTAAGTTCTCCCGCCGGCTATTCAAAAAAGAAAGACTTACTTATTCATGAACTTCCTTTTATGGAGTATAATAGCTCTTATACGCTTGTACAGAGGAGTCTAAAACAATGTATATATAGGTGCTTAGTATCCTACAAAAACATTAACATCAAAAGCACCGTAAGCTTGCTTTCTCTCCCAGACAAAGAAAAGATTTTTTTAGACTAGTCTATGGTAGGCCTATGCTAGTTGAATATCTTTTTTGTTTGTATTCTAGCTTAGCTCTCTCTATTCTTTGCTTAGCTATCGTGTTGTGTAGATGGATGGCATCTCCCTATTTCCACATCCCCGGATATGATTAATGCATGGAAGCTAAGGAATTGTGTCATTCTTCAGCCCAACCCAAGATGCAATCATTTGGACTCCATCCGAATATGGCGGTTGAACTCTTATAATAGGCTTGGCTCTGGAAAATGAGCTTATCTTGGGCCAAAAAAAACGAAAATAAATAAGAGCTTCTTGTTTCCAAGCGGAACCCGAATGGGCTGCTAGCAGATTTGTTGGGGATGGAAAGTTAACACCGTGGGTAGGCTTGCCTTTCACTCGCTCTGGCACATTTTGGCGGAACATCAACGTTATATATAGTGGAATTCTAGAGGTAAGTTAATGTTTTAAAAAATCCAAATGGTTGCAAAAATATGCAGATTAGAAGCTAGTATCTCCAGTTTGATGAGAGAAAGAAGAGGAAGAATCGGCGAACATCCTACCCAAATGGGACTTTTGTCTCAATCCGATCAAAAGAAACATATTCTATTGTGTGTTGACCACCGGGAAATGAATAGATTAAGATGAAGACGGACGGTTCAATTAGCGAGCATGGGAAGGCTTGTGGAGGTTTAGCAAGAGATGACAAAGGGCTCTCAAGCGTTAAGAACAAGACCATACTCGAAGTCGAGCTCTTTTGCATCTGAACATGTATTCAAATAGCAGTTGAAAAGGAGTGTCGAGGATTTGGATTGATTCGGATTCCCTAACGTAAGACATGGATGGTCTACTCTCAAGATCCCAAAGTCCGCAGCTAAGGAAAGCCCTTCTTCATAAGATCAAGAAAGTACGAGCGTCTTTCGAAGATTGGAAAATCTCCCATACTTGGAGAGAAGCAAACCAACCGGCCGATTTGCAATTGACTATGCTTAGTAGTTGACATCTTTGGTCAACACATTTCCTTCCATTTTGTAAAGTTAGTAGAAGAGGATAGATCCGGTAAATTGTACATACGAATGTCAATCTTAATTTTTGTAGATTAATACACTGGTAGGGGTCGATCGGGCAAATCCCAAAGCGACCCCCGAGCACACTGGACTGCTCTACGATCTTCTCTCTCTTCGACTCGCTGAACCTTCTCAAAGACTCCTTTTGTACTAAGAACACAATTCACCTTCTCACAAGAAGGCAAACCTTGTACATTGATCGAATCTTCTTTCGCATCCGTAAGAGAGGCCGTGGGCTGTCCGAGAGAGTGGTTCGGTGACTACGGAGTCATTGATTAAGCAGTCGATGGGCTTAGTAGGGCTCGAACCTACAATATCACCGTTATGAGCGGTACGTTTCAACCAATTAAACTATAAGCCCAATCGGATCTCTACATGCCGGGAAGAGCGGACAGAAAGAGGAGAACTTTGCTCTATCTCCTTCCGCTTCCGGGGCCCCAGAGGGTTCTTTGGCAAGCCCTATTAAAGAAGCTAAGTGACTTTCGTCACTCAAGTAGTGAGTTTGAGAGTGACCGTTAGGGCGACCACTTGTACTTATAGGCCTTGGCGACCTATAGTCTTGTTACGCAACACAGCTTCACTCGATTCAAGTAAATCAATAGTTCAAACCAGCCCACTAATAGCTTAGATAGTGGCCCTTCCACTTTGGTATAGTTGACCCTACCTATTGACTCAAGGTAAGACCTCTGACTCAAGGTTCATAGGAAGGGAGAAACCGGACGTAGTGGGATGTAGGCTTCGATTGTTTTGGTACTTTTTCACTACGTCTTATTATTTTTTTGTAACCGGCTTTTCACCGGCAGGTCGGTAGGCCTTTTAGAAGGCAAACAAACGAAAGTTCTCGGCGGGCGCTAGCGCTATCTTGTTCACTTTTGTCAACTGAAGTCACGCGTAGTGCCAACTAACTAACACTGATAGAGCGGAGCCCCGAGTCTAAGTGAGCGAGCCATTTCTTTCTACTATCATCAAAAGAAAATAAAAGTACTAAAGGCAAAGGGCATTCTTTGTACAGCTACTTTGGTATAGTTACAAAGGTAACCGGTAGGTGACTGTTGAATCGACGTAGTTACGAAAGGGGAAATAGCTCGTTGGTTAGAGTGATGGTCTATCACGCCGTAAGTCACGGGTTTGAACCCCGTTTTCCCGTCCGATCTTCCTCTTCCCGCCCGACTCATTTTGTCTTCACCGGAAGCCGCTGATCCCATGTAGCATTCAAGACAATTGTTCCTTCTTCGGTCTCCCTCCACCCCCTTCGTTTGTTGTGGGTCGCATCTCACGGCAGGCACTTAATGAATGAGTGAAGATCTTCCTTCCCCCTTCTGTCTTACCAAGGACTGAGTTCCCACTTGTGGCAAAAAAGTCTACCATCCCACCCGGCCTCCCAGGGGTGAAGGTTCCTCTCGGAGACCGCCGCCTACAAGAAGTTGGCGAGCTTTAGCCATTGGACCACATCCATCCATCCTCCTACCTAAACAAGTGATGCCTTTTCTTGTTCATTCTTCAAATTACGCTAGTGGAGACTAATTCCATCCGGCCAATGAAGATATACTACCCAGTCTTCCCATTCATTCCCAGTGGATCCTTCTTATCCCTTTTCATTGAACGAACCAAACAAGCAACGGATTGAGCGCACTAGCGCGAAAGCGTTAGCACGCACATCCGTTTTCTTGCTCCTATACGAGAGTGAGGAATAAAAATCCTACAATCAACTTCCCACTTTTGATGTCCCGTTTGATGATTCTGCTGCGTCTTTAGAAAAAAAGGAGAAGGACAGGGGTCGCTAGTCGAAAAGCTATAACTATCAATTCGAATTCTGAATGAATCAAATCTCCCAAGTAGGATTCGAACCTACGACCGATCGCAGTTAATGACCGACCGCTCTACCACCGAGCTACCGAGGAAGAACGGACTTAAGGAAGCCGACTCTCGTTCTTTGGACCCCCCAGACCGAAAAGAAAAAAGTTCGTCACTTTTTCTCTTTCACATACACCGGGAGAAAGGGTGACGATAGCAATCCCCTTTGCCTCCCCGCCGGGAGTCCCAGGACAAGGGGGCGGCATCAACCATCAACTCTCGATATGCATATTGATCAATCGATCTCCGCGTCCCGCCGTTCGCTAAGTAGACTCACTCTACCGAGGGGCAACTAAGGTTGAGTTCCTGCCAATTCCCTTGCTGATCAGCAAGGGAATTGGCAAGTATGAGAGAGGACTCTCTCTGTCTCTCCGAGTTTCAACTACTAAGTGAAGTTAAGTAGCACTTGACTATTCTAAATGTGAATAGATTACGCTCCCGATCAAGCAAGCAGAGAAGGTGGTCCTTTCTGTTAGTGATATGCCCTAGAGGCAACATGGAGATGTTGGATATCACGTCAATGTTTATGTATAAATGAATAAAGTGTTATTCAGTTCCATGAAATAGACATCTTGTATTGATCAATAAGTACGTGACTTATTTATGAGACTCTTTATGTATGAATCTATTTCTAAACGATCCCTGATCATATGTCATATTGTTGGAACAAATATGATTCTAAGATCGGCATGTTTATTGATTGATGATCATGTCTCATAGATCATGGGTATGGAGATACCAAATCAATAAACATGGACACATGTGTTGGAGAACACATTGTTGGATAGACCCACCATGAGACACTACAGGAATTAAAGTGCCATTAGTTGGTCTCGGGTAGTGTTGGTACAAAGTCCTTAGACCTGAGATCACCATGGATTCCAACATGTGTAGTAGCCTACTTTGGGACTACCAAACGCTATTCCGTAATCGGGTAGTTACAAAGGTAGTTTTCGGGTTTGCTATGAAACATAGAGTGGGATGTGAGTGATCAAGATGGAATTTGCCCCTCCTTTGGAGAGATATCTCTGGGCCCTCGAGGTAATGGATTATGGAAATGCATGGCCATGCTAAGTTGATTGAGGAGTCAATCAACGACGAGATAATCCAATACGGTTCGAGTGAATGGTGAAGCTATTGAAGGGATGGCACACATCTTGCCTATAGCTTAACCGGTATCGTGAGGCAAAGAGATTTGTGTACACATTACAGGTTGAGCCGATATTATATTCTTGTATACTATGGTGTAATTATGTGCTGCTAGGCGCCGTGCTGTGTGTCGGCGAGTTGGACTCGAGCCGACGATCGGCTAAGTTAGGACCGTAGCCGAAACCAAGTATACCTGAACCTACGGGTCGCACGCTTAAGGGGATAAGAACGGGCATTCGAGTTGGACTCGGATACGGCTCGATCGGATAGGGATCCGATCGGATAGAATCCTGTGGGCTTACGACGTATGGGCAGCCGACTCTATGAGATTCGGATAGGATCCGATTTGAAATAGAGTCCCGATCGGCCACGAGTCCCGCTCGGCAACTCTATATAAAGGAGGGAGGGGTGGAGAGCTGCGAAATGTCAATTGCATCGCGTGCAACGAAGTCGCCGAGATCAATCTCCACGGAAACCCTCCCCACTTTCGAGCCAAACCCTAGCCTTGCATCGCGTGCTAGCACACGGGTGTTTGGCGTTCGTCCCGGACGTGTGGATACCGGTAGAGGCGCGCTACGTTGCGCGCTATTGATCGGCCGTGGTGGAATCGGCTATGGTCGGGCGCATCGGAGCGAGGCGTGAGAACGCGGCCGGACGACTCGAATCGGCTGATTTGCGAATCGGCTGTCCCGGGAATCGGCGACATCGGCGCAGTTCCAGATCGGATTGCCCCGATTGGCTATTCCGCCGCACTCTACTCCAATCGGTAACGATCTATCGGCCCTTACTTGCAAGTGTTCCTGGTTTGCACGGTTAAAAGTTTTTGTTTTTGGCTAGCGTAGCCTCCGCGTAACCCTTCGGTGGTATCGAGCTAATCTTGCTTAGTTCGAGTTTTAGATTGGATCTCGGAACAAGTTTTGCGCGCGGGTTGATTAGATCAATCGGTTTTACGGGATCTCGTTGAGGAGAGTTAATGGTAATTGCGTTCCTTGATAGTGTATCGGAACGGCGTGATGTGATTACGTTGAAGCAATATCCATAGAACTCGGTTTGAGTCGGCTTCGAGATAGCGTTCCTTGATAGTGTATCGGAACGGTATAATGTGATTATGCCGAAGCTATCTCGTAGTCCGATCTTGTTTGCTGCCTCGTGCCTACGCAAACCATCTCCCTTGATAGTGTATCGGGACGACATAATATGATTATGCCGACATGGTTTCCATAAGCGATTTCATAGATTGGATCTATGGATCTATAGATTGCAGAAAATGCTTTGAGATAGGTACCGCCGTGTGCGTACCCCCCTTTATAGGTCATCTCGATGCCGTTTCTCTGCGATAGGTAGAAAACGTTTCTACGCCTAACTTGTTTTTGCAGAGAATGCTTTGAGATGGTATGGCCCTATTGTATGTATGAGATGCATGTGATGCATGTAATATTCTTTCATATGTGCAATCCCTGTAATATTCTTTCATACGTGCAATGCTTGTAATATTCTTTCACGACCTGCGAGTCGATGTAATCTTCAATTAGAGCTTCTATAGTAGTAGCTTAGTTTGAAGAAATCAAGCATTCGGCACTCGGAAGAACGGTGATGAAGATGGAGATCCTCTACACCGACATGGAGATGGAGATCACCATGTGAAGGGGGCCATACTATTTCATGCTATTCTACCTGCTTTCATATATGTGATATGTTTGTTTGATAGGATAGCATCCCTCACAAAATTAAGTAGTAATGATGCCCTTCCAAATGTTGCACCCGTCACCGTTATGCTCGTCAATGGTGGGTCTGCCAAAGCAGAGTGTCATTCTCTATCATAACACGAGGGGGTATATGTCGGACATATACAGCAGGAGCATTTGGTTTACTTAACAAGGCTATCAAAACAGTTTTGGGCCTTGGGGCATAGGTTGGCGCCGGGGCATGGAGATGCCAGACCAACAACAAGAGTCACATAGAGATGTGATTAGCAAGGAGTTGCTTACCGATGTTATTAATCTTCTAGCAGTGATGCCAAAGCTCACTAGAAAATTAATTAACATGTGGATCTTGACCCAATACGTAACCTAGAGGGAAGGTGGAAAATACGTAATGGGAGTCTTATGTTAAATTTTTTAACAAAAGACATAGCATAAACATTGTGCTAAACTTTGCTTTTTCTCGTTGTAGAATAAATGGCGGCTAATACTACACCCGCACCTTTAATTTGCGATCTATTCTCGAAAAGGAAAAATTAAATGGAACAAACTTTATGGATTGGTATCGCAACTTGAGAATTGTTCTCAAGCAAGAGCGTAAGGAGTACGTTCTTGAAGTACCTTATCCAGAGGATTTGCCAAATAATGCCACCGCAACCGCACGGAGGGCTTATGAGAAGCACACTAATGATGCCCTAGATATAAGCCGTCTCATGCTTGCTACAATGTCCCCCGAGCTTCAAAAGCAATATGAGAGCAGCGATGCTCACACTATTATTCGGGGACTGCGTGGCATGTTTGAGAACCAAGCTCGGGCCGAGAGGTTCAACACCTCAAAGTCCTTGTTTGCGTGCGGTGCTTGTTGAGGGAATCCCGTCGATCCGCATGTGATAAAAATGATTGGCTACATTGAGAGTCCGGAAAACTAGGTTTTCCCATTAGCCAAGAGTTGGCTACCGATGTGATTCTCCGGTCGCTCCTTCCGAGCTTCGAGCCATTCATGTTGAATTATCACATGAACAATATGGATAGAACCTTGGCTGAATTGCATGGGATGCTAAAGACAGTGAGGAGAGTATCCGAAGAATGGTCATCATGTGATGATGATGCAGAAGGCTAAGCGCAAACCACTGTCAAGAAACTTTGCACCAAGAGGAAGTTAACTCCCGATGAGATCGCGAGTGCCTCCAATGCAAAGAAGGGCAAGAAGGGGTAGGCGGCATCGATGCCGTTTGCTTCTATTGCAAGGAGATAGGCCCCTGGAAGAGGAACTACAAGAAGTACATGGAGGATCTCAAAAAGAAGCAAAGTACGACTTACTCTGGTATTAATGTTATAGACATTAATCTTGCTACTTCTCCTACTTACTCTTGGGTATTTGATACCGGATCGTAGCTCATATTTGCAAGTCCTTGTAGGGAATGAGAAGAAGTAGAGGATTGAGAAGGGGCGAGGTGAACTGCGCGTCGGCAATGGAGCAAGCGTTGCTACGTTCTTGTCGTCGGCACGTACCACTTTATCTACCTTCGAGGATTAGTTTTGGAATTGAATAATTGTTATTGTGCTCCAACACTATGTCAAAACGTTATTTCCGCTTCATGTTTGCAAGCGGAAGGATATGATTTTAGATCAATGAACAATGGTTGTTCAATATATCTCAGAGATATGTTCTATTTTCATGCTCCATTGGTGAATGGATTATACGTTTTGAATCTTGAAGCATCTCCCATCTATAACATTAATACGTAAAGGCAACTCTCTAATGATATAAACCCCACGTTTATCCGGCATTGTCGCTTAGGCCATATAAATAAGAAACGCATGGAGAAGCTCCATAAGGATGGACTGCTTCACTTTTTGATTTTGAATCGTTGAGACATGTGAGTCTTGTTTACTTGGTAAGATGACAAAGGCACCTTTCACGGGACATAGTGAGAGAGCAAGTGACTTCTTGGCACTCGTACATACCGATGTATGTGGACCAATGAGCTCAACGGCCGAGGTGGTTATCGTACTTCATTACCTTTATCGATGACTTTAGTAGATATGGTTATATCTACTTAATGAGGCATAAGTCCGAATCCTTTGAAAAGTTCAAAGAATTCCAGAATGAAGTACGTAATCATTTAGGGAAAACAATCAAGTTTCTACGATCGGATCGTGGAGGAGAATACTTGAGCCAAGAGTTTGGTAATCATCGAAAGATTGTGGAATTGTTCCACGTTGACTCCGCCGGGAACTCCACAATGGAATGGGGTGTCCGACGGAGAAATCGCACCTTGTTGGACATGGTGCGGTCGATGATGAGCCAAAGTGATCTTTCGTTATCCTCTGGGATATGCTCTTGAAACACTGCGCTCACACTAAATAGAGTTCCATCTAAGTCGGTTGAAAAGACACCATATGAGATATGGACAGGGCAACCCCTAGTTTGTCTTTTCTCAAAATTTTGGATGCGGCTTATGTAAAACGTTTGATCGACAAGCTCACACCCAAATGTCAAGTGCTTCTTTGTGGGATATCCTAAGGAAACCAAGGGATATTACTTTTATAATCGGGAACAAGGCAAAGTGTTTGTCGCCCGACACGGTGTCTTCTTGGAGAAAGTTTCTTTCAAGAAGGGTTAGTGGGAGCAGGGTGCATCTTGAAGAAGTTCAAGAAACACCGAAAACGTTTCGCGACCACACGAACCACAACGGGAGGAGCAAAGTGTTGCGCCACCGGTTGTAGATACACCGGCCCACGGAGGTCGAAAGATCACGTCGTGCACTGACAGGTACACAGTGCGGAACAACGTGATATATTGTTGTTGGACAACGATGAACCTAAGACCTATGAGGAAGCGATGGTGGGACCCGATTCCAACAAGTGGCTTGGAGCCATGAAATCCGAAATAGAATCCATGTACGACAATCAAGTTTGAAACTTGGTTGATCCACCGATGGTGTCAAAACCATTAGTGTAAATGCGTTTTTAAGAAAAAGGCCGATATGGATGGAAATGTTCACATCTATAAGGCGCGATTGGTGGCGAAAGGTTTTAAACAGATTCAAAGAGTTGATTATGATGAAACCTTCTCGCCCGTCGCAATGCTTAAATCTATTCAGATTATCCTAGCGATTGCTGCATATTTCGATTATGAGATATGGCAGATGGATGTCAAAACGGCTTTTCTAAATGGAAACCTAAGCGAGGATGTATACATGATACAACCTCGGGGTTTTGTCGATCCAGAATCACTGGAAAGATATGCAAGCTACGAAGTCCACTTATGGATTGAAGCAAGCATCTCGGAGTTGGAATATTCGTTTTGATGAAGTAATCAAAGGGTTTGGTTTCATCAAAAATGAAGAAGAGGCCTGTGTTTACAAAAAGGTCAGTGGGAGTGCAATTGTATTTCTAATCTTATATGTGGATGACATATTGTTGATTGGAAATGATATCCCTATGCTAGAATCCGTCAAGTCTTCATTGAAAAATAGTTTTTCCATGAAAGACTTAGGGAGGCAGCATACATATTGGGCATTCGGATCTATAGAGATAGATCCAAGAGGCTAATTGGATTAAGCCAAAGTACATACATTGACAAGGTGTTGAAAAGGTTCAACATGCATGATTCCAAGAAAGGTTTCTTGCCCATGTCACATGGCATTAATCTTAGCAAGAATCGGTGCCTCGGACACATGATGAGCGGAATAAGATGGGTATGGTTCCATATGCTTCGGCGATTGGATCCATCATGTATGCCATGCTTTGTACACGTCCGATGTCTCGTACGCTTTGAGTGCTACGAGCAAATACCGATCGAGATCCAGGTGAAGGTCACTGGATGCAGTAAAGAATATCCTTAAGTACTTGAGAAGAACTAAGGATATGTTCCTAGTCTATGGAGGTGAAGAAGAGCTCGTTGTAAGTGGTTACACCGATGCTAGCTTCCAAACGGACAAGGATGATTATAGATCGCAATGCGGTTCGTGTTTCGCTCGAACGGAGGCGCGGTCACTGGAAGAGTTCCAAGCGGATATCGTTGCTGATTCTACAACGGAGGCCGAGTACATTCTGCTCGGAAGCCGCAAAGGAGGCTGTTTGGATCAAGAAATTCGTTTCGAGCTTGGTGTGATGACTAGTACGACGGTCCAATGTCTCTCTATTGTGACAATAGTGGAGCCATTGCGCAAGCCAAGGAACCGAGGTCACATCGAAGTCCAAACACATACTTCGGCGATATCATCTCATCCGCGAGATTGTGGACGAGGTGATGTCAAGATATGCAAAGTGCACACGGATCTCAACATAGCCGATCCGCCGACAAAACCTCTCCCTCACCGAAGATGAGGCGCACACAAGAGCAATGGGTATTAGATACTTACATGATTGACTCTAGTGCAAGTGGGAGATTGTTAGTGATATGCCCTAGAGGCAACATGGAGATGTTGGATATCACGTCAATGTTTATGTATTTATGAATAAAGTGTTATTCAGTTCCATGAAATAGACATCTTGTATTGATCAATAAGTACGTGACTTATTTATGAGACTGTTTATGTATGAATCTATTTCTAAATGATCCTCGATCATATGTCATATTGTTGGAACAAATACGATTCTAAGATCGGCATGTTTATTGATTGATGATCATGTCTCATAGATCATGGGTATGGAGATACCAAATCAATAAACATGGACACATGTGTTGGAGAACACATTGTTGGATAGACCCACCATGAGACACTACAGAATTAAAGTGCCATTAGTTGGTCTCGGGTAGTGTTGGTACAAAGTCCTTAGACCGAGATCACCATGGATTCCAACATGTGTAGTAGCCTACTTTGGGACTACCAAACGCTATTCCAGAATCGGGTAGTTACAAAGGTAGTTTTCGGGTTTGCTATGAAACATGGAGTGTGATGTGAGTGATCAAGATGGGATTTGCCCTCCTTTGGAGAGATATCTCTGGGCCCTCGAGGTAATGGATTATGGAAATGCATGGTCATGCTAAGTTGATTGAGGAGTCAATCAACGACGATAATCCAATACGGTTCGAGTGAATGGTTAAGCTATTGAAGGGATGGCACACATCTTGCCTATAGCTTAACGGTATCGTGAGGCAAAGGGATTTGTGTACACATTACAGTGTTCGAGCCGATATTATATTCTTGTATACTATGGTGTCAATATGTGCTTGCTAGGCACCGTAATGTGTCGGCTGAGTTGGACTCGAGCCGACGATCGCTAAGTTAGGCGTAGCCGAAACCAAGTATACCTGAACCTACGTGGTCGCACGCTTAAGGGGATAAGAATGGGCATTCGAGTTGGACTCGGATACGGCTCGATCGGATAGGGATCCGATTGGATAGGAGTCCTGTGGGCTTACGACGTATGGGCGGCCGACTCTATGAGATTCGGATAGGATCCGATTTGAAATAGAGACTGATCGGCCACGAGTCCCAGTCGGCAACTCTATATAAAGGAGGGAGGGGTGGAGAGTTGTGACATGTCAATTGCATCGCGTGCAACAGAAGTCGCCGAGATCAATTTCCACGGAAACCCTCCCGACTTTCGAGCCAAACCCTAGCCTTGCATTGCGTGCTAGCACACGGGTGTTCGGCGTTCTGTCCCCGGACGTGTGGATACCGGTAGAGGCGCTGCTACGTTGCGCGCTATTGATCGGCTGTGGTGGAATCGGCTGCGGTCGGGCGCATCGGAGTGAGGCGTGAGAACGCGGCCGGACGACTCGAATCGGGCCGATTGGCGAATCGGCTGTCCCGGGAATCGGCCGACGTCGGTGCTATGGTTCCAGATCGGATTGCCCGATTGGCTATTCCGCTGCACTATACTCCAATCGGTAACGATCTATCGGCCCTTACTTGCAAGTGTTACTGGTTTGCACGGTTAAAAGTTTTTGTTTTTGGCTAGCGTAGCCTCCGTGTAACCCTTCACTTTCATCTCTCTGTCTGCTCCATGCTCTATAGCCTAAGGATCATAAGCAGGTTTAATGCTAGAAAAAAAGGAGATCTGCCTAATCATTTCGGTAGATGAAGTAGTGGGAGGTCATGAAGAAAGTAAGGGGGCGTGTTAAGTTGAGAATTTCGAACATTGTAGCATTTTGACGGTTGGGCTTTGCGTTGATAACTTTTAAGAACTCTTAATATGAAAATACACATCATAAAATGATGCATCGAGCGAGACCATTCTGTTTCATTGTGAATGAAAGACGTTTTCATCCAACAACATCTACTCATATCCAGCTTCGTGTCATTTTTGAACACTGCGATCAGCAAGCAGCATGCGGGGTAGAGTCAAGTCAAGTACAACACAGGATTGACGGGGTGGGGCGCGCCAAAGCAACCCGGGACCCAGGGGTCACTACAAAAGCGCCGGCGCCTTCTTTTTCAGGTGAAAAACTACGCTTCAAATAAAGCTAAGAAAAAGAAAAGGGCTGCGCTAATGGCAAGGAGCAAGAAAAGGGGCTCAAAATCGATAAATCGAATACCTCCCGGCTTCGTTATGAGAGAGAACTCCAAGGCGGGATAAAGACTGAGTTGGATTCAGCGGGAATGAAACAACATTCATGGAATGAGTTGAGGCAAAACCTCCTGCTCTTTTTGAGAGTCGGGGCAAGCCCGGCCTAGCGCTTTAAAAAGGGCATCGCATTACAGATTCAAAAATAATAGTAAAAACTAGGGGCCACGTAGACTATTCTAAGGTGGTATGCTAAATCCATGATCAACCGATGTAGCTAGTGTGACTAAAGCAAGCAGCTATTGGCTTAACTGGATCTAAACTCTCCCACCCGATAAAGGAATTGAAAGACTACCCCGGACACGTAGACTATTCCCTTCCGCGGACATTCTTTTTAGTCTAGAAGGAAAGTAGCAAAGCTGAACACAAATACACATGCAAATTGCGTCGACTACCTCATCACCTTTGTCCAAAATGGGGATACCGCTATTCATACATGGATGGAGGAGGGACTCCGCCGACAACATCGTAGATGACTTTTCTCTTTTCTCGCGGAATGCTATTAACGTTGGAAAAACACAGCGCTCAAACTCACCCGGAGGGTGATAGGTAGAAGCATTAGTACCTAACGGAGCGGTATCTAACCAAAAGGGAGGTGATGTTCTTTTTATAAACAGGATGGAGCATGGCTTCCTTTCTTCTTAGATACATTTCATTCATTCCATTTCTCTATAGTTTACACCAGAACATCTTGTGAATGCTGACAGATCTCGAAAAGGGTGGGGGCACTAGAACCAAATCTACATACACATCGAAACTTCCTATCTCAACCAAGCTAGCACCTTCATTCCACCAATGCATTGTACGACTGTCCACCCTCCGCCTCACCTTTTCCTCCCGTAATGAAATTCGATTTCGTTCATGTCGGGCAAAACGGCCCTAAGATCCGGGACTGGTAAAACATGGGTGCCCAATTTTCTTTTCCGTGCTCCACCTTAGTGCCCTTATGAAGGCGACGGGGAGTCCTTAGCATTTGAACCAAACTCTAGGGAACGCTCAATTGCCTAACGTCTCAACTGCAATTGTGAACTCAGTGACATAGACTGAAATGGATTGCATCTATTGTTCCAAACAAGGCTGATATTAGCAGGGCAAGCCCTTCCATGCAATTTCTTGCTTCGCTCTACAGACGAAAGTGTCGGATAGTCAATGGTAACCAGAAGATCTATGGTTTTTGAGAGAAGGTAATTGGAAAAACGATTCATTCCTTTGCTTTCTTTCAGATATATATTCAATAAGATGATCTGACCTTACCTGAAAACTAGATTCATGAAAAAGTGCCAGGCTTAGTGCAGCCCAAGTACCTAGCTAGTGTTCAGTTATTTTATCGAGCAAGCATCCTCCGCGAGTTCCCTTTAAGCTGCTCTCTATTTGAAGCCAAAGTCACTATTTCTATCTTTCCTGTTATTTCGTACCTAGTAGAGTAGTATATATATTATATATGGAGAATACCAAAAAGCTATCAATTACACATAGGAGTTGTATAATAAAGGGCCCCGACTTGTTGAAGTGCTTATTTTTTAGAGAGATTGACTTTTCTTTTTGACCAAGGTGGGGTTACGCCATGGATATTCGGTCCACTCTAGAATTCCATTCATTTTTCAAACGTAACTCGATTGACTCAATTCACAAACGGCAAGGAAGTCAAAATTTACGCTTACAGGTCGTACGACAATTGCTTCTCTTCCGGACTACATACATCTTTTCTTTAACAACTACCATACAAGCTATTCGCTTAATACATGCTAGTAGGTAGGTTGGTGGTGGAGTATTTATTTGCGTCTTTTTGGTCTCGTCTCGTATTTCGGTTTTGGGATGGTGCGAATCCATCTATCCACCATTCTTTTATCTTTCAAAGTGTCAACCTCGTTCGGTTCTTTATCTTGGAATACTCTCCGATGTCCTGGAAGCAATGCTTGAAACAAAGCCAGTAAGAAGGGAATTGAAAGTAGATAGGGCCTCCAACTATAGATGTGGTTTTATACCTTGATGAATTGGTACCTTATAGCATAGCGAATTTACTTTTCTTTCAAAAGGATACATCAACCTGTAGTGAACCGGGCCACCGAGCTTGCTTTTACCACTCTTACAGCTCTCTTTCTTCTTTTTTATGGGTAGTTAGGCCAGGAAAGAGAAAGAGGAATGTACCCATTTCTATTTATCCATTCTCATAGAAAGTACCAAAAATGTTTTTGAATGTATGGAGCGGGCGTATGAGTTGATATCTTCAAGAGTCAAATCCTTTTCTTTCCCCATAAAAAGAAAAAGATCATTATGAGCGGTCCCTCAATCTCCAAAATGGAACTGAAAAGCTCCAATTTAAATAATGGTACCGGGCCCAGGGAAGAATCATTCTTTGAATCATCCAGATCTATCAATTTGTGAATTCAATAAAAAATGGACTGATCCTCGAATACACCATCATCTTTCGAAGTGCGCAATCAATACTATGTTATATGAAAAGAAACAAGTCAAAGAGTAAAGGTTTCACCCTTCAATACCACACTTCCAATCGAAATTCCTACGAGATTGACGTTCAAGAAGAAGACATGGTTTGATAGAAACTTGAAGTGGGTATCAAGTAAGTGGAATGAATGGTATCAATTTCTTCCTTTCTATACCGAATCTGCTTTGGTATCTCTTTTCCTTCCTTCGTAAACCAAGCAATGACTAGCCTCGGCACTCACTTTCCAAAGCACCAATTGACTTGCTTTCGAACAACCCCGGTCGCTTATACCACCACCCGTACTATGTACACCATTCCCAACGCGGAGCGCCTTTATTTTTGTATTGAACTCCGCTAGGAAGAAAAGTTAGACCGTAGCCTTATCGAACAACCTCGTTTCTCGCTTTTGTCGATTGACTCGTACCGAGCGCCCGATCTCCTTTATACTTACCTCAAACAACGAGCGAAGTCGAGATGTTGATGAGAAAGGAGAGTCTCAAGGCCAAAGAGTGCTCTTTGAAGGCTACTATGCATCCTTACGAATACAAGAGTGGTTTTTTTGGGTATAGCAGGACTTGAACCTACGACCATTAGGTTAAAAGCCCAATGCTCTACCAACCGAGGTATAACACAATTTTACAAGAAGAGAAGGCTTGGTGCGGAAAAGAAAAGAGGACGGCCCGGCCCCTTTTCTTCTTATCATATCACAAGGGCGCGGCTCCGTATGGGGCTCGTATCGCGGAGCTAGTCCGGGAGATCTTTCCACTCATTGAGGATTCTATCTAAAAAGAAGGTCAACGGGGAGACTACGGTAGCTCGAACTCGGACTATCTACGAAAAGGTAAAGTCGTCTTTCCTAGGGTTCGACCGAAAGGAGCCGTGTTCTATGGTTTGATGTTGTGGAGGTCCAAGACTCTTCTAAACGAAGAAAGAGGGGATTCGCGCTACCTCCTACTCCTACGTAAGATCGATTGGCGCGAACTTCGATCTATTCCTTATTCATTGTTGCCAACCCTTACATCATCATAAAGAGAATCAAGATATCCCAAGAACCCGGATGAATGACTAGCGCTCGAGAACAAGCAAGGGATGAGCGCACGGGAGCGACGTTGCTTGTTGCTTTATTATCACATTGATTTTTCTCGTCAACACATATTAGAGAAGCGGAACCTCCAAGCTCAGACATCTCGAACTCGTAAACTACCCTTCTATCCCACCCAGCTCCTCCGGCATCGGAAGTAGAACTACGATCGAAGGAGATAGACAGGAAGGAAGACGGTCATACAAAGGCCGAATAAAGCTCTCTCGAAGCTGCATCCGAATAGACCTAGAGTCACTCAAGACATACGAACCCTTGAATAAATAAGAATTGAGAAGTATGAAATGTGGGCATCATAACAAAAAAAGAAAAAGACCGAACCAGCAAGACTAATGTATACTTATTTATACCTTTGAGAGGTCCACTTAGACTATTATGATTTTCTCTTTAGCTACGTAGGTTATATAAGATTCAATTCAATCTAACAAGCGGACTGGACTACCTTCGGCTACTACAAGATATTTAGAAACCAAAGAAGCCGAGCCTACTTTACGCACTTAAGGCAAAGCAGCAGATGAGGAAGAAATGGGCGATGAGAAAGGGTGCCCCTTGGCATTTCGTGGGGAGTCTGATTGATCCAATCACGACGAATGATGTCAACCCCTCTTTTGCACCTAACTTGACTCGATTCCCCCACTATGAGAGCTGATCCAGGGCTAGTTCGGCCTCACTTGTCGGAGACCGAACTACCGCTTGCTTACTTGCGATCAAGGAGGTCATTTCCACTTACTCTAAGCATAGAAGGAAGAAGATTGAAAAACTAACAAACAAATTGTCTTCAGCCCTACTTACTTACTTATAGGCCGACTTGGCCCAGAAACAAGGTTCTATTAGGCTTGCAGTGGCTGTCGCTCTTTGAAAGACGAGGTCTAGTGGAAGAGGCGGGTCGGGCAAGTTGAGTACTTAGATTCGGCGCTTGCTTGACATCTCTCTTTGAATCTGAAACCCGACATGACCATTGATTCCGCCTCCATTGCTGGAAAGGATAACGATGGATCTTTAGCTAGCTCATAGGCAGAGGAAAGGTATAGTCTCGTTAAAAGATAAGGAAAAGTGGATCCGCTACCAAATATGTTGTGGAGCCGTGTTCTCCGGGGTAAATACTGGTTTGAGGGTTCTTGGGATGGGTTCTATGTTGCTGCCCATTCATTTCCTATTAATAAGGAGATATGTAAAGCCAGTCGTTCTATTGAAGAGAACTTCCACTGGCGGATTGGAGATGGTAATTCGGTGCGATTGCTATAAGACCCTTGGCTCGGTGGGACTGCATTGAATAGAAGGCCTATTCCTATGAACATGTCAGAGCTGTTGGAAGGTTTGTCTCTCTCCCACTATCTCATTCCTAATAGGGATTGGCATCTTAGTTTATTAGCTTTTTTTCTCCCTGATGAGGTGGTGTGAGAAATTTGAGCTGTACCAATTTCTAGAAGCATCCGTTTTGATACTTTGACATGGGGGTGGTGCATAAGGGGAAGCAGCCACCTATTCTTTTTGGTAGACCATTTTCAAATACTGCTAATGCTTATATCAATTGCAGGTCGGGAGCCATGGAAATTTATTTTGGCGTTCATTGCTCTCTTCACGACTCCACCGAAAATCTTTTTTGATAAGCTCTTTCGAAGGCCAAAGCTACTTTCCTTTTTAAAGGCAGACTGATAGTAATGGCCGGGTCCCATCTCTAGGATTAGACGATCGATGGTAAGAGTGTGGAAAAATATTACCAAACGATGCAAATAGGCATGTTGCTTTGTGGCTTAGAACAGGATGAGGAGGTTGCCATGGCTCAATTTTTTGGGGGTTTAGATCAAAAAATTTATCATACTCTTAGTTATAAAGAGTATAATAATATGACTTGCTTATTTCACTATGCTCACAAAGCTGAAAGAGAAATGCAGGGACAATGTGCGTGCACAAGGCCTAATTTTTCTACAGGTAGAACTCCATGGATAGCTCAAAGAGGCGCTCACCCACCACGTTGATCATTGGCCTCAACACAGACATCAATGCCCTCCAACAGCCACAAACCACGACCACCACCTTTTGCATCACCATCTGGCACTACAGAGGTTGCAGAAAAGACTACCAAGAGAGCTTCTTCTATTGCTTCCATGGGGTGAACACGGGATGTTCGATGCC
Source organism: Oryza australiensis (assembly GCA_019925245.2). Lineage (NCBI taxonomy): Eukaryota > Viridiplantae > Streptophyta > Magnoliopsida > Poales > Poaceae > Oryza > Oryza australiensis. Next base: position 123,363 of record JAIFGZ020000710.1, read on the forward strand.
ATCCATGCAAGGGCTTCGGGCATTTGCGAAAGGACTACCCCAAGAATGTGTTCGATCATCGGGGACGATGGTGAGTTTTCTTCTGCTAGTCAATTGGATGAGGATACACTCGCATTGCTTACAACTAACGACACAAATACTGAAGATGAGAAACACATTGGGCCTGAAGTTGCAGACCACTATGAGAGCCTTATATGTGTAGCGTGTCCTGAGTGCACAAATGGGCAAGACGGAGCAGAATCAGTGGCATAACCTTTTCCAGATAAAGTGTGTCGACAACAAGCGTTCTTGCCACACCAACATCGATAGGAGAAGTTGTAGAAATTTGGTGAGTACCGAGATGGTCACTAAGCTAGCATTGTGCACAAAACCACATCCCCACCCATACTCACGAGAAATTAGGAGCCGCATGAGGTCGAAGCGAGGATGCGAGGTTCGCAGAAATGGAGATGCGGATCTCGCAGATTGATCAAACAATGGACCAAAGGTTGACCCAAAGGTTGGCAGAGGAGCGGAGCCACTAGGTTAGCCAACAGCCAGATCCAGCAACAATAGCTCAACTACAGCAGCAGTGCAGCAACTGCGCTTCAACAGGAAATGAAGGCGAGTTAACCCCACAAGCTCAAGCATGTCTGCCATGCCCCGTGGATGATATCACGCAGCGGACACCATGTGAGCTGAACATTCCACTCAAGAACATAACAATAAAGGTATGTTTGTAGTGTTATGTTGTATATTTCCTTGAATAACATGACAATCAAGGTTCATTACTAACTAATAAGCACCATTCTCGAACAGGTCGTGTCGGGCATGATGATTCCAGTAGAACGAGACGGCACCTACCACTGCAGGCCCGTTCTGCCTGCGTACTCAAAAGTGGAAGTTGAACAGGTGGAACGCGGATACGAAGATCTCGAGCTGGATATCCCCGGAGGAGACAGGGAGACCACGCTAGGAGAAACAACTCACGGGATATTTCTTTGGAGGAAGCCCTTCATCATATTCCAAGGACAAAGAGTTTCTCTTTTCGTTCCTCCATCGTCGCCTCCACGTGGACCGTCTCCTCAACCTCCTTTGCCAACTCCGCCTCCTCTCGCCTCCTGCGTCGCCTCCACGACCACCAACTCCTAAACAGTCATCTCCCACTCTACCGCCTGCTCAGCCTCCTCCGTCGCCACAACGAGCATCGACTCCTAAACGGTCAGCAACTCATCCTACTTCGCCTCCTCCGTCGCCTCCTAAGCGCAGAGCTCGAGCCACGCGGTCAATGTCAACCAGTGGACCAAGAAGCAAGAGGCCTAAACTTGACCCGCTCCCACTAGCCCCAAAAAAACGGCATACGACATGACTCCAGAGGAGCTGCACGAGGCCGTCCAAGCTAAAGTCAAGGCCCACTTCAAAAAGAAGTCTCCTGAGAAGCCTCCTGAAATCCCTCAGGAGACCAAGGACTTTTTTTAAGAAGACGTACCTAACGCCACAGCCTAAACCACATCCTCAACAACAGTCCGACTATTACAGGACTATCCAGAAGGCTGCTGGCAAGGCGCAAAGAAAGGGCAAAGATGTACCGTAGCTCGGCATGCAGCCTCAAAAACCTCTGGAGTTCAGCACGGTTCCAAATGTTCGAACGGAGTTAAGAGAATTTAAGGAATTTGCTGGAATAACAATGGATCAATTATCCTGGCGTGCTCCCCTCGCGAAGGCTCCGCTGAAGTACAAGTTCAAACTTGGAAAGCCTCTTGTAAAGCCGGATCAAGTTAAACAGCTACCTACACAGATGTATCGCGTCCATAAGTGGTCCATGCAAGAATCCAGCAGAGGTACAGAGATGGTCATCGGCAAATACTCACTCGACTATTTCTTCGATGGAGGTGACAACTTCTTTATCCGATTCAAAGACATATTCAACCTGTACCAGCTTGATTCCCTCGACGTCTCTTCTTCTAGCCACATGGGTTTTGTATGTATCGTTCAGTTATATTTATTTCATTCCTTAGCTCCTTGTATTTAGCTGACTTAAATTCTTTTAACCGTTGCAGAATGGCGATCCAATATTGCAACAAGCAAGAAGATCCCAAACATGGATTCATGGACCCACGAAAAATCAACACCGTGATGGTTGATCAATATCCGGAGCAAACAGAGGATAACATGTACAATGTGCTGGTGCAGCACCACTACAAGACGTTTATCCTTCTGCCCTACAACACAGCGTAAGTTCTTTCTACCTTTTGTACCAATTTCAATCCTGTGAATACATAAAGTTTCATATGTGTCATCTCAACCAATTTGCAAATTCCACTAGGCTCTATTCGTAATTGACATGGATCACTCGCGGATCCATGTCTTTGACTCAAGGGATAAACCAGAGTCCACGTACGAAAAGATATTTGAACTGTTAAACAGGTAATGTCATCTTACTTGCTATTGCATATATGCGGTTCTCGGATAATTACTAGCTATCTTTCAACTACACATAGGGCATGGGCACGGCTCCGGGTGAATGTTCGCTGGAATTGGAAAGATAAGCTCTCTGTGAGGATGAACTTTTCAGTGAGTAACATGCTTCAAAGTTGTATTGAATTATTAATTTGTTCTAAAATATGAAATGTATATTCAATCTGTCGTCATTTCTCCTTTAATGTGCAAAACAGGCGCAGGGGACCAACTTATGCGGCTACTACATCTGCGACTACATACACCGCTTTGTTACCAAAGTCAATAGTCTCGACGATATAGATGTATGTATAACAGCCATTCATACATTACGTCTCAATTTCTTATTCATTTCATATATTTATTTCTCATTTATTAAAATTAATGACACTTATGCAAGTAAGAGACAACCTCCCCACGCGACTTTCATATAGGCCGCTCAAGAAGAATTGATGGGATTTATAAACAAGGAGGTCATTGATCCTGCGGGAGAGTTCTACTTTAGTTTGAGTAACTTTACCACTCGATCCACAAAGTAGACAATTTTTTATAACATACAAAATATATGTAGATATTGTACATATATGTGTACATATTTTGGTAATATATGTATATATTTTCTTTATTAAGTTTATATATATGTGTGTAAAATATATATTTATACATACATATGCATGTTGCATATATATGTACTAATATATATGTCTGTAAAATATGTATGCATAACATATAATTGAAAGGCAGCAAGCTAGTAGCTAGAAGAAAAAAATTAAAAAATTAAAAATCTTTAGTCCCGATTGATAATGAAGCAACCAGGACTAAAGATGGTGGAGCCGGCCACGTGGTGCTGCCATCTTTAGTCTCGGTTGGTGTTACCAATCGGAACTAAATATGCATCTTTAGTCCCGGTTATTTCAACCGGGACTAAAGATGCCGATCTTTAGTCCTGCTTTCATAGTCCTGGTTTGACAACTGGGACTATGGGGGGTTACAAACCGACACAATAGTGGGTTTCTCATGCAGTGTATAGTAAAAAATGATAATTAAATTACATTTCTATAAAGTGGAAAGAATCGATATCTATCACAACAATGAACAAAATTGACTACAGCAAATAAAACCGCTTGACATATATGGAGGAAAATACTAGTGTTAACTCTCTTTCAATTCTCCTTCCTCAATGGCTCCATCCCTCATTGATCACTACATTTCCCTCAGCATCAATAGGGAAGGAGGAATTGTCCAACTAACTTCATACCTGCCTTCCAACCCCTCTCCCTTCCCCATTACTCCTCCCTCACTCTACCCACCAATAATCATATCATTTATAACATCTAGGTCTAGACTCAACAAAAAGTGCTCCAAATTAACATTAAACATAAAAAAGTGAGCACGATATGCTATTATCTTATCCACCCTCATGCCGATCAACCGACGCCCGCCGACCCAACTCCATTACGCCCACCCTAACCCGGGTACGTCGGCTAAAGGAATGCTACACTACAGCCTAGATGTTGCCCTCGCCGGCTTGTGGTACGCATGGTAATTCTTCCAGGTTTCCCACGAACCGGTCTTTAATTGTCATGGGTGCGTCTATCAAAACCATGCGCCCACGTAGGAGTCGGCATTTGGGTTAACTGAAATTTTGGGTCGAGTTTTTCAAAAATTGGGTTTTTAGAAATGACACCGAAATATAACTCGAACCCTTATTACCCAAAATTTTGGGTACCCAAAATTTTGGGTTTGGGTTTCGGTAACCCGAATTACCCGTATTACATGTTTCAATGGATTGTCTGAATTTTAGCAGCCAATGTAATAAATAAATAAATGTCCAGACTTCCAATAGAGCAAGTAGTCATATAGTCAAGTAGTCAATAGAGCAAGTCACTGGAATTGCCATTTGCCGAAGCAAAATGAAAAATCAAACCATGAAGAATGGACTGACGATCGATACAAGAAGCTCCATACAAAAAGAATATATTACATCATGAAAATACGCATCTCAAAAATGCCATCACTCTGCAGATGTGAATGTGTCGACTCAACATGTGAAAGTGATGTTCCCAGTATCATGTTTGGGCAATAATGACCTTATCAAAACAGAGACAATATGCGACCGTTCGGGTATTTCGGGTTGTTCGGGTACGGTTGTTGCAACCCAATTGTACCCGAAATAAATTCGAAGTTTTCAGGTTTACTACCCGAAAACATTTTTCGGGCTTTGGGTTCGGATTTAGTTTTTTTGTTTGGGCTTCGGGCTCGGGTGTTATGCCCACTCCTAGCCCACAACCCACCATTTAGCATATTTTAGTGATATTACAAGTACCATGGTGGCACATAATTGAAGTTATAATCATAAGGTCTACACTAAATGATTAAGTGAGATAACCTCTTTAGTGAGCAAGCTGATCTAAGCATGGGTAAGCATCTCCTAGATCAGCAACTAATCATATTAATACCCAAGCTATCAAAGGTACATGGTAAGCAATTCATATGGCTGAGTACAATAGGTAAATAAGCCCATAAAGTGACATTATAAAACAATGCAATATTTATGGAAATTGAGATACTCGCAAAATGGGCACAATATGATCAAATTAAAGCATGACTTGCCTTGCTCTAGTGCTGGTGCGACCTATGTGACAACCTCAAAATAAACGGGAGCGTCGGAACTGTCGGATTCTACATGACATACAAGGCACACATGCAAAACAGACTATAAGTCTACTGAAACAAGAAACAAAATTATTTTTAATGGATTCTCTACACTTCTATGAATTTCTTAAACGGAGCTCGGATGAATTAGTTATGATTTTCAGAAGGTTTATTGTGTTTTTACTATAAACAGAAAAGACCTCAATCAATTATTGCGCAATAAATCCCAAGAATGATGTCATCAAGGGAGGGGCTGGTATCGGCAAGCGGGCCCCACATGTCAGCGGCTCAAGGGCGTCGGTCCACGATGCGCCAAGTCCATGGGACCAGGGTGCGGTGCTGTTAGTGATATGCCCTAGAGGCAACACGGAGATGTTGGATATCATGGTCAATATTTATGTATTAATGAATAAACTGTTATTTTGTTCTATGAAATAGATAATAAGTATTGATCAATAAGTATGTGACTTATTCATGAGACTCTTTATGTAATATAAATCTATTTCTAAATGATCCCTCATCATATATCATACCTATGGAACGAATATGATTCTAAGATCAGCGCGTGTATTGTGATGATCATGTCTCATGGATTATGGCATGGAGATACCAAATCAATGAACGTGAACACATGTTAGAGAGCATGTTGTTGGATAGACTCACCTTGAGACACTACGGGGAATTAGTATGCCATTAGTTGGTCTCAAGTGATGTTGGTGCAAAGTCCTTGGACCTAAGATCATCATGGATTCCAACATATGTAGTGGCTTACTTAGGGACTGCTAAACGCTATTCCATAACTGGGTAGTTATAAAAGTAGTCTTCGGGTTTGCTATGAAGCATGTAAAGGCATATGAACGATCAAGATGGAATTTGCCCCTCCTAAGGGAGAGATATCTTTGGGCCCCTCGATGTAATAGATTATAGAAGTGCATGGCCATGCCGATGTGATTGAGGAGTCAATCATCAGATACATAATCTAATGCGGGGTCGAGTAAATGATTAAGCTATTGATAGGATGGCACGAGTCTTGCCTATAGCTTAATTGATATCGTGAGGCAAAGGGATTTATGCACATATTACAAGTTCAGCCGATATGATCTTCTTGTATACTATGGTGTTAATACGTTCTGCTAGGTGTCGCTGTTGACAGTTAGCCGAGAAGTGTTCTCAGGTCATAATCAAGTCTAAAGAACCTATTGGGTCGCACACTTAACGGGTTGGAACAGATATTCGAGTGTGACTCGGATGTGGCTCAATCGGATAGGAATCCAATCAAATATAGAGTCCCGATGGGCCTTTAGGCCTAGTCGGCCAACTCTATATAAGGAGGGCAAGGGGTGAAGATCATGGTGCACAACTTCTAAGCCAGATCAACTTCTCCACGAAAACCCTAGTCCAAGTTTGAGCCAAAACCCTAGCTGTGCATTGCGTGCTATCACACGAGTGTTTGGCGTTCCTTCCCTGGATGTGTGAATACCGGTAGAGACATCGCTACGTCACGGTGTAATCGGCGACATCGAAAGATCCCCAAGTTCTGACTAGCCGAATCCATTATTTGGTAGTTAGAAGTCAGACTGGTCGGGCGAATCGGCGCGACATCGACGAGATCGGGCAAAGTCGGGTGAGTCGGCCCGAGGTCGGCGAAGTCGGCAAGAGGGTTCGAGGTTGGCGAGGTCGGGCGAGGCGCCGTCCGAGGTCGGCAAGACTTCTCAACATGCGTACGTTGGGTCGGCTACTCCAACGTAGTTTTTCCGCTGCACTATTTGTCACTTAGGAACAATCTATAGACCCTTACTTGCAAGCTTTCCTGGGATGCGTGGTAGAAAATTTTTATTTTATGCTATCGTAGCCTACGCGTATTCCTTCGGTGGTATCAGAGCTAGACTTGCGTAGTCTGGGTTTTTGATTGTTACATATGTTGATATAGAGTTGTAGTAGATAAGATCTATTACAAGTTTTGCACACTGGTTGATTAGATCAATTGGTATAGGGGTCGGTAGAGGATAGGAACAAGCAGTAAGAGTCAGATTCAGGATGGGGTTCCTTGAGAGTGTTTCGAAACGGTATAATATGATTATTTCGAAGCTATTTACTAGTCCGACTATGACTGTCGCCTTGCGCTTAGCGGGACCATGTGTCTTGCATATTCTTTATGTTGTAGACTATGACAGCTAATACTGCATCTAGTTCTTTTAATTTGTGATCTATACTAGAGAAAGAAAAGTTGAATGAAACAAATTTTATGGATTGGTATCGAAACTTGAGAATTGATCTCAAGGGATTGGTATCGAAACTTTATGGATTGGTATCGAAACTTTATGGATTGGTATCGAGACACTATCAAGAGACATGGTCCCACTAGGCACAAGGCGACAGTCATAGTTGGACTACTAAATAGCTTTGGCATAATCACATTATACTGTTCCGAGACACTGTCAAGGAACGCCATCCCGAATCCAACTCTTACTGCTTGTTCCTATCCTCTACCGACCCCTATATTGATTGATCAATACTTATTATCTATTTCATAAAACAGAATAATAGTTTATTCATTAATACATAAACACTGACCATGATATCCAACATCTCCATGTTGCCTTTAGGGCATATCACTAATAGCCAGGAGGGGTGTGGATTTCTTGCTGGCGTGAGGGTGGAGACAGAGAGAGAGACCAGTGGGATTCGAATTTGAATCCTGGCCATTTTGCAGGGGCGACACATGCGGGACGAGCAGGGAAGAGGGATGGATGTTTCGGCGATGTGAGCGAGTGCGGGGAGGGCACGGCATGGCCCGAGAAGGCACGGAGGAGGCGGCGTGGTGATTGCGACCGGCGGCCGGAGGTTGGGAAAGGACCCGACAGGTAGGCCCCACCTGTCGGTGACCCGAGGAGGGAGGAAGTGGATTTTGGGAGCGAAGGGGAGAGCGGTTGTGGGCCATGGCAATGGGCCGGCCCGCAGGGAGAGGAAGTGAGCGCGATCGTGCAGGAGAGGAGAGGCGGGTCGGCCCGTGGCCCAGGAAAGAAAGAAGAGAGGAAAAAGAAAAGAAAAAGAAAAGGATTTTTCGGATTTATTTTTTGCCGAGATTTAATTTAAATTGGTTTTAAATTATTTCTAATGCTCTAAAAATTTCACTAAAAATCCTATTAATGTATTTTGACATAGAGAACTAAAAAAATTGCACCATGTCATTTTCACTTCTTAATTACATTTATTATTTAGAGTTTAGCTCTAGGTTAAATTAAACAATTTCTTCAGGTGATTTATTAAATGAATTTATAACAGAGAAAAAGGGGAACCTCAGGGTGTGACATTATTGCTTCACAGGAAATAAAAGAGTAAGTTTAATTTAAAGCAAATAGTATAGAAGAAGATCACTTGAAGCTTAGAGTTCTAGTTTTGTGTGTGTTTTCTTGTTTCTCATGTATGAGATATACTCTAAATATTTTCATTTATAACCTTTGGTTATATATTTAATTTTAGATATAGAGGACGGATTTTATTATATAAAAGAATCCTCGGTTGCTCGCCAACCTGGCTGACACCGTCCCGCTTCCTTAGCAGTGTCCAGGCTGAGTCAGCACCGATTAATACACATTTATCAGCCGAGCAGAACATGGTTCGTGCACACCTCTGTTAACAACAGAATTTGACAATCGTTGTTAGTGAAGACTGAATCAAGGGAGGGATTAACACCGTGATTATAGCCAAGGTGCATTGGTTGGTTTGGTTATTTTTAGAGTTGTTTTTTTTTAACTCCTGTACCAAGTAAGGTTTGTTAATTTCCTTTTTAGATAGAGTCCTTAGCCGATAAAAGTCGTGTCCAAGTTGGATTTGTATTAGTATTTTTTTTATAGATAGAGTCATGAACCGATCAAATCGTGTTTGTGTCAGATTCGTTCCAGTCTGAGGATATATATTTGCCTACTCGGGTCTTTTGTAACAACAATAGTTCAATATACAACTTTTGACGTATCGTCATCTTAGTTTTACTTTCGATGAGTTCTTAGTTTTCGAGTTTGGGCTGCATCAGTTTTGATCTCCGATGAGAAAGTAAGTTTCGTCACCTTCGTTTGTATCCGTCACTTTCTTGGTTAAGTCCGATGTATTAGCAGATATTTGTTTAGTCATTTAGATAGTGACTGGTGTTTTTTTAGCTATGCATGCACACAACTCATGTGGATCTAGCTTATGAGAGATGTTGAAGGTGGTTGGTTGCTCCGTTATATGCATGCTAATGCGGCAAATATGTTTCTCGTTGTGGTTCACCTTCATATTTTTCGCGGTCTATATCATGCAGAGTTATAGCAGTCCTAGGAAATTTGTTTGCCGATTTGATATGTCGACTTATTCTTAGATTGATTTGCTTTCTTCGATCAATCTGATATATCAATCATTTTATAAAGATCTATCAACGTATTAAATCTATCAAGCTTTTTATTAATCTTGTATTGTGTCTTAGTTAAGTCAATCTGCTGGGTTCTAATTTGTTAGTGAGATTTCTTCAAGATTGATAAACCTTAATAAGGCTTCATCGAAGTTCTAGCAAATGAGTTATTTTTATCTTTAAATACCAAAATCTGTATCGGTTAATATTTAGATACATTTAATTGCATATTTAGCTAATTGTATTATTCTTAATCTTATATTGCCTCGATTCAGTCCGATCAATCATTCATAATAAAAAGAAAAGTAGTATATGATTGTATTACATCTATTTAGAGCCAATAATAGTTTAGCCCTTGCTTTAATTCATACAACATAATTTTCTTGCTGCATCGGTTAAGATTTTCAAAATCATATAATTGTTTAGTTTTTATCTTTATTAGCCTCAATCTTATATTTTCTTGATTTAATTTGATCTATCAAGATTGTTTCTAGTAAAATAAGATGATTGGTAATTATATGTTATTAAGTCTTAGCCAATGTTTGCTTATATTATTCCATCAATTAAAGTCGTTGCTCTGAAATTTCATCGGTATCGGCTGGGCATTCATGTCCCATCGGTCGATGGCCATTGTGGTATAACCTTCCATTTGTCTACCTTGTTAGTTGCAGAATCAAACTAACTGAAACGCTCTAAACCCGATTGATAGGACCTGTATAAGAGTTAAATAAATATTTCAGGCCTTCGTGTGAATGACGAATTTCTACATCAATGTCGTCTGAGAAGATTATTAGAGCAGTTATAATAGCATACTATGAGTTAGCTGTAAGCACATGTGAAGAAGATAAGAGATGAGAGAGATGAGAAGTGGACTATAGACTTATAGCCAGCTACAGCATGGACTCCAAGATATTGGGTGCGTATGAGAAGTGGGATGAGTATTAATAATGTGGTATATATTTATAGGTAACTATTATATGAATTGGTTATTAGATTGGCTATAAATTTTTTTAAGAAGATAAGAGATGAGAGAGATGAGAAGTGAACTACAGATTTATAAGTAGCTATAGTATGGACTCAGGATACTGAGTGTGTATGAGAAGTGAGACGAGTATTAATAATGTAGATAATTATTATATAAATTGGCTATTAGATTGCCTATAAATTTTTTAAGCTAATAATTTTCTATATTATTAGATTTTTCTTACATAGTTCGAACATTTTACATGTTAATAGAGAATTAATTGATCCACCTCGGAACTTCACGCAGCGTAAGCATAATTTGCTCACATTTAATAATTAAATAGCAATTGTGTCCGTGCGTTGCAACGGGAGAAGTCGAGGCGCGACGCGGATGGGGATGGCACGGAGGGGCGTGGGAGCTCCAAGCGGCGATGGGAGGGAGGAGCGTAGGCGCGACGTAGGGCGCGCGCAAATGGGGACGGGAGGGAGGGGCGTAGGGAGGGAGGGGCGAATGAGGTCTTTTTTTATCCAAACCCTCCCTTTCTTTTTAGCATTGGGACTGCGGGTAGGACTGGATGAAATACTCATTGCTCGCTAGCTCGTTCGGCTCGTGGTTGGCTCGGCTCGGTTCATTGAGAAATGCTAACGAGTTGCGCCAAGGGTTTAGCTCTTTAGCTATAACGAGCTAGCTCGAGTCGCTCGCGAGCTGCTCGTGAGCTTAACGAGCGATGCAATGAAAGCATGGCCTAATGTTTTGTTATTCTTTTGCTTATCTTGTTGTTGATGTGACAATAAATCAATAATTTTTATGATTTTATGATGACCAATATGGATCTAATGCTTTAGACTATAATAGTAATAATATCTAATCTAGTTGCATCATTACATTTGTATGGATAATTATCGATGGACAAGTGTTATTACATTAATTATGGGCTTAATATATCATTTTTTTACTTTTTTCAATTTATATTTGCATGTTTAATAGACTCGAAAAAATGAAATGTAATATGTACATAAATTACACTATATTAAAATGGCTCGCGAGCTAAACGAGCCGGCTCGAGCCGCTCACGAGCCAAGCCGGCTCCCCGCTCGGCTCTCTACCGAGCCGAGCCGAGCCGAGCCGGCCGAGCCGGCTCGGTATTCACCCCTAATCTGCGGGTTAATTTTGAAAAAACTTAAAGAGTTTTTACAAAATAGTCATACAAAACAAAATTTTAGATAGAAACACTACTTGTTTTATATATATATATAGTTATAGAATATAGATTACGTTTGCTTTTTATATATATATATAGTTATATTTTTATATATATATATAGTTATAGAATATAGATTACGTTTGCTTTTTATATATATATATAGTTATAGAATATAGATTACGTTTGAATAGGCTATTCCCTTACGTAACATGTTTTTGCATGCCAATACTTAAATGACAATAATCCCGTCATTAGCATGTATGTAACACGGTGCCGCCATCTCTTGCTGTGTTGCTGGGTATGGTCTCTGACAAAATCTATGATTTCTCAAGAGTTTGTTATAGATTTCACTTAATCCCATTTTAGTTTGGTGAGATGTTACTGTCAGATCCTAACCATCACATTGCAGAGCATAAATTTTTTGCAAGGCCGTACAACTCACAGGTCTGGCAATGGAAACATCCAATTTAGACGCTTCGACACGCCAGTGCGTGCTTTTTTGTTTAGTTTTATATGGAACACCCTTATTTTTAAAGTGAACTAGGAGACGGAACTTTTCAGTTCAAATGCAGTTTAATTATTCCCCTAATGGAGACAGCTACAGTGCATATTTATGTTTGTTTAGGACGGCAACAACTTGAAATGTTATATATTCTACGTAATTAATTAATAATTAATTCATATAAGATCTACAAGGCTAGACATTAAGAAATCAAGTTACATCAACAGATTACAGAGCTACCCGAAGCTAGCTAGCAGTCTACACAACGGTCCAGGCGGTTCCTTGAACCGTCTGAACGACGTCAAACCAGAAATCAGAACATCGCCGTCAGCCAACAAGACGAGGTTGAAAAGAGAACTGAAGGAGATCCAATAAAAATTTTTATTTTTATTTTTAACAGAATTATGGCGTCAGCCAACAGGATGAGGTTGAAAAGAGAAGGATGGAGATCCAATCTTTTTATGTTAATTTTTAGCAGAATTACGGGAGATGATAATAGATATGATCTGGATCGGTCGACCGATCTAGAAAAGTTTATCGGACGCTTCGACATTACAACCAACTACATGCTCCTCTTCATTTCATCTACACATGCATGTATTAATTGTCAAAAAAAATTAAATTAACAATTCGGTTACACCGGCATATTTGTTTTAATTAAATCTTTATAATAGAGATATCACATGATAAAAATACATATGCTTTAAATCCTTAAAACTTAATATGTCGATCTTGAAAGTAATTTATTTTCTGGTACTATCCTAAATTTTCATAAGTTGATCTGTAATGTTGTTCATCACCTAGGGTGGAGGGCTGGAGGCACGTTGGCCAAGTGCGGCAGCATGATGTACAGGAGAGGAATGGAGAGTGGAGGGGCATCTACTGAGATGGACTACATATGCGAGGTAGTGGAGACAACGTTGAGGATGGCGCCAGGGGAATGGATCACCGGAGTCGGGCGCAGTTTGGATTATCGTGGAGGCGATCTGCCGCTAGGCGCAATGCGGAGGGGATACCGATGATGGCAAGAGGGCCATGGGCGCGGACATCGGGGGCTCCGAGTGAACGGATGGTGTGGGGCAGAAGTGAGCGTCGACGACGGCCAGCCAGCGAGGGAGGATGGCCGGGTTCAGGCACGGGATTCGAGACGGCGGCGGCGTGGGCTTTGGGAATTGGAATGGTAAAGGAATATATAGTGGGGCGGCACAAGGAGATGTCCAGGGGTGACGACGATGCTCGGGGAGAGGATGGTCGGGTTCAAAACTGCTCCGGAGGTAGCCGAAAGACAGGGAGAGGCATGGCACGGTGACGTCGCGCGCATGGATGGCGAACATGAAGGCCTCGACGCGGACGACCAGCACGACGCAATGACAGCGCGCGGGCGGATGGCAAATGGGACGGCCTCGGCGTGGAGGACCAGCACGGGGCACGGCCATGACGGAGCGCCACGGCCGGCGGATTTGCGGATTGCATATATGGGATGGCGATTGGGTGGACGGCTGATGGGACTGGGCTAGGAGGTCGAGCGATGCCGTGGTCTGTTGATAGGCGGTGTTATGGCGGGACCGAGGTCACGGCAGCGGGGAAAGCGCGATGGAGTAGCGCCGAGCGGTGTCGATTAACTCGAGCGCGTCGCTTGTTGGGGAATGCTGAGTTCACCATAGGATCGCAAGAGACAGATTCCTAAATCCATTTTGAGCCCTTGGATGAATAGATCGGATGGCTGAGAATGGGGTGGGAATGTTTCAGGGACATTTTACTGGTGCATCTAAGAAAACTAATATGCCGTGCATTGCAACGGCATCATAATTATTTTAGAATTAAAGTCTCATGTAATTTTAATTTATATTTTTTTTATATCTTCATCTAAGACCTATTGACCGACACACTTGAAATACTAAGCATGCTTGCACGAGTGATTTGGATTTAATTTAATTTAATTTAATTTTTGTAAAATAGCCAAACGGACTACGGATTAATTTTATAAACATTCAAGATGTTTTTGAAATAGCCAGACGATACTATTTTGTTTTATAGATAGTATTTTATACTTAATATTTTATATTAGTATAGAAAAGTTATTTTTTTGAGTGGTGTGCATAAAAGATTTTCTCACGTAGTGACCAGGAACGACCAAAAAGCCGCACGGCTTATTTGAGACCTTATTTCAATCGTGTTGGGCCAAATTACGTAAAGGCTAATTTAGCCCGGGCCATCCGAGCCCAGTGTCATGTGCTGGGCCGGCGAGCAGCAGGCGTCCCTTTTCCTCCGGCCACCGCGACCACCACAAGCGGATTGGCGGAGGCAGGAGGCCATGCGCCTCCGCCGTTGCCACCGCACCCACCGTCGAGGCGTCGAGCACCGCACCACGCCATCCCGGGATTCCTCCACTAGGTCGAGCGCCTCGCCGCCGTCGAGACGAAGGATATGCACGCCGCCCGGGGGCAGGCCGAGGAGCATCGCCGCTCGCCCAGGCCGCCGCTCGTGGTCTGCCACCACCACCGGACACCGCGGGCGCCGGCTGCTTCCGTGGAGAATGGCTCTACTGCAGTAAATACAGCAGCCTCACGACTGAGGTGATCTCTTTGCCTGCACATGAGTCGTTCGATGAAATGCGTGGGCAGACTGCACTTGATTAATATGTTGACGCGAATTTTAGTGTTTTCTCACTTAGATCACTACTGTCTATTCCAACCATAGGAAATGGTTAAGCTAGGAGTATAGTTGCCTGTGGCGATAATTGCTAGAACTTTCTATGTTTTTGCACATTCTTTTCCATGTCTTTATTGCTTTCTACTGAATTTTCTCATCTAGTTAGTAGTTACTACTTTTGTCCCCAACCCTGTGCTGCCATAGCATTAGTCATGGTTTTAGAAGGGAATTTACATACCTAGGCATTCTCTCCAACTTAATCCAACAGTATGAAAGGGATTACTAGCTCAGTTTGTTATTGCTAGTGGCAGTAACTGCCAGAGTACCAAAAGTGAAAGCAGATTTGTGGTCTTGGGTGGCTGTAAAAAGCAGTCAACTTGCGTGTGATTTGAGGTGAAAATGAATGATGGTCTATATCTGGTTGATATCTATGGAGTACATGTTTGTTCTTTATTATTTTTATCCGAATGGGAATGCTTTTTTTTTTTTGATGGACTACTATTGATAGTAGCTGTCAAAATATATATCAAATAATTAGGCACGTAAATTGTTAATGTTAAAAATATATTAAAATCCTTGTTCCTCAGTTTGATAGCACACCTAGCTACTCTGTGACATCGGTTGACATGACTCTGCGAATTCTTTTCAATGTCTTCAATTCTTTCTACTAAATTCCCATCCTCTTATCTTTCATCCCAATACTGGGGGTTGACGTACAAGTAGTCATCAGTAAATGAGTTTCAGTTCAAGAAATCCACACACTATGACATTCCAACAGAACCATTGCACGAACATTGAGAGATGGCTCCTGCAATTCTGAACTTTTCAAGCTCTTCTTCCTTCTCTCTACATCATGTCATCATTCTCCTTGTCCATCTAATCATCTTACTTCCCTGCCATGCTGTTAAACAATCAGCTGCAAAATCAGTTAACAATTCTGAGATGGAACGGCAAGCTCTGCTATCGTTCAAGGCCAGCATCTCCTCCGACCCACTCGGTGTCCTGCACTCATGGAGAACTGACTCGCTAGACTTCTGCAACTGGAGAGGGGTCAGGTGTGTAGGACTATTCCACTTTGTGTTACTTCACTCGACTTGAACTCCCATCAGCTTAATGGTAATTTATCTTCCTCTCTGGCTAATCTTACTTCACTAACTCAGTTAGATATCTTTCTAACAATCAGTTGTTGCGAGGCATCCCTAAGGAGTTAGGCACCCTTCAGCATCTACGATATCTAGTTCTTGCAAGTAAAAAACTTGCAGGCAATATACCTGGGTTAATAGGTACTAGAAGATCTCTTAAGAGTTGTCAATCTTGTATACAACGTGCTTAGTGGAGGTATCCCTCATTCTCTAGCAAGTAGCTCGTCACTTGGTCAGCTAAACCTGACAAGTAACAGTTTCTCTGGAACAATCCCTGCTAGTCTGTTTAACAGCTCATCTAAACTTGTTGAAGTTGATCTTGAAAGTAATTTATTTTCTGGTACTATCCCAAATTTTCATAAGATGACGGCTCTCCAATTAATTAACCTTGCAAGAAACAACCTGTCTGGAAGCATACCTCCGTCACTGGGAAATGTTTCTTTCCTCACTGTCATACTACTTAATGCAAACAGCTTGGAAGGGTCAATTCCATATGCTTCGTGTCAAATTTGTGTTGGAATTAATGGGCTAGGCCCAAGTGATTTTCAATTAATTCCTGAAATAAATCTCTAAAACCCATCAAGGCCCATGTATGGCATGACAAGGTGGAAAATTTTAGTACCACCTTGCTAGTTTAGAGTGAGGTTGTCCAACTTATATAGTGGGATATTTCTCTTCCTCCTAAAGCCATGGATGAGGGAAAAGAAGTGAAAACCACATGCACGCACTCGTCGGGCTGGGCCATGGCCGCGATTCGCGTGCCTTAATTTTTTGGACAAATTGACAATTGTTTTTAGGCAAATTTTTGGAGAGTCCTGATCGGATACGAATTGGATTCAGTTGGAGAATCCTAACCGGATACGCAACAGAATCCTAACCGAATCCACTATGGGTGCTGCCTTTACGCGCAAGTCATCCGAGGCTATATATTCGCCTGCGTGCAGTCGTCTGGAATCAATCTGATCTTAGTTTTGCCACGTTTCTCGCTGCTGCGCTGCTGTTATAGTCTGCTCTATCCCGTCGCCGGCGTACACCTGCAACTGGGAGAGCAAGTCTCCGAAGCCGTCGTCCTTGCGATCCTGCACCGGGAGAGGGCGAATAAGGTTTTTGGGAAGTGCTCTACGTGACTGCTCAACTCAATCTGGTGCGTCTTCCTGCTGCATCAGCTCGACGTGAACGTCTTCGTCGGCTGTTTTCGCGGCAAGTTCCTGTAATCCGTAAGCCTGCAAACGTTTGATACGCATCTCTAGTTGTTGTGATCATGACTGTTACTTTGATATTTGCTAGAATGTTAGATATGTTCATGCTAGTTCTTGTGATAGTTTTGATCTATTTAATTCGGAATTTAATTAAACAATTGTCTAATTATTTAACAATTTGGAACCTTACTGTTCTGGGTTTGGATGAAAATTACCTATCGGATAATGTACCAGCCATTCTTTATAATATCTCATCTCTTACTTACATTTGCCTGCACCAAAATAACCTTACTGGAAGGATACCATATGGCATTGGCTATTCGTTACCAAATCTCGAGGGTTTTTTCATGTTGAATAACAACATTGAGGGATTCCTACCAACTTCATTAGCTAACGTGTCCAACCTCCAGCTTATTTTTCTTGTATACAACAAACTAGTTGGACCAGTGCCATCTCTAGGATCCTTATCCAGTTTGTATGCCCTAAATCTAGGCTATAACTACCTAGAATCTGTGGATTGAGCATTCCCTAAATCTCTCATGAATTGCACCCAACTACAATATGTCACAATGGGCAGGAACGCTCTAAATGGAACTCTGTGTAAATCAGTTAGCAATCTATCAACAACTCTAGAAGCCTTACAATTTGAGAAGAGCCAACTTATTGGCCCAGTACCAGTTGGGATCGGAAATCTTGTTGGTCTAGTTTCACTAAAACTTGGCCAGAATCAATTTGTTGGTACAATACCTATTGAGATAAGCAACCTTTTGAATCTTCAAAGACTTGACATGGTTCAGAACTTACTGTCATCAGAAATTCCCTCTGTGATTGGAAATCTACACCTGATGACCATCCTAAACCTATCTGGGAACAAGCTGTCAGGTCAGATCCCGTCTACAATAGGCAATTTTCTCTATTGACCAGGCTTTATCTTGATAATGACAACTTAATTGGAAACATACCAGCAAGTTTAAGATACTGCGAACAGCTGGTTCAGCTTAACTTGTCTTCAATCAGCTTAAATGGATCGATACCAATTCAACTCCTCAATGGCACATTGCTTTTTGTGTCTTTGGACTTGTCAAAAAACTTACTTACAGGATCAATTCCTCCACAAATTGGTGCATTGATCACTCTGGTTGCTCTTGATATTTCCTTCAACAAATTCTCTGGTGAAATTCCATCTTCACTTGGCCAATGTGTTTCTCTACAGTCTCTTGAATTGAAACATAACATGCTTAATGGAAGCATACCTCAGTTGTTAGGTGAACTGAAGTCCATTGTTCTGCTTGATCTTTCTCAAAATATGTTTATCGGACAAATTCCTGAGTTTCTTGTGAACTTCTCTCTTTTGTACCAACTTGATCTGTCGAACAACTACTTTGAAAGACCTATTCCAACTGGTGGCATCTTTCAGAATAGCAGTGCAGTGACCTTAGATGGCAATACAAGACTATGCTCAAGTTCATCTTACTCTATATTTGGATTCCCAATCTGCCCAACTATAGCACTTGCCAAAAGAAAGAATAATGCACGCTTACTAATAATAGTGATTCCTCCTGTTACTATCACCATACTGTCATTCTTCTTCTTTATGGTGACGCTTCTGAAGGGAAAGCAAGTACATACGACTTCATGCTACAAAGAGACAATGAAGAAGGTATCATATGTTGACATCCTTAAGGCCACCAATTGGTTTTCCCCAGTCAACAAGATAAGCTCGAGTCATACTGGTTCCATATACATTGGAAGGTTTCAGTTTGAAACAGACCTCATTGCCATCAAGCTGTTCCATCTTAATGAGCCTGGCGCGTACAATAGCTTTCTTACTGAGTGTGAGGTGCTACGAAACACCTGGCATCACAACCTTGTTAAAGCAATCACCATATGCTCGACGGTTGACCTAGAGAACAATGAATTCAAAGCTATAGTTTTAGAGTTCATGGCCAATGGAAGCTTGGACATGTGGGTTCATCCAAAGCTACAACAAAATAGTCTCAAGAGAGGTCTGAGCTTAGGACAGATGACAAGGATAGCTGCAGACGTGGCTTCTGCTTTAGACTATATGCATAACCAGTTGACACCTCCTCTAATTCACTGTGATTTGAAGCCAAGCAATGTTCTATTGGACTATGATATGAGTGCAAGGGTTGGTGATTTTGGCTCAGCAAAGTTTCTCAATTCAAGTTCTTGTAGCTCTGAATGGCTGGTTGGTGTGGGAGGAACAATCGGATACATTGCACCTGGTGAGTTCAACTTGGTTCCCATTTTATTTTATGAGTTTCTCTAATTAAAATTTAACTGTTTCTATCACAGAGTATGGAATGGGTTACAAAATCTGGACCGGGTGTGATGTGTATAGTTTTGGAGTCTTAGTGCTTGAAATGTTCACTGGGATGAGACCAACAGATGCAATGTTCACCGACGGCATCAGCCTTCACAAATTTGTTAGCAGGATGTTTCCAAACAATCTCCAAGAGGTTTTAGATCCTCATATGCCCCGAGAAGAGCATCATGCATGTGCAGCACTGTTGATGCAGGCCTATGTGCTACCATTGGTTGAAGTTGGCCTCTTGTGCTCCGTGGAATCACCGAAAGATCCACCAGGAATGAGAGACGTCAGTGCAAAATATTTTCGATTAGTGAGGCATTCTTTGAGCTATCATGATTGTCCTACACTTGGAAAATACTTGCCATATGGAATTTTAGATTTTTTTGCTTCATATGTTTTCCATTGATGTGTGAATTTTGCTGCTATGTTCATTTGGAAGTATCCAACATAATTTGTGTTTCTTAATTCCTTACTGCAGTGATGTTGCGTTGGCACCTTAGTTATTGGTTCCTTAGGTCAAATGTAAAAGGGACCTGTGATCTGTTTCTCTATGGAGCTCGACTAGACCCGCCAACGCTTTGCCCCAATTCTTGTTAGGGTAGATGAAGGAAAATGTTTCCTTTGCTAAGTAAAGTGTGCTTTGAAAAGACCAGATTTCTGGATGTTAACCCTTATGGCCCACTCTCTACTGTTAGGGTTCGTTTGGTAGGACTTCTGATTCTATGATTATCTAATTTTAGATTCTGATTCTCTTAAATTAGATTCTGGAGAGAATCAGAATTGGTATAATAAAATAATAATTAGAACAATATTTTAGGTGATTTTGGGAGAAATTGGTTTCAGTTGATTCGAGGAGAAATTGTTTTTAGTTGATTCTCACTTCCTATGTAAAACTGCTGAATCACTTTAAAATGATTCTTCTCAGAATCAGTTGCAAAATAACTCGTTTGGCATAGATTCTACTGATTTTGTTAAGAATCAGAGAGGAGAATTCCTACCAAACGAAGTATTAAACATCAACTTTCCTCGAATCAGTTGGTGACTTCCTAATCCATCAACAACAAATCAACAGATCACACACTAATTTTTTGGACCAAAAGACAAAACGAACCGATCACAACTTCGCACATACACAAACCGGCAAGCAAAGAGGAACAAAAGAGAGGGTAGAAGAGCAACAAACGAAGAAACCGAGCTCGATCGCCTGCCATTGCTTATCACCGTTGAGCTCAGTCTCGATCTTAGCTTCTCGCTGCCTCGAGGGACCAAGAATAGCGAGCCAGAGATCAGGATTACATTTTCAAGGCCGAGCTCATTGCCGTGGATGCCTCGTACGTCGTGCCTGCTATTGGGCAGATCAGTCGGCCAGGTCCTCCTCCCTGTGTACGGCCTCGGTTGAGGATCTTGTCGTCCTGAGTGAGCCCTCAACTGGATTCACCGGAGGGACGCCAGATCTAGTGTCCTCGGCCTCCCTGCTAACGAATATAGAGCAACACAAGTAACATGCACGAGGAGCAGCACAAGGCGTATCCTCTCACAGAGGGGATCTTGCACCGTCGATGCTTGCCTCGCCTCGCTCGCTGGCTGGTGAGAGGATCAGATGTTGAGGATATAGGGGATCGGAGAACATGCATGCATGCTGAGAGTTGTCAGCTCGACAATGAATGGGCTCCGAGTTATTTTCTATCGGAAAATGTGAACTGTCGGTTCATGGCTCGAATCACCACCAGGGTTTACGATTTCGGCAAGCCTTGCCGTGCCGCCCCCTCGCGGCACCACGAATTTCGGCCGGCTTTCGCGAAAGCCGGCGAAAGCCGGCGGCAGTGAACAGTGCGCAAATTTGAATTTGGAGAATTTCGTCTATGCCGCGGCTTTCGGTATTTTCGCGCGAAAACCGTGAATAAAGGTGCGAAAAATTGGTAAACCGTCGCGAAAAATGTGTAAATATTGTCAAAAAATTAGGAATAAATACTATAATTATTGAATACATAAATTTGATATATGCACTAATATATGTGTGTGAAAATATTTATAGTATATCTGTACAATAATGATATGATTATGGTTGTATGAATTACGGGGGAATAACTAATATGATGTTTAAAGTGTAGTAAAAATAGAAAAATAAAGATATATTTTGAATGATAAAAACATTTTGTGAATGGAAGATATAATGAACTTGGATGGGCCAACTTCACGAAATAATTAGATTACGAAACGAGTACAAAATATTTGTCTTAGCATATGTTATAAGTTCCCTGAAATAGAAATGATAGTAAGCATCCACATATTTCGCCATCAGATATTGTAGTCTTCATGCCGAAAGAAGTGAGCGGCTGAGCGCGCGCATATTTCGCCCGATTCCGGCACATAAATAGAGATATGTCAGCAGCAATATCATTTTTTGGCACAAATTAAAAGTACGGAATGAAATTGGCTAAGTATGAATTTTTTTGAAAAATTTGGCATGACCTTTGCTAATATTTGGTTATATGACAAGATGTAATAGGACTATACATTCCGCAGACAACATTTCATAAAGCGATAACCTCATAATTTACAAACATAGTATAGGAAGATATCACATAGTCACAATGCAATTAACTTATAGTTTAGAAACAAAAGAGAGTATACCTGAGGTTCTGTAGATGTGCATTCTATTGATTCCATTGTCTGCACGCTGACGAATATTCCTCGGTGGACATTACCATGAGGCCATTAGTTCGAAGCAACTCCGCCTTGTACTCATTCCAAGTCTATCCACCCAAGCGGCGGTGGTTTGCCACCGGCTATAGAGTTGAGCGTACCACCGTGGCTCTTGCCACTGTACACCCAAGTGAGGGGAGGACCTGGCCGCCCGCACTCGGTCTAGGGTAGCCGTAAGTAGGATAAGCACCGTCGACACTAGATGAGCCGTAGTCCGTGTAGCCCGATTGCGACGGATAATCCGCCATATACCGTAGGTCGGATATTGCCCCCATGACTCATTGTAGTGTGCCGTGGAGCCGTCGGAGGTTCATAAGGGCCATGATCGTGTCTTGAGTTGCGTGTGTGAAGTAAGTCTCACTCGTTGAGTCGTACACACGAACGATTAGAAAGAAATGATGTGTTGTTATAAATTTATTAACAATTCTGAATTTTGTTTAGTACCTGTGAAGTGGATCGGAGCCATAGGAGTTTCAGCGCCATGTGGAGATGATTGTTCCGTTCTAGGTGCGGTAGTGTCGCTTGCCCACCGCGTTGCCTCCATCGTCCCCATCATCTCCTTCATCATCGTCCGAATCATCCTTTGACGATGAGCCGCTTTTGTTGAGTCGTCGCCGAGGACTGTTTTAGATTTTTTCCGCCTCTCGTTGAAGGACCCTTCATTGTCTTTCTTTTCCCAAGGTGTGTGGCCCCCACATTCCTATCCGCCCATTTGCGAATGGAAGAATCCCCTGTGGCCTTCTTCAATTAATCCTTGTCTATTTGGTCCGTCACAAGCTGAGATGGAAGTGGGGTCTCACCTCCGTCGGAGTCCTCGTCAAGCACAGGGTCAGCATTTGATCTACCACCGTCCATCCAGGCCTTGATGTTGTTGTTAGTCTCATAGAAAGAAAGATCCGCAAGTTTCGGCGGGTCGTCGTCGTCAGTCTTAAGTATCCTCCACTCGCTTAATCCTCGCCGGAGGTTGTAGTTCACGTACACAAGCTTGTTTAACTTTTTGTGAGTTAGCCTATTACGGACCTTGGTATGGATGAGTGCGAACGTACTCCAGTTACGTTCGCATCCACTAGATGAGCAGCAGTGGGAAACAATCTGTAGCGCAAGCTGCCGTAAGTTTGGCGTATCCGATCCGAACATTAGCCACCATTGTGCCGCAACTCAATGAAAGTGTCGTTAGTTAAACGTTCATCTAAAGTAAAGACACATTACACGTATAAAGTTTGTAATGATGCGTTGTACTTACAAGGTGATGTCCTTCCGTCTAAAGCCATCGTCTCTGCCAGGGGTTTACTAAATTCACCTAATTTTTGACGATAATATTCCACCTCATACAAGGCCGACGCCGCTGTATTCGTATCAGTCATCCACTCGAAGGCCTTGCGTAGGCCAATAAAGCATTGATCCGTCGTCACGAATCCATAATGTGTCCTTGGACTCAAGGCGGAAGCTGCAATATTGCAATCGACATGGAAGTGTATATGAGTTTGTATTCAAACCGAAAAAATAAAAATGTTTGTAATCACGTACCTCGCCCACATAAGGGTATCTCAGCTGACGCTGCTGACGTCGCTTGACAATAGAGCTATACAAAGTGTACTTCGCCTTGTCGTTTCCAAATAAGCTTTCCCATTCACCTTTCAAAATTTCAAATCGCATTAAAAACTCACTAATGTTGGGTACTTCATCTTGATCAGCGAATCGAAGCAATGAATATAGTGGTTGCACAACTCCAACCACATGCTCCAAACCTTCCCACCACTGCATGCTAGAGAGGCACCCATGGGCATATCGACCTTCCTCAGTCGACACGAATTTACTATTCAAAAAACTTGCTGAGGCAACCCACTGCATGAACTGGTTTTTTTTCTTTCGAAAACTGTCGAGGAACATGTAATTCGTTCCGAATCGGGTGATGTTCCACCGTACAAGCTCTTCACCAATGGCCTCTTTCATCATGGCATGTAGTTTAGTGTGGTTGTACAACCAACGACAAATCTTCCTTGCACTTTCAAGTACCGCCTTATGCTCCGGAATTATTCCAATATCTTTTAATGCAAGATTTAATGTGTGTGCCACACAAGGTTGCCATACAATATGAGGATATTCTTGTTTTACCAATTTGCAAGCCTTCTTGTAGTTTGCTCCGTTGTCTGTAATAATTTGAACAATATGCTCCGACCCAACGTCGCAGACTACTTTCCTTATCTCCTACATCAATAAATATAGTAAAGTAAGCACTCGTCAATTGTTGTCACATAGCATTAGTACATGTAATGGGGTACTTACGGTTTGTAAGTTGACGGCGTCCCGGCGAATGACGTAGCATCCACGGACTTATGAAAAACATCGTGCCATTACAATAGATCAAAAATTTATCACCGCCATTCCAAGAGGTCCAGTCCACGAGTCGCACATAAGGGTCACACCATATGTAGGCCAATCCTCCTTGAACTTTTCAAATTGCTTGTGAACGTCGCCACGGTTGCATCAAGGTACTTGCCATCGATATCACGTCCGTTGAGGACGTGATCCCTTCTCCCGCATTGCATAGATGATTTGTTACTTCATCGCACGTGCAATAAGTAAATGAATGTAAAAATGAATGTTAGGACACATTTACTCACCCCATTTCGTGTTTCCTTAACGGCACCGACAAAGTACGGATTATCCACTTGTCGTGGAGCAATGCCGGCAGTGTAATTAAACTTCGTCCACGCCGTTCCAATTGCGTCCTTAGCTAACTTTCCCTTCTTTGACCACCAACCCGTGTCAATCCTAGGGCTGCACCGTTGATCTCGGCGAAGCGATGTTAAAATCTCCCACACGCCGCGAAGGCACTTCTCTACTCGAAGCCGATCGCCTCATAAAATCAGTGATGGGGTCACTTCCACCCCTAGAAGACGGTTTTTTGATCGGGAAGTTGCGGATCGTCCACTTGCACTTCCACTTCCACCTCCATGTTCGTACACACCACCTCTTTCTTCTACACCCCTTCGAATTCCGCCTCGTGGCGCGATGCCGCCAACGCCGCCTCCATCTGCTCTTCCTCGTCGCATCTCCAGTTAAATGAGTATATCTTCTCGCAGCTGCATCCTCCTTTCTTGCTTTTTCAAGTTTTCGTTGATCGCCACCGCTCCTTTCTATCCAGTGCCGCCTAAAGAAATCCCTAACATCGGGTGGAACGGCGGTGCAATATTTCACTCCTTCTCCACGGTGAGCCAAATGAAACTTAAATCTTGTAGCTCCACCCCCATTCCTCTTAGCACCACAATATTTGCATTGGAAACCACCACCTTGCCTTGTTCCATGTTCCCACACGATGTCTTGGTCGCCATTTTAAACCTACAATTGACAAATTAACATGTAAAACATCTTAAGAATTTACTATCAAACATATGTAAGTATACCATTTGTCGCATAACATATCATCGTGATTCATTAAAGATTAGAGGTAACATATATCAAACTATCATGTGTAATATATTGCCTACTAACAAATATATCATCAGTGATTCATCAACTATCAAACTTACATTAGCGCTAACATGTGTAATATATTGCCTACAATTTAGAGGTAACATATATAATATAATCTATGAGCTAACTGCATTGTCATTCGTAAAATCCGTAGGATTGCTTAATTTCACACATGCATAATACACAAAATCATATAAACGATAATATACACGGTGGAATTTTATCACTTTCGTGCGGTATGCATGCTCGGCATCTGCGGATTTCGCCATTTCCCTTCGAAAGCCGACTATGCTGCCTGCGAAATCCTTGCCGCCTACACCGCGCGAAATGTTTCCACATATATACGAAATTCGTATGAAGCCGTCGAAATCCTTCGGATGCCGACGAAAGCCGTGCGCATCCAACGAAAGACCAGGACGTACCTTATGCCGCGGCTTTCGCCTTCGCCGCCGCGAAATCCGTTACTCGCCGCACGAAAAGAGCCTCTCCGGCGGCGGACAACCCAGATCTGGCGCCGCCGCCGCTCTACAGCGCTGAGGAGTGCGGAGAAAGCCTAATGCGCGGCGTAGAAACCCTGGAACGCAAGTTTAGATGGATGGGGATCGATTTGGGCTTTAGTGGGCCGAATGAACAGTGCAGGCAACACGGTGACATTTTTCCTTTTCTTTTTTCCATTGCAGAAAACGATTTTTTGAGGGCCAAAGATATGTGTATTTTCATGGGAAAAAATACCATAATTCTTGTAAAATCTAGATCTATTTTATGTATTTTTTTCAACAAAATTCTTCAAAAATTTTTAAATCTCCCGAAAAATTTTAAACTATGCCGGTAGTTTTCCGTTTCGTCCCTTGCCGGCACGGGCGAAAGCCGCGTCGGCTTTCGCGAAAACGTAAACCCTGATCACCACGGATTGCGGAGCAATACTACTAGTTCACATCAATTTAGAGAAGTATAGCGGAGATGGATCTTTTTTAATCTGAGCTATATCATCTGCTCCTTAATTAATTAAGAGTAACAAGTAAAATACATCTCTTCTAATACACAAACCCTGATAATATTTCTATTAGTTCGTTTCACATCATCTTATATTTTTTGAAGATTGTGTACGTGAAGGTTGTCCCTTGAATAAAGGGTGGCTCATCCTCTCTCTTCTAATTTTTTCTACCTAATAATACGTGACAAATTTAGGAGAAACATTT
The DNA here is from genome assembly GCA_019925245.2 of Oryza australiensis. NCBI lineage: Eukaryota > Viridiplantae > Streptophyta > Magnoliopsida > Poales > Poaceae > Oryza > Oryza australiensis. The sequence goes on from JAIFGZ020000710.1 coordinate 150,218, forward strand.
AGATGCTTATAGTACTCGCTCTTAGGAGAAAAACCGAAGTGAAACGGCAATGGTACCTCTATCACTGCCAGTTCACACCGAACCAACAGAGAGATGGGCCAGTGAGGATGATCTTATCTGTTGTGTATCTTCAGCCGCTGAACGGAAGTTGGAAACTATAGATTCTAGTTAAGTTTGTGACTCTAAGATGTGGTTATCTGGTTTGCAGTGCATATAAAGCTATAAGTGAATCAACCCGCGAATCCCCTTAAGTTTTGTTCGGCTTATGGAGAGCATTTTCCCTAGGAGAACCATCACCAGGCAGGAAGGGATTGGCTGGATCCCCTCCCACCACCGAATCCCCTCGGCACTTCCGGGGTTCAATCCCTTGTCATTTGGAACAAGCTAAGAGCATTTGTAGTGTATCATGCATGCATGGGTATTAAACGTGGGGCCCATGTTAGGCATAGCAACCCGTGAGAATGCAGCGTATAAATTGGCAAAAGGTTTATTGTGGGCCCCACATAGATTAAAATAAGATAAAGAAAACCCATCATCTCTCTCCAACATGCAGGTCAAAGACACAATTTGTTTGACGCGTGGGCCCTGTCACATTCTTTTTCCATTAAAATCGGACTCTATGGCTACCCAGCTCTTGCTTGAGACCGGCTAAAAAAGATGCCACAGCGTATGGGTGCGGCTCTATCCTCATCTCTTTCTTCCAGTGCTTCCTCTACTAAGTGCAACACTACGTATGCTCTAACGGAGCGGAACCACACACCACCCCCAACCCACCCCCTCCCCCGGTCCTTGGACGCAGACAGCCTTATGAAGTTTAAAAATAACATTACCTAAAATTCGTAATATTATAAATAAAATCCAAAATTTCTGAAAAAAATCAGAAAAAATAAAAAGTGTACGAGACCATCCCGAAATTATTTTTTTTTGGGGGGGGGGAGAGGAAATGAAGGACTGAAAATTACTGCAAAAGTGAGTTAGAAATTAGTAAATAGTTACAAAGATAAAAAAAAACATGACAAACTATTGATCTAGCAAACATGAGAAACTTTTAAAACAAGCAATTAGTGCATGCTGTCCACAACATTTAACTGCTCAATTTAACATCGATCACAACCTTTGGTTCATCATAATGACAATCAGGTAGACTAAATCTCTAGCAGTTGACATCAAACACTAAGTACATACACATTGTTCTATCAAAAACTCTGATTCGTCTCAAAGTTACGAGGATCCTCTCATTCCATCTATTGCCTAAGGAAAAATGTAATAACCATATCACGAAAAAAATATAAACCTTAACAGAGACGATCGATCTAGCTAATTATCTCATTGATATTGTAGTAGCATGTCACCTTAACTCAAATTTATACTAACTACTTGTCATTAAACAATTCATTTTTTTCTTCACAAAAACTAAACAGTAAACATCATGTCTCATATTATTTATTTATTTTTTCTTCTTCAATTAGCAGTGTGTTGTTGATTGATCAAAGTAGAAAATTTTAGCTTTAGAGGATTGAAACTCCGCAACCTGCACATGATCTGAATATGGAATACTAGAAGTAGGAATACCAAGTAACTGGGAACCAACAATATCATGAAGAAACAGGACAATTTTTCCTTCTTTTCTAAACTAAAAGAGGACAATCTCAGATACTAAAGATGCAATTATCTGTATTCCACACAGTTGAGATGCTCTGCAAAAGTCATGTAATATAGTGGGCCAACCATTTCTGCATGCAACTTCATAGAAAAAGACTAGGCATCAGAAAGTAGCAGGTACATAGGGACTGTAATCACTGTACAGAAAACTGAACACATCGAAATATTATTAGAGGAGCGGAGTGATCAAGCAAAATAATTTCTTAGTGCCGTGCCAAGGTGAACATACACCACTAAAGAAACCCACAATAGTTCCGGGTTGATAACTACGAATCCGGAACTAACCATTGTTATCTTTAGTCCCGATTGAAATACCGGTTGGAACACCAATCGGGATTAAAGATGGCGGTGCCACGTGGCTGGCTCAGCCATCTTTAGTCCTGGTTGGTGTTATCAACCGGGACTAAAGGTTTTTTTTATTTTTTTAAAATTGCTCCTGCTATAGCTGCTAGCTTGCTGCATATATATTTTACACACATATATTTATACATATATATACAACATACATATATATGTATAAATATATAATTTACACACTTTTAAATAAACTTAAGAAATAAAATATATACATATATTACCAAATATGTACACATATGTACAATATTCACATATATTTCGTATATTACAATAAATTATCTATTTTGTGGATCTAGTGGTTAAGTTACTTAAATAAAAGTAGAACTCCCCAGCGAGATCAATGATATGCTCGTTTATAAATCCCATCAATTCTTCCTGAGCAGCTTATATGAAAGTCTCGTGGGGGAGGTTGTCTCTTACTTACATAAGCTGTCATTAATTTGAATAAACGAGAAATAAATATATGAAGTGAATAAGAAATTGAGACATAATGTATGAATGGCTCTTATACCCATCTATATTGTCGATAGTTGTGACATCGGTCACAAAGCGGTGAATGTAGTCACAGATGTAGTATCCGCATAAGTTGGTGCCCTGTGACTGTTTTGCACACTAAAGAAGAAAATGACGACAGATTTAATATACATTTCATATTTTAGAACAAAGTAATGATTCAAAACAACTTTGGAGCATGTTACTCATTAAAAAGTTCATCCTCGCGGAGAGCTTATCAACGAAATCCACGAAATTCAAACCATTTAAATATTATTACAATAATTATATATATATGTAATCGACAATAATTATATACTAGAGGAGGAAGAAGGAGTATAAAAAGAAATGAATATAGAGTATATCAAGATGTCCTACTGCACAGCGTACCTCTCGTCTCATCGCTTGGTTTTAGACTTGACATAAACGATCTTTTAAAGTGGTAAACATAAAATTAATTAATTATTTTAAAAGTTCTTTTTAATGTACGTAGTGTACATATTTCTAACTATTTTAACGATCTTAAAATTACCTTACTTTTCTAATATACTTTTTTCCTTTGTCATCTATTTTATAACTTTTTGTCCAAAAGATTCTATCTCATCATTTTCCATAAACATTTTTGAGATAGAATTGTACGTAATAAATTCCTACAAATGTAACGTGCTAGGCATACTTTTCTTCCTCTTTATTTTCCCAGACATTTTTCTCAACCCAATGTAATGTTCTTAGTAAAATAATTAGTCCAAACAAATTTTCTCTCTCTTCATGTTTGCATAAAAATCTAGAGATAAAAATGTATAGAAAACAACTGTAAAAGGCGAAGTGCTAAGCATAGACCATAAGAGAAAGAAGTTGCTAACCTTGTAGATAGCAAAGATTTGTGTATTATCACTAAAACAAAATCAAAAAAAATTTTGGCAGCACCTCCCCTCTAGCTAGAGCAAAAGTTTGAAGACAAGTGTAGTTGGCTCAGGCTGGAGGAGAAAGGAGTATAAAAAGAAACCCATCTTTAGTCCCGGTTGGTGTTACCAACCGGCACTAGAGATCAAAATTATCTTTTGTCCCAGTTGGTAACATCAACCGGGACAAAAAATAGCATCTTTAGTCCCGGTTGGTGTTACCAACCGGGACTAAAGACCCCCGATGCCCTGACATGTTCTGACAGGATTTGAACCGGGACTAAAGATGATCGTTAACACGAACCGAAACTAAAGGTCCTAGAGAGCCGTTGCCTTTTTAAACCGGGACTAAAAATATTTTTTAGTCCCGGGTACAACTTCAACCGGAACTATTGTGGATTTTGGCACTTCAACTGAAAATGGTTTCTCCAGTAGTGATATATATCACTACTGCAGAATTGTTTTTTCTGTACGGACCGAAAGGCATCTTCCCATACGAAAGGCCAACCCGCACGCTCGAGAAAGTATGCGAAAATCAAAATTTCACGTGCAGGCGGCCTAACCGCACAGAAAGATCTATTATCCGTGCGATCGGCTTAAGCGGCCCACACGGAAAGATCTATTATCCCGTGCGGCCCACTTAATATGACCGCACAGGATAATATATCTTCCCGTGCGGTTCCTTAAGTAGACCGACGAGAAGGTAGATCTTTCTGTGCGGCATTTTATGTGTTCGCCGAGCCATTTAGGAATGTTATATCTCTCTCTCACTGGTCTCCTCTGCATGCAATGCTCACATACATTCATACATTGTTATTGCTACTCTCTCTCTCAATAATGATACGCGATATGGAGGCGTTAGTCGCATGTATTAAGAAATCACATTATATTATCATAAAAAGATATAATAGACATATATATGTACGCATACACATATATACATATCATGTTATCATCTCACATTTTACAATAATTCGAAAGCACATAAAATATATGTCTCTCCAAAATGTTTGGTCACATATATTCTTTCTTCCACTCTCTAAGTCGTTTGAAAGTATCCTCCGTTGCAAGTTGGCTCTCTGGATCATAGAAATCACCCAAATGGTTACAGACATCGCGAAGGATGAAGCAATAAATATCTGCACACAAGTTTAGTATGGTTTGATTATCAAACTGGTTCGCTACAACTGAAATGGACGGGATCTGTTTAAGAAGGAATACACATTGATAGTTATGAAAATTATACAAGATTTTAATGTGTAAAAAGATATTTTCTGGACTTACTTCTTTAAACTTTGTAGTGTATCTATCGTTGATTCTAAGCATCTCGCACACGTAGTATTCGCGTAAGTTAGTGCCTGGTGGTTGCTTATAACACTGTGTTGACAAAACTGTATACGTCAATATTTTGAATTAAACAAGTATAAGAAATGTCAGTATAGCAGACATATAATTATCGACCATTGTGTCTTCACGAGAAGCTTCTTCTTTTGTGGATTATTGACTGGTCCGTCATGGTCTACGTAATATTTGTGTGCTCTATGTAGACAAAATAATTGTTTGAGTCAATTGTGTCTTTGAGAGTACAACAACCAATACTTATTAAATGGTGCAAAACAATACTTACAAATTTAACAACACGAGAAATTCTTTGAATGTCTCATCGATGTAGTGTGCCGAATCCAGCACTACGACCAAGTGGTCCTATGGATATACCAAAAATAGTATATAGTGATCGCTGCAAAGAAGATAGGTTAATTATAGGTGATATTATAGTAAAATAACAGTAGTACGAAAGAAATATTACGTACCGCACAGCATAAGGGACCATGATGACATTTTTGTCTTTGTGCGTGATCATCGCTTCACCCAAATACAGTGCTACACTAACCATCTTTTTATTGTGCATTTGTTTGAGGACAGCTTCTTTTTTGGCCTTTGATTTACCTTTCAGCTCAGCATAATCTTTATAAATTGTCACCGTGTGTTCCGTCCAGCAAACCCTTGTTGGGTTGACGTATCCTACTGGTCGGTTGGCCCTTTTGGCGTTGTGGAATTGCACCCTAAGTAATGCAGCAGGTAATTTATCGAAGTTAGTTTGCAAATGAATTTATTTATGTCATCAAATGTGATTGACTTATAGGCAAAATGTGGCAACTAGATTTATATCCATTTTGTCCAGCTTAAAAAATGCATGAAGGTCGTTGAAATTGATGATGAGCATCCCATTAGGTCCACTGATGAAAGCGTGATCCGGGACCTTCACAGTAATCAAGCCGAGGCCCATTTTTGTTGCCTTTAGGTACCAACCTCATCTCCCAGGGTAGGTCTTCCATGACGTGCCACGGTAAGAACGGCTTCCCGTACCCATACTTTTTTGGCACTTCATCGGATGTCCAGTTTTGCATATCGTCCATGTGATTTTTCACTGATTTCTATGAATCCGATAACTTCGGAGTTTCATCTTGCTTCTTTTGAGTCGGTGCTCTCCCCCGAAGGCCTGGAACACTAACTTTTGCTCGTATATGGCCATTTCTTTCGATCATAAGTGGATCGTACCATTTTGGGATAAGGCGACGAGGTGCAAGCTTAGTTGGACTTGGGAGACTTGTGCTTTTCTGAAGAGGCCTTTCAGGTAGCGGGAAAGCTGACTGTGGTGTCGGAGGAGATTGATGAATATCTTCTACCGCAGATGGAGGTTGTTCTGCAGGACTTTAGGGGTGACGGATGTGGCGAATTAGACCCTTTTGGTGGGGACGAGGGGGTGGGGAAGAAGGCCGATTTGGTGGCGAATCTGGCCCTGGTGGAGAAGGCGGTGCAGGAGCAGCAGCAATCTTAGGAACCGGCAGGATTGGGGTTGAAGGCAATGGACCGACCAGTAGGATATCTCATCGATGCCACAATATGAACTGGTTCACCACATCCCCATGCAGTAGAGAGTAGAAATGTTGTTCAACTTGTGTTGCTATTTTTTCTTTCAGTTTCTGTTTGTACCTGTCCCGTTTCTCGTAACTCGTAGCTTCCTCTAGAAACCCTTCCTTCCAACTTGTTCTTGATAATAGACCTCTTACTCGTCCAGAATGTTCAGGGTTGCCTAATGCAGCTATCAGTTGATCATTCTCCCTCTTGGCAATGAACTCCCCTGATTTCTCTTTCTCCGCAATCTCCTGGAGACTAGTGTTCACACGGTCGATATTAGGGTCCTCGAAAAGGATATCTCTCTCGTCGGTGACTTGGCCCGTGCTATGTGTCCAAACCTAGTTTTTGCTCCTTTCCTTGAGTGGTTTGACAAGCAGTGGTTTGCCTTGGGCTGCAAACTTCTCTTCAGGTGCTCGCCACTTCTCTACGTGACCATCTTATCCGCTTGAGCCCAATCGGTGTGGGTATTTGCTTCTTTTTTAGCTAGATCGACATCTTTTTCCTTCGCGCTAAGGCTTTTGGGCTTGTCATCTTTGCGACGAACTTGTCCCATTCAGCGGGCATAATACCACCATATTCTTTGAATGGAGACTTGTTCTTTTATACATAATTAGTGTTCATGTCGGACTTTCACTGCCTCCACCGATGTGCCATCGTTTTCAACGCAAACTCTCTTCCCAAAACCTCTACACTAGGTGGATAGACAAGCCATTTCTATAACTCATTCCACATAAATGTCTTCAGGTTGTCATCCACCTGCTCCCAGGAATCTACAATTAAAGGGCCGTGGGTTTTGGCTAGTACCCCGCATGTGTTGTGGGGCCGACGATCGATGGCACGCTCCATGCGGTGGCGCAGGCGGTTGGTGGCACGGTCGAGGCGACGGTCGACGAGGCGGGGATGGTCGGTGAGGTGGTGGTCGACGAGGCGCTGAGGCGGTCGGTGAGAATGACAAGGAGAGAGAGACAGAGATGGGTGGTGGCAGCAGCTAGCGGCGGCACGCGGGGATGTGGCGGTGGAGGTGGTCGGTAGCAGTGCGACGCGTAGTCGGCGGGAATGGGGCCGGCGGCGGTTGGTTGAGGCAGCGGTTTGTGGTCGGTGGCGGTGGGAGGCGGAGTCCGGCGGTTGCTCGAAACTATCTTTCCGTGCGGGCCACTTAAACTGCCCACACGTGAAGATTATCTTCCCATGCGGGCGGTTTAAGCGGCCCACACAGAAAGATAGTTTTTCCATGCGGACACTTAGGCCGCCCGCACGTTATAATTGTCGCCCCTTATATGTTAACTATAGATTATAAAATTTAGTATAAATTTAGAGTAAATTAGCACCAATTTAATTGCAAAACTGTAATGTTTATAGCTTCAACATAATAGTGGTGGTAGGGATTTAAACTTTATTATCTCGTAGTTTCGTACTAACTTTAATATTAAATCTATAGCTTTGTGATACTTGGCTTTAAATCTTTAGTTTTGTGATAATGTTGGTATTAAATATATAGTTTTGTGATAAAAACACCTTAAATATGCAATTTTTATAGTTTAGTTAAATTATGTAGTTTTATGAAATTTATTAATCAATGCACATATTAAATTTATTAATTAATATAAATACTATTTGAATAATTAACATATTAATTATTCTATTTATTTTAATCAACCTTATGATCATTCTTGAAAGAACATTAATCATCCACACAAAAACCATAAGTTTGATATAGAACCACTCATTCACTCATAACACCATAAGTTTGATACATTTGTTTGAAAAACATATTGTACACAAAAACAAACTAACGTTTTATAATTTTTGGATTAACAACCTTCCGCACGGATGAAAACTTTGATTCGTCGAGGACACTCTCAATGCGCTTGATCAGCATAGGAAGATCTCGTGAATAACGAAACGACGTTGTATTGATTATAATCAGACGCATCTTCAACGTTGTCAATACAAATGATGTGTTGCTTGCCCGATACAATAATGTCCATCTTTTCATCGAAAGGGTCCTTCACATAAAAAACTTATGCAACACGCTCGGCAAGGACCCATGGATCATCCTTGTGTCCAATTTTACTCCGTTCAACATACGTAAATCCAAATTTATCTACCATGCTGTCTTTCACCCATTGGCATCTGAGAACAGGGATCTGAATGTTTAAACCGTAGTCAAGTTCCCAGATTTCTTTTATGATCCCATAGTAAGATTTTTTTCTGCCCTGTTGCGTCCAATGCTTCGACACGAACCCTCACTGTTCTGTGATGAGCTTTTCCTATTTTTGCTGATTGTGTACAAAGAATATCAGCCGATGTCATACCTTTGCGATGAGGTCACAAGGCTTGTTGGGCTAGCTGCAAGTCTTTCTATTGTTTTATCCTCAAGTTATTCACCAGATGGTAGCTTTTGATCCTTCAGCCATTGGAAAAAACTGCACTTCTATTCTTTCAAAACCCAATCGGTGGATCACCTAGGATTGCATGCTCGATCTCGGAAATGTGTTGCTTAATGTAGGGCTCAACGATGGCAAGTTGTTGAAGCACACCGCCGTGTGCATCCGATACCGCTTTGTAATCGTTGTCGTAGACATACTTTCTTCCCACAGTCCCCTTCACAGATAATCTTCCATCATGTCGAGGCATCGGTATCCCAATGAGGTTGACATCTTTCATATAATCTAGGAAACACTCAACAACCTCAGTTGTGTAACCCTCTATCATCGAGCCCTCCAAATGAGCATGATTACGGACATACCCTTTCAGAACAGCCATGTATCGCTCGTACACCCACATTTGATGTAGGTATAAAGGACGAAGTTCAATAATTTGAGGGACAATATGAACAATGAGATGTTCCATCATATCAAAGTACGATGGAGGAAAAACATCTCTAGTTGGCAAGCTATCTCGACTGCGAATTTCTAAAGGGGTCCTAATTCTTCTGGCCCAAAAACTTTCTGTGAAACTTGATTAAAAAAATAGCACAACTTTGTTATCACTACCTTGGTGTGCACTGGCTTCACCACCCTTATAGCAATAGGGAGGAATACCGTAAGCATCTTATGACAGTCGTGAGCGTTGTTCCAGAAATCGACAAATCTTTCATCGATACTAGTTTTCTGATATTCGATGAGAATCTAGTCAGCACTTTCAAACCACGAAGACATTTACAGAAAACTTTTTTCTCTTATAGTGTCATTGAGTAGTATGCTGATGGAATCTCAATCTTACCATTCGTTAGCTCTTTCGGGTGGAGATCTTTCCTTATGCCCAAATTGACCAAGTCGTTACGTGACTTCAATCCATCCTTTGTCTTACTAGGGATGTCAAGTAAAGTCCCGATGGTGCTGTCAAACACATTTTTCTCGAGGTGCATGACATCGATGGCATGACAAATCTCCAGGTCTTTCCAGTAAGTCAGGTACTTGAAAAAAATTGAATGTTTCTCAAAGGGCAACATGTTTTCTATCACTTCTTTCTTCCTCTTGCCTACAACAGTCTTTCCCTTACCGAACATGACCTTTATGCTCTTTGTCAGTTTGAACACCGTGGAACCATCCTTTGCTTTGGGGGCAGTACCTTCCTCCATAGTTTTGTCAAAAAATGTAGCTATCGCACGATACCTATGCTTCTGTGGTAAGAAACGATGATGACACATGTAAACTAACTTTTTTGATGAGGTCAGGTACATGTACGATGTGTTGTCCAGGCATATAAGACATCCGGTCTTTCCTTTAATCTGTCTTGAGAGGGAAAGATTTGCTGGTAGATCATTTATAGTAACAAATATGATAGCACGCAGAGTAAAATACTCCCGACGGTACGCATCAAACAATTGTAGATCCTCTTCCCACATCTCTTGCATATCCTCCATCAAAGGTTCAAGAAAAACATCTAGGTCAATGCCAAGCTGTTTTGGTCCTTGTATAAGGATAGTCAACAAAATATACTTTCGAATATACTTTCGCTTTTGACATAACTATGTAGGAAGGTTGTACATGGGGAGCAATACAGGCCAAGTGCTGTGCGAGCTGCTTAGGTCACCAAATGGATTCATTCCATCCGTCCTCAATGCAAAACTAACATTTCTTGGATCCTTAGCAAATTCTGAGTGCTTTGAATCTAAGTTTCTCCATTGTCGAGCATCGGCGGGATGTCAAATTATACCATCTATCTTTCGACCCTCTTGATGCCATCTCATCAACTCGGCGTTGGTGGGGTTCGAGAACAATCGCTTCATGCGATCTTACATTGGCAAGTACCACGTCATCATGGCTGGAATCTTTTTTCCTGGCTTGACCAATGATTTTGGTTCAACAACATCACTATCAGCGACACTGTTACCCGTTTTGTACCTACTCGCCCCACAAGTTGGACACTTGTTCAAGTCAGCGTATTCCTTGTGATAAAGTACACAGTGATTAATACATGCATGGATCTTTTCAACACCAAGAGATAATGGACATATCAGTTTCTTGGCTTGATAGGTGTTAGATGGCAACAAGTTAGGCTTAGGAAGCATAGCTCTTAAGAGACCCATCAATTCGTTGAAACTAGTATCAGATCATCTGTGCCTGGCCTTCAATCTAAGAAGTTCTAGCACCAACCGCAACACTGTATAATCCATGTCACATCCCTTTGATTGATCATACAAATGATCTTTCGCTGATTTCTGCAACGTCTCCCAATTGTTTAACTCTCTTGCTTTCTCTGTTAGCACCTTTGATTCAGCGTGCCGCAACATATCCTCAAGATCAATATCAACCTCTTCATCATCAAAACCAGAGCCGCCAAAATCATCCATCAATTCACGGGACATGTCCTCAATTATAAAATTATCTGCCTCATCGAAGTAAATTTCAGGAATATCTTCACGAGCAGCGACTTCCCCGTGATATGTCCAAACTGTGTATTTCTCCACAAATCCACGCTGAATTATGTGTCCCAAAATTACATTCGGATCTTTCCACATCTTCTGATTCTTGCAATCGAAGAAAGGACAAAAAATATCCTCCTATTCTCCCTCAAAGCGTGTGCCTTAGCTTTATCAATAAATTTTGATGCTTCTCTCATTAACACCGGATGAGTTCTCCGCGTCTCATACATCCATGTTCGATCCATCTAAAAAAATTCACAGCAAAAAATAATATTATATTGCAGGTGTTTTCTACATAAACAAAAAAATCAAATCCTACTTAAAAACTAAACCTACAATACATTGGACAATCATGCACTAGTAATTACCAAAAAAATTGTCATTCAAACAATATATTTGACCTACAATTTACAAAAATAGCTCAAAATGACCTATTCAAAAAGTTTAAATATCTTTGCATTCAACAAATGAAATTTAAAAAAAAAAGCAAATGAAAGAGAAGATCAAGCTTGTTACCTTTTATATTGATTGCAATCGAAGAAATCAAGTTGAAAACCTTCCCCTATTAATTGCCTATTTTTGGGAGAGAAACACCGATTTAAAAATGTTTAAATATCTTCGCATTCATCCAATGAAATTTTACAAAAATGAAAGCAAATGAAAGAGAAGATCAAGCATGTTACCTTTTATATTGATTGCAATTGAAGAATTCGAGTTGAAAACCTTTCCCTTTAATTGCCTTTTTTTGGAGAGAGAAACACCGAGTTTGAAATGGCAACATTGGGTTGGGGAAAAATATATGGCCCATTATCGCGTGCGGCCCACTTAAAGGACCGCACGGGAAAATGGATTATCTGTGCGGTCGCTTAAGTGGACCGCATAGGATAATGCACATTATCACGTTTGGTCGCTTAAGTGGACTGCACGGGATAATGCATCTTCGCGTATGGTCCATCAATCGGTCCCTGGGGATTGTTTTTCCAAGCGCGGCCACTTATGGCCCGCCTGGAACCTACCGGGGGCCTCATCCAGAAAAACCGATTATGCAGTAGTGTATAGCACCAGCCATGCATAAACTAGTGTGTTTTGCATGGTTTATAGTAAGAAAAATTCTCCCTTTCAAGTATATATGCAGTTGAGCTTGTTTTCTCAAGCTGCAATTTGGTGAAATATTACTCCACATTAGGCAAAATTGTGGCGTGTGTTTTGGATTAAGGGGTGTTTGGCAAGGCTCCGGATCCTAGATCTGGTGGAGTGGGCTGGAGCCACATCACCGGTCCCGGCTACACAAAGATTTATCTCAGATCTGCTTGAAGAGCTCCAAGAAAATACATTAGGAAGGTGGAGCTGCCTCTCACCAGGTTCATAGCTCCGCTCCAGCTTTTTTTTTACTCTTTTGCCCATAGCACTTCATAGTTATTTACGCACGTTTTGCCATTGAACTCCAATACTTGTTTTAATTAGTTTACTAATTTTAAATTTAATTAGTTTGATAATTTAAAACTAATGGTTTATTTAGTTTAACAATTTTAAAATTAATTAGTTTAACAATTTTAAAATTAATTAGTTTAATAATTTTAAATTTAATTAGTATAATAATTTTAAAATAATGATTTAGTTCATTTAATAATTTTAAATTTAATTAGTTTACTTATTCTAAATTTAATCATCTCAATAATGATTTATTTTTTTCTAAAAAACTAAGTAACTTAGTTTGAATATTTTTAATCAATATCAAAAATCATTACAACCATTCAATAAAAAGAGAAAACAAGGGTACAATTATCCATCAATATATTTCATGATTTCACGAACTGATCTGGCAACCAAACGCTATTTGGGCCACCTCCAGCTCCTATAAGATCAAGCTCTGATAAGAGCTGGATCTAGGAGTGTGGGGGATACTAGCCCGGGGTAGCCCACGCTAAGGAAAGGATATCGGATAGGACGGATCAAAAATCTTCGAGCCGGGGTTGGGAGCCGGTTCTCGGGTGAGGACGACTAGCCCGACCTTTGCCTTTCGACCCGACCCCAGCTCCTTTGCTCGACCTTTATGCATGGCTCCTCCTTTGCTCGACCGCCGTGCACGCCCGACCGAGAGAAAAGGAGCGGGCCGTCCTCGGAAGGAGGCTTCCTTGGTAAGCCTCACGGACAAGACAAAAGGGGGACAGAGTCGATGGAGGGTGATGTCACCTGGCCAGACTGCGCACAAGATGCTCGTGGCCAGGGATCGTGAGGCGATTTTGTTTTGCTTTTCAGCTTTAAGCCCGTACCTACTTTTTGCTTTACGACCAAGTTTACGTGCGCACCCTAAGACCCCCGTGATTGCCCCCTTGGACTATAAAAGGGAGGGCAGCCCGCGCGGGCAAGGGGGAGCCGATCAGATGGCACCCTAGAAACCGTAGAACTCTCACACGCTTGTATTGGAACCCTAAGTTTACACCACCCTAACACAAAACACAGGAGTAGGCTTGTTATCTCCGGAAGGGCTGAACCTGTCTAAAGATCTTGGCTCATCTTGTTCCCGAGTCGACCATCAGGCCCGTTGGTAGACGTCGTGACCACTCTTTAACCTCCTTGGGTAGCCCCCTTGGAGAACTGATAAACCTCTCGTCGACAGTTGGAGTGCCAGGTACGGGTCCGTCTTGCCATTTTCCATGGTCTTGATGGCTGTTTCTTTCTCCACCGACTTCACCACCCCCACGGGGCTATTTCATTTTTGGGAGCCTAGTCTGGCGCTCCTGTCGACCCTTGTTTTTGAGGACGGGAATCATTCGTGTTCATAGTATCATTACCCTAGATCGAGTAGTGTGGTACCCACGAATATAGTACTGAATTACCAGGTGCAAAGTGCACGAATAGTCTTACACCAAAAGGTATATTACAATAATAAGCCCGAAGGCAATATCCAATACACATATAGGTCCTCATGGACCGGATACAACCAAATACAGAAGGTAGGTAAGGCAGCGGAATTTGAAGGCAGCGGCTCGTCGATTGCCACAGGCAACGACCGGGGACTAAGACCTAGTAGGCACCTTCTTCTTCTTCTCCCACCTGGCAGTAGGCATAGGGGTCCTCCAGTTCTTTGTTCCCACCATCTGAAGGTTTGTGCGTATAGCAAGGGTGAGTACCCAATGTACTCAGCAAGCCAACACGGAATGATGCACATGATAGGGTCATTCAAAGGATGGCTGAGGTTTATTTGCGCAAAGCCAATTTTCATAAATCATTTCACAAGCCTAACATCTAGCCAAGTCAAGTTTTAGTTCCAGAGTATATTAAGTCGGCGATGGTTCTGTCTACCATCCATCGTGATACCAAGGATGGCTTCCCGCCTCCAAATCGTCATGGTTTTCTGGGGAGTCTACCCCTTCTCGCAGTTCGAGAAGTTGAGTCCACCAGCATACAAATCATTATGCATACCAACCCATCATTTTAAAACTTATGAGTCTAGCCAAGTGAAAGTCGTGTCACGTTGCTCATTAACCACGAGTACGACTATTCGAATAGATTGATTTACTCACACTGCAGTGGATGTACACTTTACCCGTACTCCGTAACTGCCCATTGAATGAGCCTACATCCCTTTTATATGGGACGGTCATGGCAAAGCTTTTCGATAACCTCACTTTGGCAGTACCCGCTCCATGAACTTTCACCCTCTTGCACTCTAGCCGTCCTTTCCTAGTAGTGAGAGGAGTTCTGGCGCTCCCGGGGTAAGGGAAAAACTCACCAAATTCTCATTCATTACTCAACACGTAGGCCGCAGCCTTATCTCAACAACCAGAACCACATCTCCACACAAGAACCACTATGCAGGGATACTGCCTCTGCTCGGCTATCTACTCCGCTAGGTCTATACCTATTCGAGAAGTACGGTTGTACTGGCTCGCTCTCCGCCTATCTCATGGCTCGGTCCTTAACTGACCAGGGACGGTACTTGCCTTTGCCGGAATCCACCCAAATCCATCCAGCCGCCCCAGTCTAAAACATTGGTTTTTGATTTTTTTGGTTTTCATAAAAACTCAGTTCATCATGATCGGGGCAATGTGGCGCTCATGTCTCCACATGCCATATCTCGACTACCTTCCCTAAGGTAGTTGCCCAAGTATAAAGCTCTTTATAAAATCATGAGTATGCATGAATCTAAGAACAACATGGCTAAGCATTTACCAAAGATTTCTTCAGTCATTCCATATCGAGGGTTACAAGGAATATTTATAAGGGTAAACAATATCAAGGCATGGCATATCAAGCATAGGTATTTTTATATAGCATGCATATTTGAATTTTAAATCAACATTATTTCACAATTAGGATCAACATGTCCAAAGGGGAGTGATGACTTGCCTTGCTCTCACACTTGTTGGTTGGGGTCTTCCGCGTACTCAACGCCTTCCTCGGACGCTAATCGTACGTGCGAGAGAAAATATTGAATTCGGTTAGAATTCAATAAAATCCAACAAAAGCCAAATAAAAATCATAAAGCACTTCCTAATGTTCTAAGGCGGTTTTAGATAATGTTAGGTTTGATAAATCGAATTTGGAAATGAAAGGGAGTGAGAAAGAGTTATAGTGTTTTGAAATCCGGGATAACACCAGAGTCAAGAGTACATGTAAACATAGGAGGACAATATCCAAATTGAAAATACTTTTGTGTCTTAGGCATAATGGTTTAAGCTAAGGTTTTGATATAAATATAGCTTTGGAAATCAAAAACTCGAAGAAAACTTATGGCTTAAAGCATGGACGTGAATAGAGCATTAGAAGTTGGTCTCAAGGTGAATCACCTAAGAGAAAAAGGGAATCGGCTCAGCGTGCAGCAACGCAAGGCGTCGGCTATGGCATCGGCTATGGGCTTTACGGGGTTGGGGGGCTTGGGGTGGTGCGGTGTGGCGAGAGGAGGCCGGGGCCTCTTTTATAGGCGCGGGCGGCTACGCGCGGAATCGGCGACGATGGAACGGCGTGGCTACAGCACACGCGACGAGATGGCTCGGTGCTGCGCGGCGTGGCTGAGGCGAGCACAGGGCACGGATGCGACGGAGAGCGTTGACGCGGGCGCACGACGCGGCGTGGCCGACATCGGCACAGTGCAGCACGTCGAATCGGCTGACGTGGGCATGCGAAATCGGCTGTCATTGGGTGGCGAAGCTACAGTGGTGGCGACGCGATGACTCGGCGTGGCACAGCATAGGGAAGTACGGCATGTTGATGCCGGCGCGCACGCGGTACGTGCGTGCGTATGACAGTGTGGGCGTGTGACGTGCGTGATAGGATCGACTGATGTGGTGCACAGGTGCGGATGTGACAGCAATGTTGACTCTGGGGGCGTGCGGGTACGCGCGCGTACGGTGACGTGGGCAGCGTTGACGCCGACTGTGGGCGACGCTATCGGCTACAACACTATTGGCTGCGGCACTATCGGCTGTGGCGATGCTGTCGGTTGTGGGCGGCTTCATCGGCTCCGGCCGATGCCGTTAGCTGTGGCCGATGCTAGCAGTTGCGGGCGGCACTATTGGCTACCCAAGTTCAAATGACTACTATTTTATTATAACACGCCACAAGACTTGCAAATAAGAAGCAATAAGATCCAAATGAAGGCAATGATGCAAAAGTTTTGCGAATTCCGAATTCTAGGTTTCGATTTATAAGTTCCGATTTTCGGGGTGTTACAGGCGACGACGACTTCAGCCGCCTCACCCTCTCCTGGGTGGTCTCTGGTGTATCGGAGCACGCGACTGTGCTGCGACGTACGATGGTGGTCATGAGGTGCTCAACTTCATGTTCGGCCTCGACTTAGGCGCCTTGCCCGGTGTTAACAACCAAATTTGGTAAGCAAATCCCCGAGTCTGAAGTGGAGTTGAAGCAGAGATTGGAGCGGAATCGGAGGAAACACGCGATCTGTAGGAAACAGAGGCCGCATCGGCAATGTTCGAATCGGCTGCGGAGCCAGTCGGCTGAATCCGAGTCGGACCAAGATAGCCGATAGCCGATTCCGAGTAAGACAGAAGTGGAGCCAATCCAAGAAGGAAAGGTTGAAGATAAAGTATTGGATTCAGTTTCCAAAGTGCGTTAAAGATATTGCCATCTACGGATAAGGTCCTGTAACAGCAATTATATCTTTTAAGTTAGGGTATTTTGTATAGTTTCCTTTTGAGATAATGTCGGTTTATTTAGAGATTTAATCTGTAATAGGAATTGTGTCCGTTACGGACTCATTGTATATTCGGGTATAAATATGACCCGAGACCTTGTAAAAATAACAACACACATCAATACAACTTCGGCGCATCGCCAACCTTTTGTTTTATGTTTTCTTGATGAGTTCTTGCTTAGTTCTTGGGCTACATCGACTTCGATCTCCACGAAAGGTAATTTCTTGTTACAAGCGGCTTGTGGTATCGGGGCGAGTGCTTCCATCATTATGATACTCTGATTCTGATGTTGCAAACTGCTTAATTTATCATATGTGATATATAATTTAGATCAATGTCTAGATCTGTCTTTCAACCGACTAGCGTATCTTTCCAGATAACAGCCGACAGAGCTAGATCTAGGGTTGATTCAAATCATATAGCGTATCTACCATCTTGAAGAGTTCTCATTAGCCTAAATAGATCCCGTTCTTTCTTTTGGTACTTAATGCTGCATCTAATCGACCTATTAAGTCGCCTTTAGAATTATTAGGTCTATTCGGTTCAATGTTTATTATTAAAGATAGCACCAGGGTTTCAGCCGGTCTTACCTGTTCTAATAATCTTTTTATGTATTTTTACTGATAGATGCATTAGAACTGCCTTTTATATTAATATCTTAATCTATTTAAATGTATTAAGCTTGGTATCAATCTGTTAGGTTATACTAACTACCGATTGATCTTAGTTTAGCGGTTATACTAACTACTTTGGGATAACAATTATATATTTATTGATATCTATAGCCGATCGACTAGGATCTAACCTTAACAAAACGCCTATTCTTTGTTTTTTTGTTGGTTACAGGATCAAACCAACTAGCACGCCCACTCAATCACCAGAGGCGACCAATTTCGAATGCGCACCGGAGTTAAGCGGATCTCTCGGGCCGGCGCGTGTAAAAATTCACACCAACACGCTTTTGGCACGCCCAGGTGGGACCACATCTTCCGGATCAGCGCAATGGTGCACGTCATATCGGCTAATCTCGACCAGGAAAACGTCATCCCGGTGACTATGGACAAGCTTTCGGCTGAACAAAAGGCCGAATATCAGCAGATGGTTTAGAGGCTGCAAGCACATTATCTACAATCTTTCGTCCAGACCAGATCTAAGGAAATCCTCCAGAAATTCAAGTTTAGCATTGAAGACTTTGATACTTCCTCCAGCGAGGACAAGAAATGGAAGAAAAATATGGAGGAAGTCAAGCAGGAACAGGACGATTCAGGGCTCCACACGCTGCAAGACCGGATCGACTCGGCTGTCCACCACGCATTGTCAACCAGTCAGGGATACTGGTGAATACCTTGAACAATATGATAAGCACCGTGGTTGATTCAAAGATAGCCGAGCAGTTGCCAAGAGGGCCGACATATTTCACTAATGGCCAGTTTCCACCATACAGGACACTGTCAACCCACGGTTTGCTAGTCCTTTCACTCGGACAGCCGATTCCTCCAAGGGGAGTCCTGATCCAGCCGAATGCACAGTTGTTGGCTGCGCGGCCGCATCCCACGGTTCTGGTTCGGCAGTAGTCTCAACACCAGGGCCTCGGCATCCTAGTGACGACTCAGGAGCAGGCGGAAGACATGTTTAACACCAATCGACAATCCGTCATAGATAACATGTTGATTGGTAACTATCTGCCAGATCCACCTTACAACTCCGACGACAATCGGCCTCTCCCCGAGCAAACACCACCATTTGCCTCTCGACTGCCTCCTGCTAAGAACCAGTTTCAGCATCAGTTTCCAGGAGGCAACTACGAGCAGCACTATCGGCCTCAGACACCACCACTGCAGTATCGGCAAGGACCCATCCATCACAAGCAATACGAGACGATACCGCCACCCAAGCTCGGAGAACAAGCCTTGGGCCAACCTGATCGCCGACGTAATGCATGATCAGTTCAGCCTCAAACCGAAGGACTCCGGCAATATGTACTGGTACCCATACCCAGAATATTTTGAGAGGGTGCCCCTGCCAAACCAGTACAAGGTGCCGAACTTTTCAAAGTTCTCTAGGCAAGACAACGTATCAACCTACGAACACGTCAGCCGATTCCTGGCACAATGCGGAGAGGCATTAGCTACTGACGCACTTAGAGTACGCTTATTCCCACTGTCACTCTCGGGATCGACCTTTACATGGTTTTCATCCCTGCCTTATAACTCGGTCTAGAGCTGGGCCGATCTCGAGAAGCAATTCCACAGCTACTTCTACTCCGGCATGCACGAAATGAAGTTGTCGGATTTGACCAGTGTCAGGCAGAAGCACGAGGAGTCGGTGCAAGACTACATCCAACGGTTTAGGGACATGAGGAACCGCTGCTATAGCCTGGTACTGTCGGACTCATAGCTAGCCGATTTAGCCTTTCATGGCCTTTTGGCCCCGATCCGTGCGAGGTTTTCGGCTCAAGATTTCGAGAGCTTAGCCCATTTGGCTCAGAAGGTGACAACCTAGGAACAAAGGTTTCAAGAATCAAAGAAGGCCTTCAAGAAAGTCACCCACGTCGCCTATGCAACGGATTCCGATTCAAGCGACAGCGACGCAGAAGTTGCAGTAGCCGAATGGACTAAGAACAAAAAGGCGATAACTTGCCAGTGGCTGAAGAAATTGGCTAAGGAGGAAAAAATACGATTTTGACATAACTAAAGCCGATAAGATCTTCGATGTACTGCTGAGGGAGAAACAAATACAGCTTCCGGCCAACAACGTCATCCCATCGGTCGAGGAGCTCAAAAAGAAGAGATACTGCAAGTGGCACAACACCACCTCCCATAGCACCAACGATTGCAAGGTCTTACGCCAACGATACAATCGACCAACGAGGCGGGGAAGATTAAGTTCAAGGAATCGGTGTGGAGATTGTGGCAATTGGATATCCACATGGCAAGCTTATCCGACTGGAGATAGGGATAGGTTGCGCCTTCCAAATATGTAAACAAACTATGACTTGGTTATTACGTTGCCGATTAGATAAGGCAACGACTCATAGTCACGCTTTGGTAAGATTGAGGAAACCGACTTAGAGTAAGATAGGGTTTCCGATTTGTAGGCCCACCTCCCAAGACTATATAAGGGGGGTAAGGGGCGTCCCTTGAGGGATATTAGAAGTTAGATCAGATTCATGAGTTTTCTCAGCTACAGATCTTGAGATTAATATACACTCGGCTGATCGAATCTCCGAAACAGGAGTAGGGTATTACCTCACGAGAGGGTCTGAACCTGTCTAAACCTTGTTTTCCACCTAACCCATCGAGCTTGGTGATCTTGACTGCACCCCCAATTTTTTATTGCTGAAACCGAGTTTCGACAGTTGGCGCGCCAGGTAGGGGCCCGCGCGTCAAAACTTCTTTGACAATCTCGCCGGCAAGCGTGATGGGATCTTCTTCAGGCATCGGCGACTTTGCCGCCAATGACTTCAACAAGTTCTCCTCCTTCGACTCGGATTCGGACCAGTCGAGAGGGGAAACGCACTCGGCGCCGTTCGGGCTGCCGAACAACGCCAAAATCTGCGACAAAATCTTGAGTTTCAAGATGCAGTCCATCCACTCTGACGGAGGAATCCACTCGGTGCCGTTCGGACTACCGAACGCCACCAAGATCTACAGCTGTCTCCTCACCCCCTGTCGGAAGCAATCTACTCGGGAGAAAACCTCTCAGCGCCATTTGGATTACCAAACGCCACTGAGATCTACTGCAAGCTCCTCTCCCCGAGTCGAGGTCGACCCACTCGGAGGAGTCCACGTCATCAAGCTACGACTCGGACTAGAACGATCCAGGATCCAAGCAACCCAGGCTCGAGGAAGTCGTGGTCATCCTCCAACCGTTCGGGTCATGCTCATCCTCGTAGCTCGACGAGTACCTCGGCTCTTCAGGTTTCGACGACCTCTACGGCATCCCCTCGGAGAAAGCCAACGACTCCGACTGCGATAAGGACTACAAACCGAAGTGCTTCGACGTCCTCATGGCTGAGGTGGCCGAGACCGACTCAGCCATGGTCCGTAGGCTCGCAGAAGAAGAACGAGCCAGGACTTGAGCAAGAGCGCAAGCGGCGAAAGAAGAGAAGAAGCGTAAGAAGGAAGCCGACGAAGAAAGCGGGATCGAGGGCAGCGGACGATCCGCCCAAGAGGCCATACTCCAAACGCGAGTCCGCAACACCAACATCTTTCGGACGCCACGGCGAACGCGTCGCCGCCCTCACACTCCTGGACACCGTGATCGAGACGGCGCCCCCTGACGTAACGCCAATCTTGGACAAGATCAAGACCATTGTTGGGGCTACGACCAATGGTCCTTCCTCCACCTTAGCCCGGAGACCGACTGAATCCGTGGCAGAAATGCCCGACAGAAGCCGACTCCCGCCGCTGAGGTCAAGGGATTACAAGAGGCCCGAGCCAGACCGGACGATGACTAGGTCAAGAGACGTTCGCCACGAGACCACGCGCAAGAATCGGGAGCAATCAGCCGACTCCCGCAAGAAGCGGTACGGACGTCCACCCGTCCACCACCGGGTCCGCCGCAGCAACGACTCCGACTACAGGCAGCGCCAAGGACTCCGCCAAGTGATCTGCGGGAAGTCCTTGACTGGCGTTATCAAGAACGAGATCAACGCTCCCGAGAAGATCGAAGGGGGATCGCCCGATAGCAATGACGATGGAGTATCCGCCTTTAGTCGGGATCTTCGCCGAGTACATTGGTCGAACAAATTCAAGCCGATTGGAATCGAGAAGTATGACGGGAAGACCGACCCAGTCGTGGCTAACCGTGTACACCCTCGCCATCCGTGCGGCGGGAGGCGACAATAAGGCCATGGCCAATTACTTGCCTCTTACCCTTGCTAACTCGGCCAGGAACTGGCTCACGAGCTTGCCAAGAGGCTCGATCGGCTCGTGGAGTGAGTTAAGGGACCACCTCATCGCCAACTTCCAGGGTACCTTCGATGCTAGAGTTGCTCACGTGGGGGGATCCGAGTCTATCATCTGCAAAAGGAAAAGATGTTTGAAGCATCAGCACAAGGCGATAGCCGACTGATCGAAGACAAAAAGACGTTTAGGGACAAAAATACTTACAGAAGGGATTTCGTCTAGCAGGAGGGTGGTGAGGTACATGGAAGCGCATTGATGGAAGATATGTTGCTTGATTTCCACCCACCACTTGTCATAAGCCGCGCTCCTCTTGTGAGCCAGCTCTAAAATCCCAATGCTGCCAAGGGGTGGGCTCTCTATTTCCATCAATTTGTTCATCATCAGACTTGAGTCGACTACCCCTCGGGTCTCTATCTTGTCGGCATAATAACAGCCGATCAACAGCTGTCCAAGCCCAAACTGTCTTCCAGCCGACATTGGATAGTAAAATTCATAAGTCTTGGTTACATTGCGGCCTTGATGTACCCCAGTCGGCAAGATGCATGGAATGAGTGCTGTGGTGAAGATTTGTCTGCACTTGGGATATTTGTGCGAGTTGATCTCATCCAAGTTTAAATCAATCGGCAACTCGAATTCATTCGGTCTTCATAGAAGAACCAAGTCCGGTTGTTTTTGGCATGTCATAGAAAGAGATGAACCACTCGGCCAGCAGCTCACTCGATTGCCTTGATCCAGTATGAGTTGCTGCGGCTTCCTCGAATGACAGCCATCTCCTGGTAGCTACTTCATTTCCATCATCATCTTCAATCGGCTCCAGGAGGGGGAAGCGAGCGTCAGCTAGTCTTGGCCGACCAGATACTTTTTGCATTAGCAACATGAGCCAGAGTTGCAGAAACCACCAAGGGCCTCCAGTGCTAATAGTGGCATCGGCTGTGATTTTGGACACAGCTTGGCTCAACATCTGATAAAGGTAGCCGAGGAGGAATTTCCCTAAGGGATGTTTTTTCTTGTCGACGAAGGCCTTGGCTAGTATTTGCCAGTTAGCTGTGGGGCCGCAGCTTGATTCGCAGAATATAAACTTCTCTAGCCACATCATCAAAAAGGCGGTATGCTCTCTGGCATTAATCGACCCAGTTCCCATGTTCATGGCCACATACCCATTCCAACCCCCAATTGCTTTGGTCTTAAAGGAAAATTGGCCCTTGCTGTCAAGTTGGTTGGGGTTAGCCGATGACATGATGTCAAGTCCTATGAGCATGAAGACATCGGCTAAGGTTGGAAAAGAAAAGCATTCAGTGTGTTGTTGCAAAAATATGTGGCCGCCGACATTAGTGGTTCATCCTTGGACATGTCAGCTATGGATAGAGTGAGGCATTGGGCTATTCCGATTTCTTCCCAATGGCTCTGTTTGCTGGCCTGCATCCTTTTGTACCATGATGGCTATGACTTGTCAGTTGAAGGCCAAGATTTCAAGGTGCTGTTCCAATGGCCAAGGTGTGGGTTCCTCATTCTATAGGGCACTCTGTCGGTCTCGGCTATGATGAAATCAATCGGATCCTCATTGCCGACAGACCCTAAGTAATATCTCTCGTTGTTAATTAGGCTTGGAATTGCTACTTGATGTGCGAGATGCTACAATTTGGAAAAGAGGCGGATTTCAGATACGGAAGACCTAAAATTTGGACCTATGGCTAAGAAGGCGAGAAAAGAAAAGGTTTGGCCGATTGGGCATACCTCAGGAAACTCGGTAGGTGGAGAGCCTGGTTGAGCGGCGAGGGTCGCCATTGCTGCAGTTGAGGTCGCCGGAGAGGTGGGATCGCTGCGACGGAGTCGAGGAAGCCGAAGAGGTCGCCGGGGAACACGAAGATGTTTGCTAGTTTGTGAATTATGTTGACGGCGTGAGTTGTTCAACACAGAGAGGCGTTATATAAAGGGTTTTCATAACGACTAAAACAGACTCAACCTAGGGTTGCGGGGATGAGATTGCACAAAATCCGCAACATTATCATATCGTGGACTTGGGGGGCATGTGTTAATGATCAAATTTGGTAAGCTTATCCCCGAGTCTAAAGCGGAATTGAACAAGATATTGGAGCGGAATCGGAGGAAACGCGTGATCTGTAGGAAACAGAGGCCACATCGGCTAAGTCCGAATCGGCTGCGGATCCAGTCGGCTGAATCCGAGTCGGACAAAGATAGCCGATAGCCGATTCCGAGTGAAGACAGAAGTGTAGCCAATCCCGGAAGGAAAGGTTAAAGATAAAGTATTGGATTCGGTTTCCAAAGTGCGTTAAAGATATTGCCATCTACGGATAAGGTCTGTAACGACAATTGTATCTTTTAAATTAGGATATTTTATATACTTTCCTTTTGAGATAATGTCGGTTTGTTTAGAGATTTAAACTGTAATAGGAATCATGTCCATTACGGACTCCTTGTATATTCGGGTATAAATATGACCGAGACCTTGTAAAAATAACAACATACATTAATACAACTTCGGCGCATCACCAACCTTTTTGTTTTATATTTTCTTGACGAGTTCTTGCTTTGTTCTTGGGCTGCATCGACTTCGATCTCCAGGAAAGGTAATTTCTTGTTACAAGCGGCTTGAGGTATCAGGGCTAGTGCTTCCATCATTATGTAACTCTGATTCTGATGTTGCAAACTGCTTAATTTATCATATGTGATATATAATTTAGATCAATGTCTAGATCTGTCTTTCAATCGGCTAGCGTATCTTTCCAGATAACAATCGACAGAGCTAGATCTAGGGTTGATTCAAATTATCTAGCGTATCTACCATCTCGAAGAGTTCTCATTAGCCTAAATAGATCCTGTTCTTTCTTTTGGTACTTATTGCTGCATCTAATCGACCTATTAAGTTGCCTTTAGAATTATGTAGGTCTATTTGGTTCAATGTTTATTATTAGAGATAGCAGGGTTTCGATCGGTCTTACCTGTTCTAATAATCCTTTTATGTATTTTTATTGATAGATGTATTAGAAGCTGCCTTTTATATTAAGATCTTAATATATTTAAATGTATTAAGCTTGGTATCAATATGTTATGTTATACTAACAGCCGATTGATCTTAGTTTAGCGCATTTAATCTAGATTAATATCTTTTTATATTATATCTGCGACATCGGCTACGACTATGAATATGTATAATATTACTCTAACGTGCTTTCAGATACAAGTGGTTTATACTGTCTCGGTATACTACCGATCTATCCCAATCACTTGGTCTAGATGTACTTTGGGATAACGATTATATATTTATTGATATCTGTAGCCGATCAAGTAGGATCTAACCTTAACAAAACTCCTATTCTTTGTTTTTTGTTAGTTACAGGATCAAACCAACTGGCACGCCCGCTCAATCACCAGAGGTCACCAATTTCGGATCTGCACTGGAGTTAAGCAGATCTCCCAGGCCAGCGCGTGTAAAAAATTCACACCAACACCCGGCCACAATTCCTGCGGCCCAAGCCCCCGATTGCCCGCACAATGGTCCTGAGGGCAACGCCACCTGGACACGGATTGAGCGCACCCGGGGACGCCACGCCACACGCCCGACTACCCCGGCGTCGAAGGTGTGTTCGCTAACCGCGCCCACCTCCAGGCGCTACTCCATCCTCTCCGGGTCAGCGAACCTCACAAGGCCCACCCGGGCGTGCTCCTCCTCACCTCACGGCACCCGCCAAGAAGCCATGCCAATCGTAGTTCACCTTCGGCAACCGCTGGCTGGCGAACTTTGTGATGATTGCAGATGTGGTTTTCGACGACGAGGCCATAGGCTCTAAGGAATCCGACGCCCACTGCAACGCTGGTCGAGTCACTCGACGTGAGCAGGCTTAGCCCGCCCGCGTTCCGCTATGCAACCTGGAGCCCGCCTTCACCACGGAGTTTGAGGGACACCAGGTATTCTGGACGCCTGTGGCCAACCTAGTCACCATCGGGCGAGAGCTCGTGGCCCTTCCTCACTCCCCGGAGATTCGGAAGTCCATGGCCATGACCCGGGCAAGTGCGGCTCAGCTCAATGCCCCGGGCCCGTCCGAGCGCCCCTCGAATGGTGCTCGTTGGCGAGGTCTCTACCGCAGCAGAGCGCCGGCCATTCCATCTCTCTGTGCAACACCCAGGGCCAAATGACAAAGGCAAGGGCTACTCCTGTTGCCTCGGGTGGGCACCTGAAGATGGCCTCGCCCTAGGAGTAGCAGGGTAGCTCCTACACCGGCGACACACAGGAGATCATCCTACAGAAGCTTGATGTGCGGCACACCATCGCGTGTCGCACGCCGACCGTAGGCACCAGGAGCTTCGATGCTGGGAGGACTTCGACCGGGAGCACGACGCTCCTGAGGGCGACACCAGCGCCGCGGCCTCGTTCCGGCACAGCGGGTTCCCGGCCTTCACTGCCTTCCTCCGCCAAGTGACTTGGCCCAAGGGTTTTCGCCCGACCGGTGTCAAGCCCTATGACGGCAAGACCGACCCCACCTTGTGGCTTCGGTTGTCTTGCATGACCGTTCAAGCAGCCAGCGGCGACACCCACGTGATGGCAAACTACCTCCCTGTCATGTTGGCGCCGATCGCCATCAACTGGCTTACTGGGCTCCCCGAGAACTCCATCGACACATGGGAAGAGCCCTGCGATGCCTTCATCGCCAACTACCAGGGCATCTGGCAGCGGTCGACCTCCCGCTATGACCTCCGATAGGTCCGGCAGGGGGTCGATGAGTCGATCCGAAGCTACATCAGTCACTTCTCCGAGCACCACAACACCATCGCAAGCATCTCTGATGATGATGTTATCCATATTTTCTCCGAGGGCCTCAGCAAGCCCTCCGAGCTGTTTTAGCACTTGGTCATGAATTGGCTGACCTTGCCCGCCATGATGATCACCATCGGCAAGCACTTCGTTGACATCGAGGACACCGAGTGGGAGCAGATGCGTGCCCCCGAGCGCGCTGACCTCCGAAGGAGCACCGGGGCAAGGAGCCCGCCGAGCCCACCGTCGATCCCGAGAGGAGGGCCGAACGCCGACCGCTCGAGTCATCTCAGCAAGACGACGTGAAGTGCAAGCCGAGCCCTGAGGTCGTGGCCCTTGACATGGCCAAGACGAGACTGAGGGGTGAGGCCCAGGGTGAATATCTCCTGGAGGCCTTGGTCAAGCCATGCTTCCTGCACCCAAACTGTGAGCACACCATCTGACAGTGCTATGTCCTCCGCGACTAGATGGTCTGAGAGGCCCAAAACGACTCTCGACTCCTGAGGGGTCGGAGTAGGAAGGATGACGGTGCCAAGCGCCAAAAAGAAGACCACCCAAAGGGCGATGACTTTCAGGAGCCGACCCGTACGATTAGCATGATCTACAGAGGGGAAGCTATATCGGAAAGCCACCGGCAGCACAAGCTGCTCCCTCGCCGGGTGAACACTATCTCTATGGAGCCCCCCGAGCGCCTCCGGTGGTCGGAGGTCCCGATCTCATTTCTCCTGGGCCGACCAGTGGACCAACGTCCCAAAGCCCGGGCGCTTCCCACTGGTGGTAGACCCTGTGATCCTCAAGGTGCGCCTCAAGCGCGTGGTCGTCGATGGGGGGAGTGGCACCAACGTCCTATTCCGAGGAACCCTGTGCGACCTCGGGCTCTCCCTCGACACCTTGGAGCACACCAATCCGCCCTTCTTCAGGATCGTCCCGGGCAACGCCAGCATGCCGCTCGGCGTGGTCTCTCTCCCAGTGACGTTCGGCACGCGGGAGAATTACCGCACCGAGTTTGTC
Organism: Oryza australiensis; assembly: GCA_019925245.2. Taxonomy (NCBI): domain Eukaryota; kingdom Viridiplantae; phylum Streptophyta; class Magnoliopsida; order Poales; family Poaceae; genus Oryza; species Oryza australiensis. Next base: position 178,270 of record JAIFGZ020000710.1, read on the forward strand.
AAATTCTATGTGATAGACTTCGAGACTGCCTACCAGGTGGTGCTCGGGCGCCTCGCCCTCACCAAGTTCATGGCGGTCTCGCACTATGCTTACTTGGTCCTCAAGGTGATGGGTCCTGTAGGCGCCTTCTCCGTCCGAGGCGATGTGGTCACCTCCCATGCCTATGAGGTGGACAACCTTGCTCTGGGCGAGGGCATTGACCTCTCTGTTCGCTTGGATGAGTCCATCGCCCAAATTGCCAACATGAAGGGCAAGGTGCTGATGGTCGACGAAGCCCCGGACTCAGCGCCGACTGCATCAGGACTCACCGCCGACCCTGCCGAACAAAAGGTTGTCCCCATGTCTGACGCCAACCCCTCCAAGACGATGATGATAGGCACGGGCCTCGGGGAGAAATAGGAAAGCGCGCTTGTTAGTTTCCTATGAGCAAACATTTATATGTTTGCATGGAAACCGACCGACATGCTAGGACTACCCGGGGGAGCCTGAGTCGACCACGAACTCCATGTCTTCCCACGACACCAAGTCGGTCGAGCGAAGCTATGCCGGTTCACCCAGAGGCGCAAAGATGAGGTCAAGAAGGAGCTAGCTTGGCTCTTAGATGTTGGCTTCATTAAAGAGGTGTACCATCCGGAGTGACTTGCCAATCCGGTCCATGTAAAGAAAAAGAAGGAGAAATGGAGGATATGCGTTGACTATACCGACTTGAACAAGCACTGCCCGAAAGACCCATTCTCCCTCCCCCGCATCGACACAGTGGTCGACTCCACCGTAGGTTGTTCCCTCCTGTGTTTCTTAGACTGCTACTCGGGCTATCACCACATCAGCCTCAAAGCAGCCGACCAGGAGAATACGTCTTTCATCACGCCGTTCGGGGCCTTCTGCAACACCGCGATGGCTTTCGGCCTCAAGAACACTAGGTTGTCCTACAGCGATCCGTTCAGCGCTGCCTCGCCAGCCAAATTAGTTGGGACGGCCTACGTCGATGACATGGTGATCAAGACAAGGGACCCCGCGGACCTAAAGAAGACATCGCCGAGACCTTCGAGAGTCCCTACATATACCGATGGAAGTTGAATCCCGAGAAGTGCATCTTCATCGTACCGTCTAAGAAACTCTTCGATGTCATCATCTCCAACAGAGGGATCAAGGCAACCACCTAGAAGATCTCGGCACTCCTAAAGATGTGCAAGCCAACTTGCGCCAAGGACGTCCAGAGACTCGTCGGGTGCATGACGTCCCTCGAACAATTTATCTCCCGACTCGACGAGCGCGGGACGCCGTTCTTCAAGCTGGTCAAGAAGGACTCAGGCTTCCAGTGGTCGGAAGAAGCCGATCATCCCTTTCTTGACCTCAAGCGTCTCCTGATGTCGCCACACGTGCTCGCCGTGCTGAACCTGTTGATGAGAAAATTCTCTCACGCGCTGGCCTGGGAGATCTGCTTAGCTCCAGTGCAAGTCCGTCCTTTGCCACCTGTGATGATCTAGGCGTGCCAATTGGTTCGATCTACTAACCAATAAGAAGTAATAAACAGATACATGCTTTAAGGTTAAAGTTAGATCCTACCAGATCGGCTTAGGAAACCAACTTGCATATAATTGCCTTCCCGTAGCATATTTAAACTAAGTTACTAGGATAGATCGGTTGTGCTAAGACAGTATGAATCACTTAACCTAAATATACATCAAGATAATAAATATATGCGTTTATGACCTAGCCGATGCTGCAGGTCTAACGTGAATCGGCTATTACTCCGATGTATCTTATGAAAAGATATCAACCTAACCTAAATGTGTTAAACCTAGATCAATCGGCTATCGGCTGATGCCAACGGACTGATACTGGCTTAAGGCATTTAACCAGATTGAGATCTTAATATAAGAGGTGACTTTAATATATCTAATAGTAAATATGCTAAATGATAATTAAAACAGGTAAGGCTGGCTGAAACCCCAGCACTGTCTCTACAAGCAGGCATCTAATCAAATAGTTCTAAATACTTCTAAAAGCGACTTAACAGATCATAGATGATGCAACATTAAGTACAAAAAGATAGTATTAGATCTATATAGACCGATGTAAACCCTTCAAGACGGTGGATACTGACATATTACCTAGTCCAACATCTAGATCTAGCTCTATCAGCTCTGTCTCCCAAGAGAAACGAGCCGACGACGAGATAGATCTAGACATTGTTCTAGATTATATGCCGTATATGATAACTTGCACAGTTTACAACATTAAACCTAGAGTGTCATGATGATGTAAGCACTAGATTCAACAGAATAAACCACTAATGACGAGAATTTACCTTATTCGGGGTTCGAATTGATGCAGCCCGAAGCCGGATCAACAAACCCGAAGTTGTATTGATGTATGATTGTTATATTTTACAAGAGGTCTCAGGTCTTATTTATACCCAAGAATAAGACTATCCGTGTAAGACACGGTTTCTATCTAATCTACTATTCAAAATATGACAATATCTCGGGATACAGTCCCATGTCGCATTACAAAAGGAAATATATAAACAAAACCCTATTTTACAGATACAATCGCTGTTATAGGACTTTATCCATAGATGACAATATCTTAACGAACATTTGGAAACTGAATCTTCCTTTTATCTCTAAGCTTCTTTATCAGAAACGGTTCCATCTCCTTCTTTGAATCGGAATCGTCTATTGGTCGATCCCTGTCCGATTCGGCCTCGGCCCGGCTGGTCTTCCGGCCCGATTTGATCATGGCCGATGCAGCCGTGTTTTCTCGCAGATCATTTTCCAATCCGATTCTGCTGTAATATCGGCTTGGACTTAGGGATTTGGCTACCAAATTTGGTCGTTAACACATGCCCCCAAGTCTGTGATAAGATAATATCACAGATTTGCCGATTTTTCAAATTCCCGCGCACTTCTCGCCTGACTCTGTCTCGGCTGTCAAGAAATCTCTTCAAATAACACCTGCCTTGCACCGAAACAAGCCACACTGTTACTTTCATCTCTCAAGCCCTAGCCCCAAAAAAAACTCTTCGTCTCCTCGGCGATTCCGGCGACCCGAGCGAACCCCTCCGGCAATCTCCCCTGGCAGCAGCAATCTCCTCCCCCAATGGCATCCTCGAGCACCCCTTTCGATGCGCCTCAACAGGTGTACCCCGAGGTAAGTCTCGTCGACCACAATTATCTTTTTTCGCAATGCAATCTTTTCACTTGTTGTGATTCCCCCATTCTTTCCTGTGATATTGTAGCACCTTTCACACCAAATTTCCATTTCGGACCTCATCCATCCCGACCAGTATCTATTAGGACCAGTCGGCAACCCAGACCCGAGTGAATTTATAAATGCTGAAACCAACCGGATCCCCTATAGGTTCTCTTCCCCAGATCTGACATACTGGATCACTGCTTTCAAGTCTTGGCCTTTAACTGATAAGTCTTGGCCAGCATGGTACCTTAGGATGTCAACTAGGATGCGATCCCACTGGATGGAGCTCGGCATAAACCAATGCTTGGAATTAACAATAGCCGATATGCCTAAGGATGAATCCCTCCTATCGGCTGCAAGCTATTTCTGGTCCGATACTCTTAGTGCCTTCATGTTTAGACAAGGACCAATGACCCCAACACTGCTTGATGTAGCAATGATCACTGGACTACACATAACATCCACAGCCAACCCTAACAGCCTTCAAGTAAAATGCCAGCACAACTTCAAAACCAAAAGTATAGGGGGCTGGAGTGGTTTTATAGAATGAACATGAAGGATGGGCCGATCTCCGAATGGGAACATGCAGCCTTCCTCTTAATGTGGTTGGAAAAATTTGTCTTCTGTGGATCGAGTTGTGGACCAACCAGCAATTGGCAACATATAGCCGAAGCCCTAGTAAGCAAAAACAAGATCCCCTAGGAAAGTACTTGCTCGGCTATGTATACCAAATGTTGAGCAACACATCGTCTAAACTAGCTTCAAAACAAGCCGTCGGCACAGGAGGGCCCTGGTGGCTACTACAGCTCTGCTCAACCTTCATCTCTATCAGGTTGCCAAAAGACCGTCTCCACTTGAAGCCGATTTCCCTCTGCCTGAGCCACGAATCGAAGATGATGAAGAAAGAACGACTCGGCGGTGTATGTCATATGGGAGGCGAGTTGCCACTTACCCGGATCCAAATTAATAGCCGAGCGGTTCAAGAATTGGTTTGAACATCTATACAACGGCTTTCCGAACACCTGAAGATCCGGTTCGCCTATGAAATTTTTGATAGATTTGAACAACCGGATGATCTTCGGCTAGACAAGCTCAATTCTGAAAAGTATTCAAAGCCAAGGGAAATCTATGTAACAGCCATTACCCCCTGCATCCTCCCTGTCGGCATCCATCAAGGGCGTAATGTTATCAAGACTTATGAGTTTTATCACCCAATGGTAGCCGCAAGACAGCTCGGATGGGTCAGCGCCGATTGGTCTTTATTATGCCAACAAAATCCAGACCCGAGGAAGAATTGAAGGCAATATCATGATGCATCGGTGTTATGCATCCCCGGTCCTCCCTTGGGCAGATATCAACAACATCGATTTGGCAGTGACCAGGACAGCTATCTTCAGCCGATGGTGGAATGAATGGAAACAAGACCTGTTCCATCAATCGGCTTCGATGTACTTGATGATCGTCGACCTCGACTCGGTCCCTTCAATAAGTACTTAGTCTTTTACTACTTTTCCCCATCGGCTATCAATTGTGTTCTCGACTGACCGCACTTCATTCTTTTGCAGACAAACGACGACTCCCCTCCGCATACGAGCAACACAGGAACAACCATCCTCTACGCTCATGGCGTCCTCCCCAACGGCTACGGTTTGGCACCGTCCGTCATCGGCTGCAATGCACCAAAAGTAGGCACGCTCGTTCACGGCCAGACTCATGAACCACTTCAACAGTCGAAGAGAGCAAGACCATCGGCTGCTGCCACCCCTGCTATTGAATGAAAGAAGTGGGTCTCAAAGAAACGCAAACGAGCTCCAGCCGATGACCTCTCCCCAATTGATCCAGATTTGGAGGCCTTCCTAGAAGATGAAGTCAGATCCGAAGAGATGGACAAGGCCATCCACGAAGCCGCAGCAGACACAAGCTCGTCGAAGAAATATGCTCAGACGCCCTCGGCTGGTGAGCAATCGGCTCAAAAAATTCCAAGTCCTCCAAGACGGGCTGCTCGTCCGACGCTAGTAAGCCATTCTCTTTGCTCAATCTTTGAATAAGCTCGTCCACATTTTCTCACTACCCTTGTTGCATCAGCAGAGGAAGAAAATTGACACTAGGCCTAGAATGGCCTGTTCTCCAGTTAGTATTTAGCTACTGTAGTTTCCTTGTTCGATCAGCCGATTCTTAAACTAACTCTCTCTCAGCCTCCACGAGTTTCGACACCTGCCCCCCAACTCTCAAGCGAGCAGACTCCAACAGCTGCAGGTAATGATGACACCGAAGACGTGGCCACCTCAGTCCCAACTATCGGAGTAAGTCCTGTTCAATCTTATAAATAAGCTTATTAATTTTGTCGGCCCCCCTAACCAACTTCTAACTTGCATCGTAGCCGATCTTCGGATTTCGATCTATCAAAATTCCTTGATCTGACGAGGGCGCCGATAAGGCCATGGTGGTATCGACGAGGAGTTATGAGCAACTTTGTCAGATATAGCCAAACGGCTAGAGTGCTCCCTCGATTTCCTGGTCACCGACTGCGGTTCCATCCGTAGTCGGTTTGAGGACATCCAAGATCGACTGCCGGACCAGCTGGCTGACACTATTGCACCGGCCACATTTATGGAGGCGCATCAGCACAAACATGAACGAGCTAAAGAGAGGATAGCCGATCGCCGTGAAAACCAAGCATTGGGGCCACCATCAAGGCCAGCCAGCAAGAGATTATTTCTGAGAAGGCTAAGTTCGACGCTTTGAAGACTGAGCCGATTGATGAACTTGATCGGCTTCGCAAGCGTCGGAAAGAACTGATAGCCGAACACACCAACATTGACGCCGGTATTGTGGCCAAGGAACAACGCGTGGCCGGCCTGCCGAAGGAGATCAAGGACCAGCGAGCGAAGATCAAGGCGGCCGTGTCAAACCTGTCCGATATGGCCAAGCCGATGAAGCTGATCCCGAGGAACGACGCAGCCGATGCAAAGGCCATTGAAGAGATGGACGGGATCCGTCGTAAGGCGATATCGGCTATTGCTGAATTCCTTGGGCACTGAGTCGGCCGTAATATTTGTATGGGGTACGAACTCGCACATCTTGTAATCCAACTATTTTTGTAATCGGCTTTCGTCGACTCTTGTAAATGATTCAAACTAACTTCGTAATCGGCTTGCCTTACTTGATTGCCAATCAATGCATGCTTGCTGATCACCCTAACTTGCTTGAAGGCATCGAAAATTTTGAAAATTCGTTACGTCTCCTCCTGCCTTCTTGATATTCGTTTGAAAATTTGTTCTGTCTCCTCTGCCTTCTTGATATTCGTGTTGTGTCGTATATGCCCTTAATTTTGTTGATGGTGTTCCAGGCGTTAACAAAATTATCAAATCAAATACCACGTTGCTGTCGGCTAGGCTAAGCCGATGTATGAAAATTAGGGGATAAACATGGCGTGAAAACGCCCTAAAGGCGATGTGTACGTTACAACGCATCGGCTAACATGAATCGACATGACCATAGCCGAGTCACGAGTTGATCCATACACTTGGGTAATATTTCTTTAAATATTTGCCATTTAGAGCCCTCCCATACACTTCTCCATCTAAACCTTCTAGCATATAAGCTCCTTTAGAGACGCATTTGTGGATCTTGAACGGCCCTTCCCAATTTGGGGACCATTTGCCGAACATATTGTCCCTTGATCCGATCGGCAATGTCAATTTCCAAACGAGTTCGCCCTCTTCGAACGACTTAGGGACAACCTTCTTGTTATAATGGTGGGCTACTCGTTCCTTATCCTTTGTTACTTTTTCCAAGGCCCTCATCCGTGACAACACCAAATCTTCGATTCATCTACCATGAGGTTGTAGTAATCATCGTCTATAAGCTGATCTTGTAACTGAATTCTTCTAGAGCCGATGATGTTTTCCCATGGTAAAACTGCTTCGTGCACATAGACTAGTTTATACAGAGGAACTTGGATGGATCCGTGGCAAGTCATCCGATAGGCCCAAAGTGATTCGGCTAATCAGCTATGCCATTGCTTAGGGTATTCAGAAATCTTCCTCTTTATCGGCTTAATCAAGCTCTTGTTTGAAGCCTCTGTTTGCCCGTTGGCCCGAGCATAAATCTGCGAAGAATTGAGTAGCTTGATTCCCATGCCATCGACAAACTGAACAAACTCATCCGATATGAAGATGGATCCCGATCGTTGTTATTGTTTGAGGGACGCGAATCGGTACACGATGTGTTCTTTAACAAACTCGATTGTGTCTTTTGAATCGACTTTCTTTAGAAGAATTGCTTCCACCCACTTCATGAAATAATCTGTTGCCACCAGTATGAATTTATGTCCCTTACTTGAGGGTGGATTGATCTGGCCGATCATATCTATTCCCCAACCTCTGAACAGCCAAGGCTTTATTATTGGGTTCATAGCCGATGCTGGTGCCCTTTGTATAGCCCTGAATTTCTGACAATAATGGCAACCCTTGTAGTACTTGAAACAATCCTCCAACATCGTTGGCCAAACATATTCTGCTCTCCGCAGTAGCCACTTCATCTTATGAGCCGATTGGTGCGTGCCACAGATCCCTTCATGCACTTCTCCGATAGCCACCTTGGCTTAATCGGCACCGAGACACTTGAGTAGCACGTCATCAATCGTCCGATAGTATAAATCTCCATCGAGCGGGACATATCTTAAAGCCTTGTAGTGTAATTTCCTTGAAGCCGACTGGGAAGGGTTCTGTAAATAACTGTAGACTTCAAACCTCCAGTCGTCGGCTGTTATGGTGGCAATCTCTATCTCAATATCTTTTGTCATCGGCTTGTAACCCGATGCCCCTTGAGCTAAATCATTGGCTTCGCATTCTACTCCCGGGGATATGCTTTAATGTAACTAGCCGAAAGCTATCCATCAATTCTCGGCATCGTTGATAGTGGACCATCAGCGCATCATTTTTGCACTCATATTCTCCCGACAAGCTGGCTGATGACCAACAATGAATCCCCATGATCTCGACGGCGTCAGCTTCAACTTCCTTGAGAAGATGCAGTCCTTTGAGCACTGCTTCGTATTCGGCTTGGTTGTTTGTAGCGTGGGGGTTGATTGAGAATGCAAATTCAAAACTTGCCCCCTTAGGGATATGATTACCAAGCCGATACCGCATCCACTCGTGCAACCGAGCCATCAAACGTCAAGGTCCAAGGCATAATTTCCACCGAGCCGATTGAATCATTTCTATGCTCAACTATAAAATTGGCTATAGCTTGTCCTTTAACTACCACAGGTGCCTGTATCTCAAATCAAACTCCGTTAAGGCAAAAATCCATTTTCCAACTCGTCCTTTTAGCACTTGGAGCCGATAGCATGTATTTAACTACATCGGCTTTGCATATTATTGTGCACTCATTGGACAACGAGATAATGTCTTAACTTGGTACATGAAAAATACAGGCAAAGGCACAATTTCTCCACGGTGAATACCTAGTTTCTGCATCCAACAGCAGTCGGCTAAGATAAAAGATGGCCTTTTCCTTCCCTTCGACCTCTTGGATCAAGGCGAGCCGATTGACTTATCGTCGGTGACCAATATAATTTGAATGGTATCCCTTTTTGTGGAGAAATCAGAGCGGAGGCGAGCTTAAATAATTCTTGATTTTGTCCAATGCTTTCTTGTTGTTACGCCCCCAAAGTGAATGCTTGATCGGCCTTAAGCCGAAGCGGAGGTGTGAACGGCTCCATCTTTTCTAAAAGATTGGCTATGAATTGCCTGATGAAGTTCATTTTGCCGATCAGAGATTGCAGTTGCTTCTTGTCTTCAAAGGTTGTATTTTCTTAATAGCATTGATGCTCCTTGGTGTGACTTCGATCCCCTCTCATGAACAAGAAACCCTAAAAATTGCTCGGCCGACACGTCGACCGCGCACTTGATGGATTCTTCTTGAGGCCATACTTCCTTGTTCGCTCCAAAACTGTCTAAGATCGGCTATGTGATTTTTACGCTTCCTGGACTTGACAACGACATCATCAATATAAATCTCTACCGGGAGCCGATCATATCATGGAAAATGTAGTTCATGGCCCTTTGATAAGTTGCTCTAGCGTTTTTCAGCCCAAATGTCATGACAACCCATTCATACAAGCCGATTGCTCCACGGCATCGAAGCGATCTTGTGAATGTCTTCTTCGGCCATAAAAATTTGATTGTAACCAGCATTACCATCCATGAAACTTATTATCTTATGGCCAGAAGCACTCGTCCTTAGGGGTAGTCTTATTTAAGTCCCTGAAATCAATACACACCCTAAGTTTACCATTCTTTTTTATCACTGGAACAATGTTCGAGACCCACTTGGCATATCGGTAGGGCCGAATGAATCCAGCGTCATATAGCCGAGTGATTTCGACTATGATTGCATCGTACATATCGGCCTTAAATCTCCTAGGAGGCTGTTTGAATGGCCGATAACCCGGCTTAATAGGCAGCCGATGCACAACAATAGATGGGCTAAGACCCAGGAATCTCGAAGTACTCCCAAGCAAAACAATCTTTATATTCCTTTAATAAATCAATAAGCTGGGATCTACAATGAGAAGACAAGTTTTTACTAATATATGTCGGCCTAGGCCTATCTCTAGAGCTGATATCTATTTCGTCTAGCTCGTCGGCCGACATAAACCCTTGCCCAAGCTTGCCATCGTCGTCGTCCGCGGTGTCCTTGCCGTAGACGCTCGAGCCCTCCACGACGCCCTCAAAGTAATAATTGGGGCTCTTCATCTCCAATAGGTGTATGGCGAGAATCGGACACCTTCGGAAAATCGGCTTGCCAAACTTTTCGGACAGACAATCAATACCGTCGATTTCCCAAAGTGGCAAATCGGTGATAGCAACGCTCACCGACTGTCACCGGCACAATTTCATTCTTGTCGCCTTGCCATTGGATTAGACTTTGGTGCATTGTGGAAGGGACGCAGCAGTTTGCATGAATCCAGTCCCTCCCAAGTAGCAGGTTGTAAGGTTTTGCTGCCGACGGTCAGCTCGATGCTAAGTACACCCTTGGCCTCCGATGGATTGCCGCCGAAGTCTTTAGAACCATGTTTGTCTTGATTAGATCTTCGGCTCCATTGCCCAACTTACAAAAAGTGGCGTAGGGCATGAGATTGACTGCGGCCCCCAATCGACAAACATTTTGGACATCGGCTTTCCATTAACAAATCCCTTCACGTAGAGTGGTTTAAGGTGCCGATTCTCGGTCCCCTCCGGTTTCTCGAAGATAGCTTGATCGGGGAAAGGGCCGCTTTGCCAAGGTGTCTTCGACACTATCCGCATCGGCCTCGGGAGCGCCGAATTTGCCTTGCAATATGAAAATCATATTGACCGATGAGAGACCTTTCCTTTTCCTTTAGCCGCCCTTCTAGCTTGGTCGCCTGCGCTCTCGTCGGCCGAGTTTGCGTCGGCTGAAGCATTTTTCTTCTTGAGCCTCCTTTGTTTCCCGCCCACTGCAGCCGATGCTCGATCAATTGCCGGACCTCTTCCCCGTCCTTCGCTCTTCAGCCTTTGAAATCTTCTTTTTGCGTCTTGATGAACAGGTTAGAAAGGCACCATTGGGAGTTAGCCGATTGCTCATCATCGGGCTTCTTCGACGCATTCTTCATTATTGTCTTCTCCATCTTCGAATAAGTCCGGTGAATCGGCCCGAGTCGATCGTGCACCGACTATCACCGTTGGTTTAGTTGCACGGCCTTGGGGATGAATTGAGCAGGGCTACGCATTGGTGGGTCCCTGTACTCGTCCTCACGATTCCGGAAGCCCCTCTATATCGTCGGCAGCCTCATCCCCGATTCCCAACAGAATCGGAAAAACTCGCATCGGCAGTGCGGATCACAGTCGCTGTGATGCCTAATGTAATGGAAGCACTGTAACCTCGAAAGCTCCCTCACATATGGCTGTTACGTCGGGCTTCTTCTTCCCGCCAAACCGTTGTTGAAGCGGCGTCGGTACATCCATGCGGATCGGCCGTTGATTAGCCGATCAGCGAGCGGGACGCACCATGTTGATTGGTGCGGCTTGGTCTCCAGTGTTAGTGATATGCCCTAGAGGCAACATGGAGATGTTGGATATCACGTCAATGTTTATGTATTTATGAATAAAGTGTTATTCGTTCCATGAAATAGACATCTTGTATTGATCAATAGGTGCACGACTTATTTATGAGACTCGATATGTATGAATCTATTTCTAAATGATCCTGATCATATATCATATTATTGGAACTAATATGATTCTAAGATCGGCATGTTTATTAATTGATGATCATGTCTCATAGATCATGGGTATGGAGATACCAAATCAATAAACATGGACATATGTGTTGGAGAACACATTGTTGGATAGACCCACCATGAGACACTACGGGAATTAATGTGCCATTAGTTGGTCTCGGGTAGTGTTGGTACAAAGTCCATAGACCTGAGATCACCATGGATTCCAACATGTGTAGTAGCCTACTTTGGGACTACCAAACGCTATTCCGAATCGGGTAGTTATAAAGGTAGTTTTCGGGTTTGCTATGAAATATGGAGTGGGATGTGAGTGATCAAGATGGAATTTTCCCCTCCTTTGGAGAGATATCTCTGGGCCCCTCGAGGTAATGGATTATGGAAATGCATGGCCATGCTAAGTTGATTGAGGAGTCAATAAATGACAGATAATCCAATACGGTTCGAGTGAATGGTTAAGCTATTGAAGGGATGGCACACATCTTGCCTATAGCTTAATTGGTATCGTGAGGCAAAGGGATTTGTGTACACATTACAGTTCGAGCCAATATTATATTCTTGTATACTATGGTGTCAATATGTGCTTCGCTAGCGCCATTGTTGACAGTCGGCTCGAGTTGGACTCGGCCGACGATCGGCTAAGTTAGACTATAGCCGAAACCGAGTATACCTGAACCTACGGGGTTGCACGTTTAAGGGGATAAACGAGGCATTCGAGTTGGACTCGAATACGGCTCGATCGGATAGGGATCCAATCGGATAGAGTCCTATGGTCTTACGACGTATGGGCGGCCAACTCTATGAGATTCGGATAGGATCCGATTCAAAAGAGAGTCCGATCGGCTACTAGTCCCAGTCGGCCAACTCTATATAAAGGGCGGGTGGAGAGTTGCAGGTTTGCATTGAACCGAATCCGCAACGAAGTCGCCGAGATCAATCTCCATGGAAACCCCCCACTTTCGAGCCAAACCCTAGCCTTGCATCGCGTGCTAGCACACGGGTGTTCGACGTTTTGTCCCCGGACGTGTGGATACCGGTAGAGGCGCTGCTACGTTGTGCGCTGTTCATCGGCTGTGGTGCCCGGAGCAAGGCGGCTGCGGTAGATCGGCTACGGTCGAGCGCATCGGAGCGAGGCGCGAAACGCGGTCGAGCGACTCGGTGAATCGGCTACATCCGCGAATCGGCTGATTGGTGAATCGGCTGTCCTCGGGAATCAGCTACACTGTTTTGGATCGGATAGTCCTGATTGGCTATTTCCGCTGCATACTCCAATCGGCAACGATCTATCGGCCCTTAGTTGCAAGTGTTCCTGGTTTGCGCGGTAAAAAGTTTTTGTTTTTGGCTAGCGTAGCCTCCGCGTAACCCTTCATCCAGTTGGGCTCTTTTCTACCTTGATCCCATCGAGAGTTTCAGCTAAGTTTGTATGCCACTCGTCGTCGATCGGCTCGCCTGGGCCGGCTTGAACCATGTTGACCGGGAAGGGGTTTCCATCTACTTTCATCGGCAAACTTGAGCTTCCCGGCCTCGATTGCCGACTTGATTTGCTTCCTGAAAACTTTACAATCATTAGTGCTATGATAGGTGGAATTATGCCACTTGCGGTACTTCTTCTTTTTAAGTTCTTCGGCCGATGGGACCATGTGGTTGGGAGAAAGCTGAATCTGCTTCTCCTTCAGCAATAAATCAAAGATCCTATCGGCCTTGGTGATGTCGAAGTCGTACTTCTCTTCCTTGGATGTTTTCGGTAGCCATTGGCAGACGATTTCCTATTTGTTTTTGGTCCATTCGGCTGCAGCAACTTCTGTGTTGTCGTCACTTGTTTCTGAATAAGATTCGACGATGACGTGGCAACCTTCTTGACGGCCTTCCTTGATTCTTGAAATCGCTGCTCGTGGGCCGTCACCTTCTGTGCCAAGTGGGCTAGGCTGTCAAAATCTTGATCCGAAAACCTTTCACGGATCGGCAGCAACATTCCATGCAAAGCCAAATTGGCTAACTAGGAATTGGACAACACCAGGCTGTAGCATCGGTTCCTCATCTCCCTAAACCTTTGAATGTAGTCTTGAACCGATTCTTCATTCTTCTGCCTAATGCTTGTTAGGTTCGACAATTTCATCTCGTGATTGTCATTATAGAAATAGCTATGAAATTGCTTCTCGAGATTGGCCGCTACGGATAGAGTTATAGGGCAATGAAGAAAACCAAGTGAGGGCCGATCCCGACGGCGAGAGCGGGAACAAGCGAACCCTTAGTGCGTCTATCGTCGATGCCTCTCCGCATTGCGCTAGGAATCGGCTGACATGCTCATATGTTGAGGTGTTGTCCTGTTCTGAGAATTTGGAGAAGTGCGGGACTTTGAACCTGTTGGGCAATGGTACCCTCTCAAAGTGCTCTAGGTACGTATACCGATACATGTTCCCGAGAATCTTTTGGCTTAAGGCCAAATTGATCGCGCATGAGGTCGGCAATCAAATCTGCCCAAGTCTTGTTGTCCGGAACT
>JAIFGZ020000711.1:0-173399 GCA_019925245.2 Oryza australiensis
TCAGCACGAGAGAAGGGGATTTGTCAAGGGAATCTTGGAGGTTGGATGCGTAAGGTGGCTTGTGGTGGAACGAGGCTCCTAGATCGATGGATTTGGGTGCGCGTGCGAGTTTAGGGTTCTTCGCGGAGAGCTTGTGAACGGTGATGCGAAGAGAAATTTTTGAGGAAGACGAAGTGGCGGGGATGACCTCGAGGCTTCGTAAAAGACTTGAGGGTTTTGCTAAGTCGTCTCGCGATTGGGCCTAGCCCATGAGAGACTTGCGGCCCTGGCTAAGGTGTGGCCTGACGTGTGTCTTTAGGGACTTAAGTGGATGGACTTAAGCAGATTTGCCTTGGCAATACACACGTGTCACATAGCCCAATACCTTTAAAATCCTTTCATGTCGCGGTTTGTGCAACTTCATGAGAAGTTGGCACGATGCAATTTGAAAGGTGACAAACAGATTAAGCTTTTAATGGTTGTCCTATGACGGAGGTTGTTTGGTTTTAAGCATTTGATTAAATAGGATTATATCAATGCTATTTTCCACCTTGGTGAAGATCTTTTTAGATTAAGACTAATATTATGGCGAAGCTATTTAATATTTTGGTCGTATTTTTTAGATGACTGATAAATTTGTTTACCCATGAGGGTCGATTAAATTATTTGTTCCAAGATGACTCGGGCAAATCAACTCGGATAAGCATGAGCTTGCCGAGTGAATTGATTTCTTACCCATGAGGGCTAATTAAATTATTTGTTCGAGACGACTCGGGTAAATTTACTCGGATTAGCATGAGCTCGCCGAGTGATGTGTTATATGATTTTTTTATGATTGTTTTAGCCTGAGCTAAGCATTGTTATAGTTCTTGACTATATGCTTAGTACATTTTGACTAATCACATAGTCGGGGCTACACTAATTAGGTGCATCGGGAGATGCACCTAGATATTTATTTTTGAGAATTTTTTGAGATGTGTTCCAACCCTTCACAGTCTTTTTATCGGATGATAAAGCACTCGGGAGATTCAGGCAGAGATGATGGAACCACTCGGCACCAAAAGCACTCGGCCCAAGAGTTGTTTGGGCTGTGGGTGATTTGTGGTTCGAGGTAAAGTTATTTCAGCGACTGCGAAGGACTCGGGGGCTAGTGTGGAGATTATGGCAATCGGATACCCATATGGCAAGCTTGTCCGACTGGTAATAGAGATAGGTTACGCCTAAGGATTATGTAAACTGGCTATGACTTGGGTGTTACGTTGCCGAATAGACAAGGCAACGGCTCATAGTCATAGTTTGGTAAGATTAAGGAAATCGACTTAGAGTATGATAGGGTTTCCGACTTGTAAGCCTGCCCTCCAAGACTATATAAGGGGGGTAAGGGGCGTCCCTTGAAGGATATGTGATTTATGAGCAATAGATTTGATAGGCGATACACGAGATCAAGAGATCAATAAAAACACTCGACGGATCGAATCCCCGAAACAAGAGTAGGGTATTACCTCGTGAGAGGGCCTGAACCTGTCTAAACCCTTTTTTCACTTAACCCATCGTGTTTGGCGATCTTGAGTGCACCCCCAATTTTTATTGTCGAAACCAAGTTTCGACAGTTGTCGTTTATTAAACAATTTAACAAAAGACTCCCACTACGTGTTTTAAACCTTTCCTCTGGGTTACATATTGGGTCAAGATCCACACGTTATTTAATTTCTAGTGAGCTTTGGCATCACTGCTAGAAAATTAGTAACATGGGTAAGCAACACCTTGCTAATCACATTCTTATGTTACTCTTGTTCATTGGGTGGCATTATCATGCCTCGGCCCCAACCTATGCCCCAAGGCCTAAAACTGTTTTGATAGCCTTGTTAAGTAACCAAATGCTCTTTCATGTATATGTCGACATATACCACATCATGTTATGATAGACAATGACACTGCTTTAGCCGACCTACCAATTGACGATCACAGCGTGATAGGTGCAACATTTGGAGGGCATCATTACTACTTACTTTCGAGGGATACTATCCTATCAAACAAACATATCACATATATAAAATCAAGAAGAATAACAATTAATAATGAAATAGTATGGCACTTTCACATGGTGATCTCCATCTCCATGTCGGTATAGAAGGATCTCCATCTTCATCACCAGTTCTCCAGGTGCACGATGCTAAATTTCTTGTGACATCCCAAAAAAATCACACTTTTGAAAATACTCAAATTGACATAGAAAATTTTAGCGAGTAAAGTTTATTGTGTGTTTTTAAACATTTAAGAACTCCTAAAATTTATTTGCATTCTTTAGTTATTCTCCTTGTTTTAATTTAAAAATTCCAAACTTATTAATTCTTACTCTTATTTTTTAAAAGTTTCAAATTAATTTTTTAATTCAAGAAAATCCCAAAAAATTGAATCAAATTAATTTCAAACCCTAAATTAAATCCTTTCCAAACTCTATCAAATTTTAATTTAAAAATAAAAAATCAATAAATTTTTATTTTTAGTTTTGAAAAGTTTTAATTTAACTTTTAAATTTGAGAAATTTCTAAAAATTAGGTCTAATTGATTTCAAATTCTAAAATCAAATCCTTCCTAAAATTTTCCCTAAAATTTATTTTCCTTTTATTTTCTTTTCCTCCATTTTTTTCTATTTACCTTTTTCCCTTTTTCTTTTCCTTCTTTTTCTTCTTTTTCTTCCTTCCTTCCTTGTTCCTCCTCCTCCCTGTTCGGCCCAAACTACGGCCGAACACAGCCTACCAGGCCAAGCCGTGGGTGCTGCTTTGCCCACCGGAGATCCCAAGTCATGCTGGCCATTGCTATCCCTCTTCACAAGTGGCCATACACGATTGGAGCATCGTCTTCATCATTCTAATCCGCGCTGAACCGCCATATGCCGCACCGCCATTGCCGTCCTCATCCCGCCGAACACAAACCGACATGAACAACTATAAATAGGGCATCCCGAACAAAATCTTATATACGAAAGTTATCCCTAATCTTCTCCTCTATCTTTTCCCCAAGAATCCCCCAATTATCATTCATCGAATCGCCGAAATTCTGAGGAATCTAAGGAAGCGCAACTGAAGAACCCTAAGTGCCGCAATGAGCCAACCTTCAAAATCCGTCGCTACCAATTGATTTCTTCCCAAATTAAAAGGTATTTCTATGTTCCTAATACTAAGAACTTTGATTTCCCTAACTCACCCAAGCCAATAACCATCGAAAAACTCCCCGCTGATGAGCCCACCGTTTCTGCTCTGCTTCGGCCACCGCCGTGTACGGTGCTAGGCTATCCCAGAGCCTTTCTAACCAAACCAAACTCATAGCAAGCTTTCCCGTAGCTCATAGATGCTCCTAAGCCCATTTATTCGGTCGAATCATCGCCGGAATGCACCGGCGACAAGTGTCGCCGCCGCCGCCGATAGGTCGCCAGCGCCAAGCCATTCCACCATTTCTCCGGCCTAACTAAGCTCGAAAATGAGATCACCAAGATTCGTAGATGGAGATAGGCCCTCTAGCTTTTGGATCCCAGCCGCCTACACCGTCGTGCGCCTTCTTCCCCTTACCGGCGGCTGGCCTTGAGAAAGAAGAGAAAAAGGAAAGAAAAGCAGAGAAGGAGATGAACAGTAGAGAATAGAGAAGAAAGAAAGAAAATAAGAGGGAATAGAAGAAGAGAAAGAAAGAGTAGCCCAGTGGCCATTAGGCAAACTTTTTCATTTTTATTTTGAAAGTAGAGATAGAAGAAAAGAGAGAGAAATAAGAAAAATATTGGAAAAACTCTAAGAAAAATAGTTTGAAACCTTTGATCTCTTCAAAATATCATTTTCAAATTCTCGTATACTTTTAAACTTATTTAACTATTATTTTAATCTTTCAAAAATATTTGTTTTAAAACTCTTTTATATTTAGACTAGCAAAATGCCGTGCGTTGCAAGCAGAAACGACGATGCGGGGAGGGATGCGAGACGGAGGGCGAAGGTCCGGGCGGCGCGCGGGAGCTCGGCGGCGACGCGAGGGGGCGCAAGCGCGGTGTGGGCGCGGCGTGGATGGGGACGGAAGAGAAGGACGCATGAAGTCTTTCTTTTTCATCCAAGCTCTCCTTTCTTTTCAACATTGGGGCTGCGGGTTAATTTTATAAACACTCGAGGGGTTTTACGTAAAATAACCCCTTTTCTTTTTAGCTTGGTTTTTTAAATAGCCGAGTGGATTTATGAGTTAATTTCGAAAAAACCAAGAGTTTTTACGCAAAATAGTCGGGCAAAACAAAATTTGGGTGGAAACACTACTTGCTTTATATATAGTATAGATATATATATAGATTTATTCAAACTTAAATCTCTAAAAAGAATAAATCCTTTTAAACTTTTCAAATTCAAATTTCTCCTAGTTTTTTAAATTCATCTATATTCTTTTTAGAAACACTTTTAACTTCAAATTTTTATAAATTATTTTATATTAAGTCAAACCCAAATTTTAAATTTTAAAATTTAACAAATGACCTTAGAAAAATAGTTTAACCTCCTTGACTTTTCCCAAATCCTACTTCAAAACCCTTCCTTTTTCTTAAACTTACGTTTTCTTTTTAAAAAGTATTTGAAATATGTCCTTCAACTCTTTTTATTCTAATTTAAACTCAAACACTCAAATCTTAAAATTTAGCAAATAATTTTCTTATTGAAAACTCTAGAATTCTGCCTTTTACCTCTTTAAAATATTTTAAATACTCTCTTTCTATTCTATTCAAGCACAAATTTTAGGTTCTCGGGTCTAACAAATAACCTCCTCTTTTAAAACTTCAAAACTTTTATTGAATTTCTATATATATATTTTTGTCTCTTTGAGTTGATTGTTTGATTTATTTTATCAAATATCAATAGATCATGATGTCGAATTTGCAGAAGAAACTGAGTTCAACCTTATTGTCGACATAAACGTCCTTGCTACTATTAAGGGAAAAGAAGGATTTGAGACCATTGGTCTCAAGGCAAGTCAAACTATTTTGATCATTTAGTTCAAAAGTATTAATTTATCATGTTTAATAATATATTTAGGTTAGTCGAAATATTTTGCGGGACGGGTTAGATAGTCATAAGCTATCATTTCATATAGATTTATATATTTCTTAAATCATACATGTTATCATTTCATGTAAGTTATTATTTCATACATTAGATAAGTCCTATCATTTTGTGTGTAGAAAATGAGAATTCTATTATTTCATGAATTAGATATATTCTCCTTCTCCTTAAATAACATGTTGATAACTTGGACTAGGTATAAATTACAAGTAAAATAAAATGATTAGTATTGCATGTATAGATATTTCCTGCATGTTATAGGGAGATATATTATCTTTTCATACAATAAAATAGAAAACGATCTATTATTTCATGTGAAAGGTAAGTAGGAATTTTATCATTTCATGTAATATGGGAATGGTCATATGGAATTATATTTTATACAATAAAATGGAGAATGATTCATTGTTTCATCTCATAGGTAAATGAAATTCCTATCAATTCATATGATATGAGAATGGTTTTGGCTATATGCCAGAAAATATAATTCATATGACCTAAGTGATTTTGGCTATATGCTAGAAAATTATAAAAATTCTTGTGCCGGAATAAGGACATAGTTTCGTCCATCCGATGGACCGGTTAAACCGGCATGGCATTTATATATTTCTCTCCGATCTCCCTGGGGACTCAAGAGATTTATAATGTGCATAACAACATTGGAGATTGTAGTGTTGATAAAGTCTCATTGGTGAACAGCTATGTAAACAGGGGATAACAACGCCGATACTAACAGATCGGTGCAGTACATTAAGATAGCACCGCAAGTTTCACCAAGCCGGGGCAAGTGTGTGACGAACAACTATTAAATAGGGGTCGAGACACCAACTATTGGTTAGAATTGTTGCCCTATTAAGATAGCCCGTGGTCTCGTTCGCACATCGAAAAGGTTAGAACTATATAAATGTCATGTTACCCTTCAGTTTGGCTAACTAAGGTTAATCCTCGGGTAAAGCTGAGCAAACGTTGCAGAGTTTATTATATTCGAATACGCCGTACTCCCAATCAATGGAGTTGTGTCTATGGGTGAATCCAGTTTAATGGCATAAGCAACTTTTCTAAAATGCCATCCCCAAAAATTTGATATTCATATATAAGTAATTATAAGAAAGGATAGAACCTAGGTTCATGTTAAAGTTAGGCTTAGGTTATTTTCTTTTAGGACATCATGTATATCTATTTTAGTATGAGATCACATTAAGATTATACTTATATCATATCATGCATATCTATACGGTATAAAATAATGTTAAGGCTAGGATTATATTATTCTTTTAAGACATCTTGCATATTTATAAGAAGGGTAGAATATAGAATTGGGATAAAATTAAGTTTTGATTTATACTCTTAGAGGTCCACATAAAATATTTTAAATAAAGGATAGGGTATATCATCATGCTAGGAATAGATTTATAATTTCTTTCTCTTGTCGATATATCATGCATGTTTATCTATATAAAGTTGCATTCAGTTTGGCTTGTTGAGTACCATTGGTACTCTTGCATAAAAGCGAAGGGTTACGCGGAGGCTACGCTAGCCGAAAACAAAAACTTTTACCGCGCAAACCACCGGGAACACTTGCAAGTAAGGGCCGATAGATTGTTCTGGATTGGAGTAGAGTGCGGCGGAATAGCCAATCGGGGCAATCGATCCGAACAGTGTAGCCGATTCCGGAGGCAGCCGGTCGCCAATCAGCCGGGTCAGTCGTCGGCCGCGTTCTCACGCCTCGCTCCGTGCGCCGTCGCATGCGATTCCACCACGGCCGTCGCTCGGTGCGGCCGATCCAAGCCGATCAACGGCGCGCAACGTAGCGGCGCCTCTGCCGGTATCCACACGTCCGGGGCCGAACGCCGAACACCCGTGTGCTAGCACGCGATGCAAGGCTAGGGTTTGGCTCGAAAGTGGGGAGGGTTTCCGTGGAGATTGATCTCGGCGACTTACATTGCACGCGATGCAATTGACATGTCGCGGCTCTCCACCCCTCCCTCCTTTATATAGAGTTGGCGGCGGGACTAGTGGCCGATTAGGACTCTATTTTTGAATTGGATCTCATACGTATCTCATAGAGTTGTTGCCCATACGTCGTAAGCCCATAGGACTCTATCCGATCGGATCCCTATCCGATCGAGCCGTATCTACGAGTCCAACTCGAATGCTGTTCTTATCCCCTTAAGCGTGCGACCACTGTAGGTTCAGGTATACTCGGTTTCGGCTATAGTCTAACTTAGCCGGCCGTCGGCTTGAGTCCAACTCGGCGGAGCACATCACTGCGGCGCCTAGCGGCACATATTGACACCATAGTATACAAGAATATAATATCGGCTCGAACTGTAATGTGTACACAAATCCCTTTGCCTCACGATACCGGTTAAGCTATAGGCAAGATGTGTGCCATCCCTTCAATAGCTTTACCATTCACTCGAACCGTATTGGATTATCGTGCGTTGATTGACTCCTCAATCAACTTAGCATGGCCATGCATTTCCATAATCCATTACCTCGAGGGGCCGAGATATCTCTCCAAAGGAGGGGCAAATTCCATCTTGATCACTCACATCCCACTCCATGTTTCATAGCAAACCCGAAAACTACCTTTATAACTACCCGATTCTGAATAGCGTTTGGTAGTCCCAAAGTAGGCTACTACACATGTTGGAATCCATGGTGATCTCGGGTCTAAGGACTTTGTACCAACACTACCGAGACCAACTAATGGCACATTAATTCTGTAGTGTCTCATGGTGGGTCTATCCAACAATGTGTTCTCCAACACATATGTCCATGTTTATTGATTTGGTATCTTCATACCCATGATCTATGAGACATGATCATCAATCAATAAACATGCCGATCTTAGAATCATATTTGTTCCAACAATATGACATATGATCGAGGGATTGTTTAGAAATAGATTCATACATAAAGAGTCTCATAAATAAGTCACGTACTTATTGATCAATACAAGATGTCTATTTCATGGGCTGAATAACACTTTATTCATAAATACATAAACATTGACGTGATATTCAACATCTCCATGTTGCCTCTAGGGCATATCACTAACAATCTCCCACTTGCACTAGAGTCAATCATGTAAGTATCTAATACCCATTGCTCTTGTGTGCGCCTCATGCTTGGTGAGGAGATGTTTTGTCGGCGGATCGGCTATGTTGAGATCCGTGTGCACTTTGCATATCTTGGCATCACCTCTGTCCACTATCTCGCGGATGAGATGATATCGCCGAAGTATGTGTTTGGACTTCGATGTGACCTCGACTCCTTGGCTTGCGCAATGGCTCCACTATTATCACAATAGAGAGACATTGGACTAGTCGTACTAGTCATCACACCAAGCTCGAAATGAATTTCTTGATCCAACGGCCTCCTTTGCGGCTTAGAAGCGGCAATGTACTCGGCCTCCGTTGTAGAATCGGCAACGGTATCACTGCTTGGAACTCTTCCGGTGGCTGCGCCTCCGTTCGGGCGAACACGAACCCAGTTGCGATCTATAATCATCCTTGTCTGTTTGGAAGCTAGCATCGGTGTAACCACTTACAACGAGCTCTTCTTCACCTCCATAGACTAGGAACATATCCTTAGTTCTTCTCAAGTACTTAAGGATATTCTTTACTGACGATCCAGTGACCTTCACTGGATCGGCGAGTATCTGCTCGTAGCACTCAAAGCGTACGAGACATGCAGGCGTGTACAAAGCATGGCATACATGATGGATCCAATTGCCGAAGCATATGGAACCATACCCATCTTATTCCGCTCATCATGTGTCGAGGACACGATTCTTGCTAAGATTAATGCCATGTGACATGGGCAAGAAACCTTTCTTGGAATCATGCATGTTGAACCTTTTCAACACCTTGTCAATGTATGTACTTTGGCTTAATCCAATTAGCCTCTTGGATCTATCTCTATAGATCTGAATGCCCAATATATATCTTGCCTCCCTAAGTCTTTCATGGAAAAACTATTTTTCAATGAAGACTTGACGGATTCAAGCATAGGGATGTCATTTCCAATCGGTAATATGTCATCCACATATAAGATTAGAAATACAATTGCACTCCCATGACCTTTTTGTAAACACATGCCTCTTCTTCGTTTTTGATGAAACCAAACCCTTTGATTACTTCATCAAAACGAATATTCCAACTCCGAGATGCTTGCTTCAATCCATAAATGGACTTACGTAGCTTGCATATCTTTCCAGGCGATTCGGATCGACATAACCCCGAGGTTGTATCATGTATACATCCTCGCTTAGGTTTCCATTCGGGAAAGCCGTTTTGACATCCATCGCCATATCTCATAATCGAAATATGCAGCAATCGCTAGGATAATCCGAATAGATTTAAGCATTGCGACGGGCGAGAAGGTTTCATCATAATCAACTCCTTGAATCTGTTTAAAACCTTTCGCCACCAATCGCGCCTTATAGATGTGAACATTTCCATCCATATCGGCCTTTTCTTAAAAACCCATTTACACTCAATGGTTTTGACACCATCGGGTGGATCAACCAAGTTCCAAACTTGATTGTCGTACATGGATTCTATTTCGGATTTCATGGCTCCAAGCCACTTGTTGGAATCGGGTCCCACCATCGCTTCCTCATAGGTCTTAGGCTCATCGTTGTCTAACAACAATATATCACGTTGTTCCGCTTTGTGTGCACATCGGGTGCACGACGTGATCTTTCGGACCTCCGTGGGGCTGGTGTATCTGGCCGGTGACGCAACACTTTGCTCCTCCTGTTATGGTTACGTGTATTGTGAAACGTTTTACGGTGTTTCTTGAACTTCTTCAAGATGCACCCTGCTCCCACTAACCCTTCTTGAAAGAAACTCTTTCTCCAAGAAGACACCGTGTCGGCGACAAACACTTTGCCTTGTTCCCGATTATAAAAGTAATATCCCTTAGTTTCCTTAGGATATCCCACAAAGAAGCACTTGTCGGATTTGGGTGTGAGCTTGTCGCTAAACGTTTTACATAAGCCTCACATCCCCAAATTTTGAGAAAAGACAAACTAGGGGTTGCCTGTCCATATCTCATATGGTGCCTTTTCAACCGACTTAGATGGAACTCTATTTAGTGTGAGCGCATGTTTCAAGAGCATATCCCGAAGGATAACGGAAGATCACTTTGGCTCATCATCGACCGCACCATGTCCAGCAAGGTGCGATTTCTCCGTTCGGACACTCCGTTCCATTGTGGAGTTCTGGCGGAGTCAAGCTGTGGAACAATTCCACAATCTTTCGGATGATTACCGAACTCTTGGCTCAAGTATTCCCCTCCACGATCGATCGTAGAAATTTGATTGTTTTCCCTAAATGATTACGTACTTCATTCTGGAATTCTTTGAACTTCTCAAAGGATTCGGACTTATGCCTCATTAAGTAGATATAGCCATATCTACTAAAGTCATCGGTAAAGGTAATGAAGTACGATAACCACCTCGGCCGTTGAGCTCATTGGTCCACATACATCGGTATGTACGAGTGCCAATAAGTCACTTGCTCTCTCACTGTGTCCCGTGAAAGGTGCCTTTGTCATCTTACCAAGTAAACAAGACTCACATGTCTCAAATGATTCAAAATCAAAAGAGTGAAGCAATCCATCCTTATGGAGCTTCTCCATGCGTTTCTTATTTATATGTCCTAAGCGACAATGTCGGATAAACGTGGGGTTTATATCATTAGAGAGTTGCCTTTACGTATTAATGTTATAGATGGGAGACGCTTCAAGATTCAAAACGTATAATCCATTCACCAATGGAGCATGAAAATAGAACATATCTCTGAGATATATTGAACAACCATTGTTCATTGATCTAAAATCATATCCTTCCGCTTGCAAACATGAAGCGGAAATAACGTTTTGACATAGTGTTGGAACACAATAACAATTATTTAATTCCAAAACTAATCCACGAAGGTAGATGAAGTGGTACTGTGTCGACAGCAGCAGCGCAGCAACGCTTGCTCCATTGCCGACGCGCGAGTTCACCTCGCCCCTTCTCAATCCTCTACTTCTTCTCATTCCCCTGCAGCGATTTGCAAATATGAGCTACGATCCGGTATCAAATACCCAAGAGTCGGTAGGTGAAGTAGCAAGATTAATGTCTATAACATTAATACTTGAAGCGAAGTCGTACTTTGCTTCTTTTTGAGATCCTCCATGTACTTCTTGCGGTTCCTCTTCCAGTGGCTGTCTCCTTGCAATAGAAGCAAACGGCATCCGATGCCGACCCTTCTTGCCCTTCTTTGCATTAGAGGCACTCGCGATCTCATCGGGAGTTAACTTCCTCTTGGTGCAAAGTTTCTTGACAGTGGTTTGCGTTTAGCCTTCGCATCATCATCACATGATGACCATTCTTCGGATACTCTCCTCAGTGTCTTTAGCATCCCATGCAATTCAGCCAAGGTTCTATCCATATTGTTCATGTGATAGTTTAATATGAATGGCTCGAAGCTCGGAGGGAGCGGCGGAGAATCACATCGGTAGCCAACTCTTGGCTAAGGGAAAACCTAGTTTTTCCGGACTCTCAATGTAGCCAATCATTTTTATCACATGCGGGTGATGGGATTCCCTCAACAAGCACGCACGCAAACAAGGACTTTGAGGTGTTAAACCTCTCGGCCGAACTTGGTTCTCAAACATGCCACGCAGTCCCGAATAATAGTGTGAGCATGTTGCTCTCATATTGCTACGAAGCTCAGGGGGACATTGTAGCAAGCATGAGATAGCTTATGTCCAGGGGCATCATTAGTGTGCTTCTCGTAAGCTCTCCGTGCGATTGCGAGTGGCATTATTAGGCAAATCCTCTCGGATAAGGTACTTCAAGAACGTACTCCTTACGCTCTTGCTTGAGAACAATTCTCATGTTGCGATACCAATCCATAAAGTTTGTTCCATTTAATTTTTCCTTTTCGAGAATAGATCGCAAGTTAAAGGTGCTGGGTGTAGTATTAGCCGCTATTTATTCTACAACGAAAAGCAAAGTTTAGCACAATGTTTATGCTATGTCTTTTGTTAAACAATTTAACATAAGACTCCCATTACGTATTTTCCACCTTCCTCTAGGTTACGTATTGGGTCAAGATCCACATGTTAATTAATTTTCTAGTGAGCTTTGGCATCATTGCTAGAAGATTAATAACATCGGTAAGCAACTCCTTGCTAATCACATCTCTATGTGACTCTTGTTGTTGGTGTGGCATCTCCATGCCCGGCCCCAACCTATGCCCCAAGGCCCAAAGCTGTTTTGATAGCCTTGTTAAGTAAACCAAATGTTCCTGCATGTATATGTCGACATATACCCCCTCCTTTATGATAGAGAATGACACTCTGCTTTGGCGGACCCACCATTGCGAGCATAACGGTGACGGGTGCAACATTTGGAAGGGCATCATTACTACTTAATTTTACGAGGGATGCTATCCTATCAAACAAACATATCACATATGAAAGCAAGAAGAATAGCATATAGTGAAATAGTATGGCCCCCTTCACATGGTGATCTCCATCTCCATGCGGTGTCTGAGGATCTCCATCTTCATCACCGTTCTTTCGAGTGCCGAATGCTTGATTTCTTCAAACTAAGCTACTACTATAGAAGCTCTAATTGAAGATTACATCGACTCGCAGGTCGTGAAAGAATATTACAAGCATTGCACGTATGAAAGAATATTACAGGGATTGCACATATGAAAGAATATTACATGCATCACATGCATCTCATACATCTCATACATACAATAGGGCCATACCATCTCAAAGCATTCTCTGCAAAAACAAGTTAGGCGTAGAAACGTTTTCTACTTATCGCAGAGCTACGGCATCGAGACGACCTATAAGGGGGTACGCACACGGCGGTCCCGCTACACTATCAGGAGCGCTATCTCGAAGCCGAGCTCAAACCGAGTTCATAGATCCAATCTATGAAATCGCTTACAGAAACCATGTCAGCATAATCATATTATGCCGTCCCGATACACTATCAAGGGAGATGGTTTGCGTAGGCGCGAGGCAGCTAACAAGATCGGACTACGAGATAGCTTCGGCATAATCACATTATACCGTTCCGATACACTATCAAGAAACGCTATCTCGAAGCCGACTCAAACCTAGTTCTATGGATATTGCTTCGACCTTATCACATTACGCCGTTCGATACACTATCAAGGAACGCAATTACCATCAACTCTCCTCAACAATTCCCATAAAACCGATTGATCTAATCAACCCGTGCGCAAAACTTGTTCCGGATCAATCTAAAACCCGAACTAAGCAAGATTAGCTCGATACCCTTTGAAGGGTTACGCGGAGGCTATGCTAGCCGAAAACAAAAACTTTACCGCGCAAACCAGGAACACTTGCAAGTAAGGGCCGATAGATTGTTACCGATTGGAGTAGAGTGCGGCGGAATAGCCAATCGGGGCAATCCGATCCGAGCAGTGTAGCGATTCCGGAGACGGCCGATTCACCAATCGCCAATTCGAGTCGTCGGCGCGTTCTCACGCCTCGCTCCGATGCGCCCGCCGCGACCAATTCCACCACCCGATCGCTCCGATTGCGGCCCGATCCGAAGCCGATCAACGGCGCGCAACGTAGCGGCGCCTCTACCGGTATCCACACGTCCAGGGGCGAACGCCGAACACCCGTGTGCTAGCACGCGATGCAAGGCTAGGGTTTGGCTCGAAAGTGGGGAGGGTTTCCGTGGAGATTGATCTCGCGACTTCGTTGCACGCGATGCAATTGACATGTCGCAGCTCTCCACCCCTCCCTCCTTTATATAGAGTTGGCCAGTGGGACTAGTGGCCGATTAGGACTCTATTTTTGAATCGGATCTCATACGTATCTCATAGAGTTGGCGCCCATACGTCGTAAGCCCATAGGACTCTATCCGATCGGATCCCTATCCGATCGAGCCGTATCCGAGTCCAACTCGAATGCTGTTCTTATCCCCTTAAGCGTGCGACCCTGCAGGTTCGGGTATACTCGGTTTCGGCTATAGTCTAACTTAGCCGACCGTCGGCTTGAGTCCAACTCGGCCGACCACTGTCAACTGACAGCGCCTAGTAGCACATATTGACACCATAGTATACAAGAATATAATATCGAGTCTGAACTGTAATGTGTACACAAATCCCTTTGCCTCACGATATTAGTTAAGCTATAGGCAAGATGTGTGCCATCCCTTCAATAGCTTAACCATTCACTCGAACCGTATTGGATTATCGTACGTTGATTGACTCCTCAATCAACTTAGCATGGCCATGCATTTCCATAATCCATTACCTCGAGGGGCCCGAGAGATATCTCTCCAAAGGAGGGGCAAATTCCATCTTGATCACTCACATCCCACTCCATGTTTCATAGCAAACCCGAAAACTACCTTTATAACTACCCGATTACGGAATAGCGTTTGGTAGTCCCAAAGTAGGCTACTACACATATTGGAATCCATGGTGATCTCGAGGTCTAAGGACTTTGTACCAACACTACACGAGACCAACTAATGGCACATTAATTCTGTAGTGTCTCATGGTGGGTCTATCCAACAATGTGTTCTCAACACATATGTCCATGTTTATTGATTTGGTATCTTCATACCCATGATCTATGAAACATGATCATCAATCAATAAACATGCCGATCTTAGAATCATATTTGTTCCAACAATATGACATATGATCGAGGATCGTTTAGAAATAGATTCATACATAAAGAGTCTCACAAATAAGTCACGTACTTATTGATCAATACAAGATGTCTATTTCATGGGCTGAATAACACTTTATTCATAAATACATAAACATTGACGTGATATCCAACATCTCCATGTTGCCTCTAGGGCATATCACTAACAAAAACAACTTCGAGAAAATCCCAAAACCAAGGAAGAAAACAAACTCTAGGTCATTGTACACTCGAGCTATCCACGTGGAAGTGTCGCGTTTTTTGTTTTGTATAACTTGTAACTTGTACATTGTTAGTTTATAATAATAAACGAAGTTCCTGTATCTGTACTATTTCACGCATAAACGGACTCCTGGTAGATTATGTTGTGGGAGTTGACCTCTCCGGAGGAGACCCCACAGAGATGGTATCAGAGCAAAGCTTGACTGAAGGTTGACCTAGGTAAGTTAGATTGAATCTGATATATTATTTTCAATAATTAAAATTATGTGCAAAAATTTTCTATCCATTCTTATCTCAAATTTTTGGCCCCTCTTATCTATTCCTTTCCTTCGTACCTTCCCTCTATTAAAAAGGATTTTGTTTTATTCTCCTACTCAACTATTTCAAAATATCGGGAGACGCTAGGGAACGGTAAGGTTGAATAGTTGAATAGGAGTTAGTATTAGCTAACTTTTCGGGATAAGGTTATCGATAAGTTAGGTCATCCCAAGTCAGTTGACGGTTTATCACACGTATGAAAGAATATTACATGCATCACACGTATGAAAGAATATTACATGCATCACATGCATCTCATACATATAATAGGGTCATACCATCTCAAAGCATTCTCTGCAAAAACAAGTTAGATGTAGAACGTTTTCTACATATCGCAGAGATACGATACCGAAACGCAATAAAGGGGGTACGCACACGCCCGGAACACCACACAAAAATCATAGATCCAATCTATGAAATCGCTTATGAAAATCACATCGGCATAATCACATTATGCCGACCCGAGACAATCTCAAGGGACATGGTTTGCATAGGCGCAAGGCAACAGTCATAGTCAGACTATAAAATAGCTTCGACATAATCACATTATACCGATCGGAGACACTCCCGAGGAACACCATCCTGAATCCAACTCTTACTCCTTCTTCCTTCCTCTTCCGACCCCTATACCAATTGATCTAATCAACCCGTGTGCAAAACTTATAATAGATCTAATCTACTACAACTCCATATCATCATATGAAACAATCTAAAACCCAGACTACACAAGTCTAGCTTTCATACCACTATAGGATAATGTGTAGGCTACGATAGCATAAAACAAAATTTTTCTACCGCGCAATCAAGGAAATCTTGCAAGTAAGGATCTATAGAATGTTACCAAAAGACGCGCAGTGCAGCGGAAATAGCCGATCAAAGTCTATCCGACCTCGGAGAGCACCTTGCCAACCTTGCTGACCTCGAGTAATGCCTTGCCGACCTTGGACAACACCTTGCCGACCTCGCCGATCTTAAGTCTGACTTGCCCGCCCCCGCCAACCTTGGCTTGTATCATCCGACCTCGCCAACAGTGATGACTTTGACCCGATTCGCCCGACCGTGCCAACATCGCTTCAGTCCACCCGAAGTAGTTCCGATTCACCGACTTACACTGTAATGTAGCGAGGTCTCTACCGGTATCCACACATCCAGGGAGGGAATGTCAAACACCCGTGTGCTAGCACGCGATGCACGGCTAGGGTTTTGCCTCGGACGTGGACTAGGGTTTCCGTAAAGAAGTTGATCTGGCTTAGAAGTTGTGCACACTGATCTCCACCCCTTACCCTCCTTATATAGACTTGGCCGACCGGACTCGTAAGCCCACCGGGACTCTATATTGAGTCGGATCTTATCCGAACTAAGCAGTATCTGAGTCAAACTTGTATGTCTATTGCAACCCGTTAAGTGTACGACCCAATAGGTTTGTGTACACTTGGTCCCAGAACGAGAACACCTCTCGGCCGACCCTGTCAACAGCGACCCCTAGCAGAATGTATTGACACTAAAGTATACACAAAGATCATATCGGCTGAACCTGTAATGTGTGCATAATTTCATTTGCCTCACGATATCAATTAAGCTATAGGCAAGACTTGTGCCATCCTATCATTAGCTTAATCATTCACTCGAACCCGTATTGGATTATGTATCTGATGATTGACTCCTTAATCACATCGGCATGGTCATGCACTTCCATAATCAATTACATCGAGGGGACTAGAAAAATCTCTCCCATACGAGGGTCAAATTTCATCTTGATCATTCACATTCCTCTACATGCTTCATAGCAAATCCGAGGACTACTTTTATAACTACCCAGTTACGAAATAGCGTTTGGAAGTCCCTAAGTAAGCCACTACACATATTGGAATCCATGATGATCTCACGTCTAAGGACTTTGCACCAACATCACTTGAGACCAACTAATGGCACAACAATTCCCTATAGTGTCTCAAGGTGGGTCTATCCAACAACATGTTCTCTAATATGTGTTCACGTTTATTGATTTGGTATCTCCATACCATGATCCATGAGACATGATCATCAATCAATACATGTGCTGATCTTAGAATCATATTTGTTCCTTAGATATAATATATGATCAGGGATCATTTAGAAATAGATTTATGTTACATAAAAAGTCTCATGAATAAGTCACATACTTATTAATCAATACTAATTATCTATTTCATGGAACAAAATAACAGTTTATTCATTAATATAAAAACATTGAACATGATATCCAACATCTTCATGTTGCCTCAGGGCATATCACTAACAAGGAGTACGTCATCTTTAACAACCAAGACACGCTTGGTGATGCAGGTGGTGGTGGAGCACGTCCGGTTGGCGTAGTAGTTATGTGTGTCGACCAAGTGTTAGTTTTTCATGTAGAAATGTTAGTCCTAAAGGCCGCACGTTGTCCCTGCACTTCTCGTTCAGCGTTGCAAGCAAGATGAAACAAACGATAACATTGTTGTAATCTTTATAAGCAAGGGTATCCCGAATCTCACGGTTCAAACCACCCAAAAATCTAGCCATAACAGGTTCCTCATCCTCCTCTAAGTTACAACGCAGCATACCCATTTGTAATTCCTGATAATACTCTTCTACACTTTTAGTACCCTATCTCAATTGTTGCAACTTATGTAACAAATCACGTGCATAATAAGAAGGTACAAATCTAGCCCGCATGACCCGTTTCAAAGCATCCCAAGTTTGAGGCATGTTATCATGATTTTTCTTTTTGATCCACCAAACAGAAGCAAAATCAGTAAATTCGCTAGTGGCAGCCCGAACACGTATGTTTGCAGGAAACTCATGGCATACAAATTTTTGATCAATAGTAATTTCCTAAGTAATGTATGCATCAGAGTCATATTTTTCATCAAAAAGAGGTATCTTAAATTTAATCTTATGAAAAGCATCATCATTATTACGTACCTCGCGTCGGCGGTGTCCTCCATCCATACCTCGTGGATTACGAGTTAAGCACCGGTGGTTACTCTCATGATATGTATCAGCTGAATAGTCACCCAAATTGTCTTCGGCATATCCATCATATTCATGATGTGATGGATTGTTCACATCACAAAAGTTATCGAAACGCCTTAACAAATTATTAAGATTATTGTTGATGGCTATCACGGATGCCTCCAAACCAGCAAGTCGGGTGTTGGTTCCAATTTGCGTAGCCTCCAATTGTCCAATCTTTTCATTCGTCACCTACAAGTCATTATCAACACCTTCCATGTGCGTCCTCACTTGCCTTTCAAAATGTTGCATAATGCCTTTCGTGCGACGAGAATGTTCCATATCCTTGTTGTCCTCTGATCCTGACATGGTCAAACAAACAAAAACAACAAAGAAAACGGGTAAAGAAATAAAAGCCCTACAACTAATAGGATGTAGCCCTACAACTAATAAGTCAAATTAAAACTTCTGCTATTCAAATTCGGCCAACAGATAGATCAACAGTAGTGCACGGCTATGACGAAATGTGATAAGAACTCGAAACTCTAAAGGATAAAACTAAGACCAGCAACTCAACACAACCGAAGCAACAAAAAACTCAACAAGCTACAATCAACAGTAACTAGTAAAAAGGCTCAAGGGTTTATGGGATCAAGAAACAAATTTAATCTATTTTTTGGCTTTTTCTGGACGATAGGAATATAACATATGCAAAAATAAAATCTCTCACCGATGAACTTGGCCTCTGATACCACCTGATATGCACTAGGGTGTCTCGATCTTTCGGTGGAGCTGATAACTTCGATTTAATGGAGCAACGTTCACGGCTTGACTGTGATACTCCACGGAGTAATTGCGCCTTAGCGACCGATACACCAACTCCACCGGTTGACACGATCTTGTGGAGCTCGATCAACCAAACCATTAGGGTTATTCCTGCAAGCAACCGAAGAACTAGCAAGAACAAGATGAACAACAACTCAAATTGTAAATATTGACTTTAGATCTGTATACTCATGAAAAGGTGAGGTTCCGAATCAAATAGAACGGATGGTCTAGCCGACACACGCACATAAACAAAACCCAAATTATTCTAGGCGGCTATGAGGGTATTTATATAGGTGGAAGGACGAGTTGGGGTTGTTCTCCAACCCTAGGATGCATCCGTAATGGACTCAACTTGATACAAGGCCCATTGGCCCAATTTGGTGGCGCAGCACCTCGAACAAAAAAAGATAGTTGTACTAAATTGACGCTTGCGGAGGATTCTGGATAGATATAGCGGTGAGGCTGGATCCGTTGGAAAGTAGACTTTATAAGATCTCCATGAAGTACTTGAACGTCCAAATCGGAGTTTGAATGAAGCCGTGGCAATCGTCACAAGTTGGTGTTGTCCTGCAGTTCGAATCTAGCCCGCACGAATCCTTCTTCCTTTTGATCCTCTCCATCATTCCTAAGCAAAACAAGAGCACACACATCTTCGTTGTCTAAATATTATGAATAGAAGATTAAAAATGAGCCTACTTGATGGTTGAGTTGACGGGCACGACGCGAGTAATAGGACCAAGCGGGGTTGGGGTAGGAGTGGATATATCGTGGTGTTGATGTCCTCATCAAAAATGGTTTATTTTCTGTTTGTCCTATGTATTTAGCATTAAATAACAATGGATACCTTAAGATTTTGTGGAAATTAAAAATACCTCTTGAAATAAATATTTTATGTGGTATCTCTTCAAGGGAGTAACTTTAACCAAATATAACTTAGCAAGAAAAAATTGGAACGACAGCAAGAGATGTTGCTTTTGTATGAAAAATGAGACTATTACAACTATTCTTGATTGTCATTTTTCTAAATTTCATTGGAGCACTTGTAAATGTTTCTTTTTGCCTAAAACCGCGGATATATTCCTCATGTATCGAAAATTACCTTGTGTATATTGACTCAAAATATCAACATACTTATTTTAACAAGAGTATCTACTTTAGGTTGGACTATATGACTTATCATAAATGATATGATTTTTGATAAATCTCTAACTAAATCTTATATGCAAGCACTTTTCACGACAACGTATTGACTCCAGTTCTAGTCATAAAAGTGTGACGAGTATAAGGAACTAATATGTAATGTATGTGGAAACATGAAGTCAACGGTTATGCAAATCTTCACCAACTTCAGATGAATATTTACAAATCTTAGCATTTTTTTAAAAAAACTATTTTTTTAGACTTCATTCACAAAACGAGAAGGCGCCTCTTAAGGTAAAAAAATATTTGTCGGCCATTCAACATTTGGTTTTCCATTGCTTGGTGTATAAACAATGATCGTCATTATGGCTTCTCTTGAAAATGCAGGAATTTTACATCATTTTTACACGAAATTAAGCAGTTCATTCTTCTGAAATTTTCACGAAATTCATATGTTCCAAAGGAGACCTACGTGTCATATACACCTGGAGCCCCTAGAAGATATATAAACATTGTATACAGAGCGAAGATATATAAAGATATATTTTGAATCATATGCTCGACTAAAATCTCAAACCATGTACATTCAGTTTTTGTTCCATGACCCTGTCGATCTTTTCTATCATCTAAGGCTCAGATGGTTGGCACATTACCCTACTTTACCAGACCTACTTGTACATTGCGAAAGTTAGTGCATATGTTGATTACTAATTAATAACCTCTCTTCTTGTGAAGGTGACATCGAGCATGGCCAAACCAGTTGAACGAGACAGGACATATCACTGCAGATCGATTCCACCTAGGTATTCAAAGGTCAAAATTGAGCAGGTGGAACGAGGCTTTGAAGATCTCGAACTGGATATCTCCGGGGGAGACGAGGAGACGAAACTAGAAGACACATCCCACGCAATTATACTATGGTGCAAGCCCTTCATTGTGTTTCCTGCTCTAAAGAAAAGGGTGTACGACTGCACTCTCGAGGAGACTGAGGAGATCGTCGCTGCGGAAGTGAATAGGCATTTTAAGTCACGAGTCCCGAAAAGAAGATTCCTATCGACCCGATGGCTAAGGCCTTCTTTAAGAAGAAGCTACTTGGGAGCGTGAGGAGTCAACCCATCCGTCTCTTTCGCCAGTCCTTCCGAATCTCATGAACAAGATTACGTTTAAGGAGGTAGGTTTGTTACGCTCTAAAAATCGCTTAGTTTTATAAACTGTTGTTTAATGCATTTTTTGAAAAGGAAATAAAATTCTATAAGAGAGTAATTAAATTCCCTAACAAATCTCAATATAAAATATGCAAGATAAAATTTTTGTTAAATACTTTACCTTCTTAAGTATTCTTTGAATTTTTCTAGGAATTATTTGATCTAAGGAAGTATTTTTAATAAATAAAATATCAGTTCACTACTTATTAAAAAGAAAAAGGTTTAAAAAGTCTGCTTTTGATCCTCGGGCCGAAACCCAGCCAAGCCGGCCCGTTCCTATGTAGCCCAGCCGAGCCACGCCCCTCTCTCATTCTATTGCCGATAGGTGGGACCCGCTTGTCGGGTCCATCTTCAACCTCACGTCACCCCACTTTCCTTCGCGGTGAGTTCCCCTTTCCAATTCCGGTGATTCTTTCCTTTCTGGTCGAATCAATAGAGGGGAAATGCTCCCTCTGTGTTTTCCCTTTTGGAAGTTCTTCGGATTTCATTTGGAAAGAGGAAGAACTCGAGATCGAATCGGACTTAAAAACCTAGACTTTCCTTCACCAATTCTGTCCGATTTGGGCCCAGTCTTGCCCAATCCACGCTAAATAGTGTTCCCAGCCGTGTTCTAGCAATCCCGACCCAAACCCTAGCTTGCTGAAGCTTATAGAGGAGTTGTGCCAAATCTTGAGCTCCGTCGCTGCCAAGGTCTTCGGTCGCGTCGCTAGCCTCCGTCGGTCATCCTCTCGGGTCGTCATCGTTGCCATTGGGTTCGCCTGAAGGAGGAGAAGCTCGTCTGCTACTCTATTTCTGTCAGAGAGCACCAGAGCACCACCGTCGTCGACAACCCGAATGACTCCGCCGCTTCAAGCTCGTCGTCGTCGCCGTCTGTCACGTCCGTCATCACGAAGCTATCAGGTGAGATCCCCGTGTCAAGCTGAACCCGTTGGTGCCCTTAGTCACCGCCGGCACGCCGTAGAATGACGACAGCCATAGGGAATAGAGTCGTTCGCCACTAGTGAGCCATGTCAGAGATGCGTCAGTGCCAGATTGACCCTCAGCGCTTGCGTGTCGTCCACGTGTCGCTTGTGCAACCGATCGGATCGGATCCGATCGATCGATCGAGCCATTCGTTTTAGATTAGATTAATCCTAGCCATTCGTTTCCCATGGACCCATAGACCGCTCGATGGACTGAGTTTATGGTGGACTGTTCCAGGGCTGACACAATAATCCTGAGTTTTCTTTTAAAAAAATAATTCCTTATTGCGTCATAAATCCTAAAATTCCAATAATTAAAATCAGTTTAAACTTCTAAAATTCATAACTAATTCATCCTAGCTCTGTTTTAGGTGGTTCAAATTTCTAAATTTGTCTAAAATCAAGACCTACACATTAAAAATATCCACATGTACTGTTTATGTGTTGTTTGGTTGATTTTAGCCTTTTTTATTTAGTTTCTGAAGTTTCTGGAGAGACCTACACATTAAAAATATCCACATGAAGGTTTTGAAGAACAACAAGGCAAGTCACACAGATCCTAATCAATTCCTTTGAGCATGTTGATCCTAATTTTAAATGCTCTATTTTATTTCAAAAGTGCATTTATTTTCGAATGTCATTGGGTGGTTTGAGCCTACTTCCCAATGTTATAGCCAAAATGACTTGATTATCCTATGGGTTAAAGTTTGACTAGTTAAACTTTATATAATGGTTAACTAGATATTAGGAATAATTGCTTAGCCATGCTTAGAAACTTTAGTATCATTTCATGTGGGAAAGTTAATGATTCACTTATATCCCCTTAATGGATAATTAATGGTAGCTCATGATGATGATCATGATTGACTAGTTAATGAATTAATGGTCAACTAAAATTTGATTAATGGTGGGTTGTGAGTACATGGTTTGATGATTTTGATGGAGTGCTCATGGCAATTAAGAACCGGTTCACAAGTTGCTGTTGTGAAGCATTAACCGTACTAACCACAAGTCAGAATGGGCAACGACTGGATCCGTAGTGTAGCATGTTCAGCGGGAGACACCATGGTGGTTTGTTTTTTTATTTTAATTATGGTAGACAACTAAGTCCATAGGTGGTAGACAATTAAGTTCATATATGTTTTTGGGCACTCCTATTAGGTAACTGGCCATTTCCTGCCGGAGACAGATGCTTAGTGGGTGTCATTATGTTGGATGTGTTATGAGAAGGGTCTTATCACAATTTCTTTCCGAGGTACCATGGAGGTATTGAGGCGCATGGCAACATGTTGTGAGATTGTGTCTTGTGGGTAAATTTGTACACCTCTCATCAGAGTAAAACTATTCGAATAGCCGTACTCGCGATTATGAGTAAGCCTAACAATGTTTCTCATGATTAGTCTCACAGTTCAACTTTAATTAAGATTATTTGATGATGATTATGGACTTAGAATGGTATAACCAGAGTTGGTTATTTTGGAGAGGATTTGGGCCTGATCAACATAGGGTTGTTGTTCAGTGTTGTTTATTAGTATTGATTAATTACTTTACTGTTTTACAAATTCTCAAATATTTGCTAAATGTTCCTTTTGCAAATTGAACCCTATTATTGTCATTATTTGGATCCCTATGCACTTGTATATTTGTTGTGTGGCTTGTTGAGTATTCCATATACTCATCCTTGCAATAACCATCATCAGAGGAGGAGATCTACAGTGAAGATGGAGGTCTGGAGGACTAGACTTAGCTTTGATCAACTGCTTATGGAGTTGGAGTCGCTACTGCTAGTTTTCTCTTCCGTTGCCGTAGAACTTTATTGATTGAGAGGAACTATATTGACTGATACTTTCTATCGTCAAACTTCCTAACTTTTAGGATTGACGATAGCTTAGAACTCAGATTGACAATAGTATTGCTGTTTTTGTGATGTATGACCGATAAGTGTTTATTTTTCTTTAGAATTTCAACAACGTAACTGTAAGGCTAAAAATGATCGACAAAATAATTGGCATAATTCACACATAATATAAATATTTAGTAGCAATAAATAGTAGCATTATCATTGAAAAAGGTCCCATAATAACGTGTACTATGGTATAGATATCATCCCGCAATACAACCAGCTAGGTCATCATGAAAGGCATCCATCGACACATCACTTTGATCTTTGGTAGAACTATCCGATGCATCCTGTGAAATGACATATCTTCTAAATCTATATGGAATGGTAGGCACATAATCTTGATCCCTATTAAACATACGAAAATGCCTATCCGGTGTATCATTGTCATGAATGAAATTATGCAACGCCATTATTGTCGCCACAACCATCTTTTGTTTTTGTAATGGAAAAAGCTAGACTTTTTTAGGAGAGCTAACCACTTCATCTTCCATACACCAAAGCACCTCTCAATGATAGTACGCAATAAGAAGTTAAATTTTTCTTTCTTACCACTTGGTGTTGAACCTCTCCGAAATTTAGGGACATAATATCTTTGTCCCTTGTATGGTGTCAAGTACCTTGGGTGATTTGGATAGCCAGTATCGACAAGATAATATTTCTCTATGAATACAACATTAGAAATATATTAACATTAGAAAAATTCTAATTTAGAATGTCTTCATAGAATAAAAATTAGAAAAGACACAATATGTGATAATTACATATGCTGAACGGAGGCTAGTACTACTCATATATATGCATAAAAATAACCATGTCACTTGGTCCAGATCTGAAACAAACAGGGCCAAAGGATTGTTATTTGTATGACATGATAGTCTACCATTTTATTCTCATTTCAATTTGTATGAGCACATGACCATTTTTAACATCTACATAGTTCATATAAAAAAGAATCACCCACAACATGCATACAAAATCACCCTATTGTTCTCTTGGTCCAAAGATCTGAAACTGAAAAAAAAGGGAAAAGAGGTTGAGGGGAGTACCTACTCACCACCTTAGCCGCTAGGTGTGCGCCGCCAGCGTGTCCCCTAGCCATCCGCACATCGCCCGTGCACCGCCGACCGTGCCTCGCCCCCACCCCCCGTGCCGCCCGTGAGCCGCTCGACCGCGCTTCGCCCGACCGTGCTCCACCCATGCTGCCAAGCCAACGCGAGAACACTAGCGAGCCTGCTATGATGCGCGCGTCTAAACCCCTACTCGCCCGTCACCATTGTCTCGGGTTGGTGGAGGTTGGGGCCTGAGAGTTATGGCTCACAGGAGGGAGAGGTCAGAAGGTGGGAAGGGGGTAGGTTAGTGGCAGTATTGCATAATTACGTTAAAAAATTAAAGGGTGGTGGGTCTTTTTTGGTGAAGTGGAGCTGAAAAACCCAGCTCCACCTCCATAGTTCATTTTTGAGGAGTAACTCTGCTAACTCCACTCCCAAAAACGGAGGATTTGAACCGTTTGGCATAGCTCCAGCTCTAGGTAAGTTAAAGTTGAGAGCTAGAGTTGTGCCAAATAGGCCCGTAGTGTGAGGTGTGGTAATACCATTTTCAGGCCCAGGGCGTTATAAATAGTATCAGAGCCGACCCTTATAGCTACTCGATATACAAGTGATGTCATGTAGACGGGCATACGATGTATATGGGATGATCCCGAAATGGTCATATATGGTATCAGAGCTGACCCTTATAGCTATACATATATACGAGTCATGTCATGTATATGGGCATATGATGTACATGAGGTGATCCCGAAATAGTCGTATGTCATGATGTATGTGCGTCGAAACTGTATATATGTATGTGTGTCAAAATTGTATGGTGCATAGAAATTGTACATATATACATGGTGCATATCAGATATGGCATGATGGTACTGTAGCGGTGGGGAATAATACCATCTGGCTAGTTAAGGCTGAGAAGCACTTGCTTATAAGGATGGACTGCCTGATGAATGTTACACTAAGTTTGAATTTTTTACGCGAAGCGAAGACAAAAGCGCAGTGTGTTTTAGTGTAAGGTATGATTTAATCGGATGAGTTAGGCCCAATACCATTCACTACACCGGCATCGGCTATCTCTAACGGGCATTAACCCTCATCTCTATCGGGTTGGGCCCCCGTCACGTGCAAAGGTCACGATGTGAGAAAATATCTCTAACGGGCACAAGGTCGTCACGGATGCACATTATCTCAATCGGGCCATAATAAAGGCCCGTCACAGATGAGTTTGAAAGTCAAACCAGGTGTGTTGGGTGCCCGTCACAGATGACACATCTCAATCAGGCCTAAATCGAAGCCTGTCACAAATGACAACATATATCTAACGGGCCGTAGTTAGTAGGCCGTCACTGATAGAGCTGACCAACCATGGAGTCAAATACAGTCCCGGTTTGTTGCCCGTCATGGATGACATATCTCTGTAATACTGATCCCATCACGGATGACCTATCTCTATCGGGTTGTTAGGTTGAGCTCATTACATCTCTATCGGGCTTTTTCATAATGCCCGTCAGGGATGATTTTATTATAAAAAATAAAATTTGTTTTTTGGCTAGCCTCAGGCCTTTGCTAACCATGTCCGCTGCAAAAAATGATAGAGATATATAACATCACAGCCCCAGCCATTCCAGTCCCCATTCAGCCACAACCACAACCAAGTCCATTCACATATATATACATCACAGCCACAGCCAATTCACATCCACAAGATTCACATCACATATTCATTCACATTCACAAGATTCACATATATTTCATTCACATTCATAAGATTCATATATATTTCATTTACAAGTGTAGATGGTCTGTTCTTATCAAAAAAGAAGAAATGTAGTTCCCCCAAAAAACCAGAACAAGTGTTGATGGCTATTCTTATCCACAAAAGAACAAGTGTAG
Organism: Oryza australiensis; assembly: GCA_019925245.2. Lineage (NCBI taxonomy): Eukaryota > Viridiplantae > Streptophyta > Magnoliopsida > Poales > Poaceae > Oryza > Oryza australiensis. The sequence goes on from JAIFGZ020000711.1 coordinate 27,271, forward strand.
ATCCCAAAATAAAAGTTAACAAGTGTAGATGATATGTTCTTATCAAAAAAGGAGCAAGTGTAGTTACCAAAAAATCCAAAGACAAGTGTAGATGGCTGTTTTTTCCAAAAAAGAATAAGTGTAGTTCCCAAATAAAATAACAAGTGTAGATGGTCTGTTCTTATGGAAAAAGAACAAGTGTACTGGCCCAAAAAAACAAGTGTACTGCCCCAAAAAAAGAACAAGTGTAGATGGATTTTTTTCCAAAAAGAATAAGTGTAGTTCAAAAAAACAAGTGTAGATGATATGTTCTAATAAAAAAGAACAAGTGTATCGCCCTAATAAAATAACAAGTGTAGATGGTGGTTTTTCCAAAAAAGAACAAGTGTACTTGTCCAAAAAAAGAACAAGTGTAGTTAGCTATTTTTTTCAAAAAAAAACAAGTGTAGTTCCAAAAAAAGAACAAGTGTAGATGGTCATTCACATTCATTTTTTGCTCTCCAAACCGTCGACATGCATTAAAACCTGCAAAACTATATTACAATGAAAAGCAAGTATATACAGAAACAACATGCAGAATTGTATTACAAAGAATATTTACAAAAATCAAATGTTTGTCGCAAAAGCATTGCAAATGTTCTACCATTCAGAGTCGAGCTACTAGGACTTTACTCTAAACATTCCTTTCGGAGACAATATATCATCTAGTATGAATTGTGCTATCTCCTCTCTAATGATATTGAAGTTAACCGGAATGTTTGATAGTTTATCCTACATGTGAGGTGCCAAGTTAGTCCACATACTTGGAAAGTTGTCGTCCTATGTATATAAAGAATTGAATCACACACCTCAAGGTTGAGCAATGTCACCTTGTCCTCTAAGGTCCGCATGTTATGGCAGACGTGGAACCCACACTGATCACCCACTTGTTGTTTAATTGGGAAGTCTTTTTTGTGACCGAGTTTGGGATGCCCATCCTTATGCCTCCCGCCTTTTGCCACGTATTGTCCCATGCCTCGTTCAAGACAGCTTCGATGCCCGACCATTTGTATATTTTTGGCTTGATATTGGAGTTAAGGTAGTGTACCAAACTCCACTTCGGCGTTATTACCAGAAGAATCCAATGACTCCTGCAACATTATTAAATTGCAAGGTAAATACTAGAGCTATACGAGTCGCGCATATAAGCAGTCCTTGATATATTCCACCATGTTGGCTCGATCGTTTTGCATATTTGTCTCATTGACGATAGCTGGATCAAGAAAGGCAACAAAGGGTGCTTTTTTGGACATGCTTCTACGTTAACCTACAAGCAAGACCAGAGTCCGGGTTAGCGTAATATATGGACAGTTATTATCATATCTCGTACCCATAAATACTTACAAGGAGTAGCACTTAAGGAGGTTGGTGTTGATTGCTCGCACCCTGTAGAGGTCCCATAGATCTTTGAAGTCTATGGTGATGAATCCAGCAGGGCCGAGGAACGGCTGACTATCGTGGTGGCCCAACATGGAGGTGTCTCTATGCTTCCTCTTTGCGTTGGTCCTCTCCATGTAGTCCCCGTGCAACTCCTTGCATGCAGGCCCTATCTTGGATAAGGTGTCATCTCAGACCAATTGCATGCCTATTGTGAATTCGGCCGGAGGCTTTACAGGAGCTGATGGCACCTCGCCAAGATCAAGCTTCTTCGGAGCCAGATTGGTCCCTTGCACCTTTCCTACTCCTCTCCCCTTTCCAGCACCTTTTCTGTGTGTGTCAATCTAGGGTGGAGATGATTTCGCCCTCTTCAACCTTTTGGTAGGAGGGAGTTGGTGCGACCTGCTGTCCACCTCCATACCGTCGTCCCCAAAATCTGTATCATACGGCAATTGGTGATCTTCTTCAACGGCATGAGGGGCAACTACAAGTTCTCCGGCTTGAGGGGCAACTACAATATCTGTACGTGCACGCGACGGTGCCGGACGAGAACTTGGTGCTGGCCTAGGAGTTACATTGATATGAATGTTCTGCTTGGGCCATTGGATAAAGGTCCCACGTGCAGCTCCAAGGGTTAGGACCTCATCATTTGGTGGGTGCTGGAGAGTGAAGCCCACCCAATCGGGCTTCACTAAGTCAACTTGGACTTTTGCATGTCCAGCTAGCAGCTGCGCCCTATGAACCCGGGTTTCGGGCGTATGCTTGAATGCAAGACCCTCTGCAGCCAGAATTGCAAACGATTGGGTCACCCTAACGACTAGGGTGCACGATGTGGGTTTCTGCAATAAAATCGTACGTGTCATTACGACTAGGGTGTAATGTGGTGCTAATACAAAATATGCATTTGTTGATTTTTCTTACCGTTATGTGGTCCACCGCGACGGGGATTGGTGCTTGTTGCCGCCGCCTCAATTGATGTGCAGTGCTCCGCCTTTGCGTGCTCACTTCTACTCTGGAGCTGCGGCGGGCTTGCCTCCGGCGATCATCTTCTCATATGTCTCCGCCCGAGCCTCCACTCGTGCCAACTTCTCATTGAACTCTTCGGTGAGCTTGACTCTAAGCTCCTCCCGAAGTTGCTCCTTAAGGCATGCTTGTTTCTCCGTCTTTGATAGCTTGTGCTTCTTATGCGCCATGTGAATTGGGGAAACCCATACTTCCATAGGACATTGGAGCCAATGCCCCTTGTCCGTCCACGGTGTTCTTCGGTTCCCAAAGCTTTTGTGAGGATGTCATCCTCGCGTCTTTGTGAGCAGACCTCTTGGGAGGCTGTCTCTCGGCAGTTTTTTGGACTCTTTGTATAGTTAGGATGAATTAAATAAAGAGTATGATACAACCGATTGAAACATATTTTTGTTTACACCCAAATTTGGCACCTAGAGTTAAAATAGGGAAAATTGCCAAGATTTGGGAAGTTTGTCGGTTTCCTCCGAGAGGGCCGGTCGGCGCCATGTATGGGCCGGTCGGGCCAGAGGCCCATGGGCGTCGGACCGGCGGCATGCGGTCGGTCTGACCAGCAGAGTCCGAAACCTAGACGATTTTGTCGGTACTCGGGTTTCCTTCTTCCATACGGTATATCTCGGGTTTCCAAACATGTCTATCCCAAATTGAACATGGAGAAGGGCCTGTGGAGGGCAAGACCAACCCCTATATAAGGGTCAAGGCCGGTTCAATTGTAAGAAGCAATCATACACAATACACAAATCTACTTGAATCGTTTTTTCCTATATTCTTCTATCTTTTAGCCATGTTTTTCTATTTTACCCTAGTTTAGTCCATCTTTGTCGGTTTGCGCCGTAAACCGTCCGCCGCCGCTGCGAGAGTGCGACATCTCTTTGTAGGTTTGTCCTGAAAACCTTCCGTTCGCCCACGAGACGGGTGTTTATCTATCATTCTACTTAAATCGGTTCCAATAGCCGGTTTAATCTACAAAACCCATCTTGTTTTAGTTCTTGCTAGATCAAGGTGGTTGGCAACTCCAATTTCACCGCAAGGCTTTAGGTGATTCGATCGTGTTCGTGCCTTTTGCCAAAAAAGGTGCCAACACGATTTTTGGCGACTCCGCTGGGGACCGATCTATTCGGCTCTTTTGCAGCCGAATTTGCTTTAATCTAATCATCTATTGTTTTGCCAAATCAAAGTTTTGGACAAACGGCCGAAATTAATTTATACTTCGCCGTTGTCACACTCAATCCGGAATCAAGCCGTCAGTGCAGCAAGTTAATTTGTGGTCGAATTGATCTAGTATTCGATTGTCACAGGAATCAAGCCATCATTGCTGCTGATATATTTGTGGCCGAATTGATTTAGTATTCGGCTAGGTCAGATATCATCAAATTTCTTCCATCTACAGGACTACAGCCGCATATTACAAACAAAGGCTTGCTATACCCACGCGTGCAGCAAAGACGATCAGCAGCAAGTAGTTTGTGCTGCCGTTGCGCCGAGGCAAACAAGCAGCAGCTGGCCGATCGCGTGTCGTGGACTCTTGGCGTTTCGTCCTGCACTGTTTGGGCCCTGTTGCCACGCGCATGCATCAACGTTGATCAGGCAAGCAGCAACATGGGCAGCCATATATAGATACATCTCTTTGCTGCATACGGTGATTAAGGAAGCAGCAGCAATACTGTTTCTTTTTATTGCCACGCACGGTTACCGAGAAGAATAGAAAATCAACAAGGTTTAGCTGTTGATAAAATTGGCTAAGTACAGTAACATACAAAAGATATTTCAAGACCGTATATTAATTTATTCGATCAATTTTCGGCTACGAGCTATATGGCCAAAATTAATCAAGAATTTCTTCATCAACCATGGCGAGCGGGAACGAGGTCAACAAAATCGCATCGGAGGAGATGTCGGCAAGATCGCTAATCAGGACCAATCAAGGTGAGGGTCTCAAGACTGGGTCTCTTAATAAATTTGAGGTAATCTCCAATCTGCTCAATCCATCTATTGCTATTCGAAAACATATTGATCAATGTATAGATGCATCTTTGAGCGCTTATATTGATAAAAATTATGATATGATAGAAAATGCTTTCAGAACTAATTTTGATAAGGCTATTGAGAAAGTTGGTTCTAAAATAGCCAGTTATCAACAGTACAATGCTACTTCTAGTTTTGCATCTATACTACATACCTATAATGCTATAGATATATCCACGGGCATTTACACAATCGACTTCCCAGGAATCGGTTATACAAAAGATTTAGCCAACGGTCAGACCACGCATGACGTCGGTCGGACCGCACTCTATGCCGGTCAGACCGTGCCTACCATAGCCGGTCAAACCGTGCCCTATTTTGGCCAAATCATGCCTCCTACAGCCGGTCTGACCGCACCGCTGACTACTGGACAGACCGGGTGCTTTGCCGGTCAGACCATGCCTACCATAGCCGGTCAGACCGTGCCCTATATCGGCCAGATCATGCCTCCTGCAGCCGGTCTGACCGCACCACGACCATCGGTCGAGCGGTCCATGGGCCGGTCGGACCAAAAGTACTTGGCCGGTCGGACCGAGTGCTTGGCCGGTCACACCGAGCTATCTATAGCCGTCGGACCGGTTCCACAGGAATTTTGTCGGGTTTTCATACCACGATTGGCGGTACTGATTTTAATTATTATTTATCACCTGTTAATACTGTTAGTCATGTTATTTCACATACCCGTGCTATTTGTGCCAACAGTTGCTATGAGCCAGTGCAAAATCATCAAATAAATGGATTGGCACAAAACACGCATTATGGCCAGTATAATCATATTGTGCCGCAACAATCATCTATTCCTAGGCCGCCAAATCCACAACCAAGGCCTGAGAATATGGAAGAGCAATTTAGGAACATCATTAGAGAATCATTTGGAATTGAGCCAAGGAATTGTGCTGAGGTTTACCAAAAGCCGTATCCTAAATATTTTGATAATATCCCATATCCTTGGGGTTATAGAGTTCCCGAGTTCACTAAATTTAGTGGTGAGGATGATAGGGATACGTGGGAACACATAGGCCAATTTCTTGCACAATGTGGTGAAGCTAGTACTAATGATGTTCTCATATTACGTTTGTTTTCTTTGTCTTTGTCTGGTACTGCTTTTACATGGTTTACTTCTTTACCGGCAAATTATATTCATACTTGGGCTCAATTAGAACAACAATTTCATGATTGCTTTTATACTGATGAAACTGAGCTTAAGTTGTCTAGTTTAACATCGGTTAGACAAAAACATGATGAATCTATCACTGATTACATCAAAAGGTTTAGTGATGCTAGAAACCGATGTTTTAATTTGAACATAACTCAGAAAGATTTGGCCAACATTGATAATGGATTACTTGATTGTATTAAGGAGAAATTGAATGGCGAAATATTTCTTGATATTGATCATGCGTTGAATGAAGCTCTGGCTCACGAAAGCCGAGTGGATGATAATAGCTTAAATACTAGTTTGGATGATAATGTAATAACCAATATAGCCGAACCAAGCGTTGGTTTGGATTGTGTTTCTATTTTGATCGATGACAGAATAGCATGCATAACCGAACCAAGTGATGGTTTGGATTGTGTCACTAGTTTGGATAACGATGCATGTATAGCTGAATCAAGTATTGGTTCGGATTGTTTTACTAGCTTAGATAATAACATCATTGAAAATGTAGCCGAACTAAATGACGGTTCGGATTGTTTCACAGGCGATAGTGAGATAGTATTGTCACCTAAGACCAAGTCACAGATCGGTCATGTGAATGTTGAAAAGGATAGTGGCAGTGTCTTGCAGGATGGTGATGGAATAGAGTTTAAAACAATATTGTATGCATGTGAAGGGCCGTATCCTGAACATATAGATTTGGTTCCACACCCACAAGGATTTGAGGTGCCCAACTTCACAAAATTCACGGTGAGAATGCTAGGACAACAAAGGAGCATATCGGCCAATTTATTGATCAATGTGGTAAGGCCGGTAATGATGATTTGCTTAAGTTAAAATTGTTCCATCTTTCTTTGTCGAACTATGCATCTATATGGTTTAGTTTACTTGCTCCTAATTCAATTTCTACATGGTCACAAATGGAGCATGAGTTTCATGATTATGTTAAAGATGAAAGCTTAATGGAGCAAAGACCGATTGATAATTCATCGGTCAATTGTGATAATATTTCGGTTACATCTATTGCTAAGACCGGAATTATTCATGATTCTTTTCCTACTGTTTCTATTGATTTTGACGATAAGAAAGTGTTGATTCGGTCTAGCCAAGCCGAATCTACAAGAGGGAAAAGTGTTATTATTAGGGATCCTCGGCCCGAGATAATTAGGATCAATAATGCTAAGGCCGAAGATCATGAAGTTACAAAAGATGAGTCATCTAGTTTTGTAAAGACTAAAAAGCCGAAGCTCACTTTTGAGATGCTTATGGCTAAATACAAGAAGGGATTAGCTGGTCAACGGCTTGGTAATCATACTAGTGATGCAAAAGGACCAAGATCACTTTTTAGAAAGAGATTTGGTCAAACACCAAAGCAATCGGAACCATCAACAACATCAACTCCATACAAATTTCCGGTTGTGATGCCATGGTATTCATATCCAATATCACTATATAATTATCCTTTTATATATTATATGCCATGGATGCCTCAACCACCTATGTCGTCTCATCGAGAATGGAAAAGATCACCTAGGTCAGTACCAAGACATTCATACAACTCAAAACAAGACTGTTTCTCACAAAAGAATCGGTCTGGTAGATCAAAGGCAAACAAGATGAAGAAGGTGTGGGTGAGAAAAGAAGTCAAAGCTCTGGAGGTTAGTACCATTAAGGAGGAATCTCAAGATGTTCAAGTACCTACCAGAGATGTGACAAAGGAGCTACAAGCAAAGAAGACCGAAGTCGACATCGTGACTGCCAACAATGGTGGTCTGACCGGGGCAGTTGAGCGGTCTAACCGCCAGCCTACGACCGGTCTGACCGCGCCATCAGGCCGGTCTGACCGATAGCATGACACCGGTCGACCGGGCCTAGAGGCCGGTCTAGCGGGGGCATTTGAGATGAATAAGAAAATTGAGGGCAACACGAAGCTTCTACTTCGACCACAAATGTAAAAAATCATTGCTTGGCTCCTAGAAAACAACCACAGCCGAAGTGGATACCTTCCGGCTTATCTCGCTCTCAAAAGAGGAGGCTACAATGTCTTCGAGCCATAGGTCAAAAGGAAAAGAAGGCCGAAGATGTGGAGAACAAGACATGTGATAATTTGAAGCCTCGAACAACATACAAGCAAGTGTGGAGACCCAAGGACGAAAAACTTAAGAGACAGGTGATTTCCCAGAGTAGTGATAAATCAAATTCGATGAGAGAAGAATTATCAGTCGTTAGAGGTAAGTCTCCTCCACATATTGCTATGGATGCTACTACGATGTTTATCTTGCCTTCGAAATCGTGCGATCAAGAAAGCCGATTTTGCTCGGGGGGCAAGACATTAATATGATCATGGAGGAATCAAGGAAGATGAACGGCGATGGATACAACATCATATCTTTGGGCCGCCGTTTGTTGGATGCTAAGGCAAGGTATGGGTTTATCATGCTCATCATTATAGTATGCCTATGCCATGTTAAAACATTGTTTGCTATCTAGCACGTGTGTGTTTTGCTTATCAGATTGATATTATGCATACATGTTGCAAATGCCAATTCTGAGTGGTGGAATTGGCAGGTTTGCATATAATTTATCTAAAGTGTGATTTGGCTCGTTACTCTTTGATATTTATTAAAAGCCAAATCATGCATGGTCTGATGAATCACCATAGAAAATATAGATTTCATAACTATTGCATCATGAAATTTTGCTTCTTAGTAATTCGGCTAATGTCAATGATCAATATGATGATTTATTCTAGAGTTGTTTTCTTTGGAAACATTGGCATTGTTATAATATTTTGCATACATGTTTAAGCCGATTACTTACACTTGTAGTTTATTGGAATTCATGCATGCGATACGTATGACTTTAGTGATTCATTATTGATCATACTTCAAGTGGCTAAGTGTTTTGATGCCTTGATAATTATTGTTTCAAGAGCCACTTGAATTAGTATTCGTCTAGGCATATTAATTGTATGTTATGATTTTTATATGTCTAGAAAGAGTGAATTTTGGTCCAATAATTTGATGTAACAAGCATTTGGCTATGATATTAAAAAGGGAGTATTTTTAATACTGGAAAAGCTGATGCTTGATTTTAACTCTTTGAGCAAAATTGGCGAAGTCACAGACTGCGGGCGGTCTGACCGGCGCATCACTACCGGTCTGACCGCAGGTGGCCGGCGGTCTGACCGGCTTTGTATGGCCGGTTTGACCGATGAGGTGGCAGTCTGACCGGCGTTGTGTTGCCTGTCAGACCGGGTTTGAACAAGGAGCTGGGGGGCATGATACACTTGATTCAGAGGCCGAATTAATTGTAAATTCGGACATTTGTGCCCAGGAGACAGAAGAAGACTAGAGATTTCCTTTGATTCAATATGTGAAAGATCCTAGTCTTAAGTTTGATCAAAAAATTTGGCGACAAGTATTCAAATACACTTTGCTTAATGAAGACTTATATCGCCGAAATATGGATGGAGTGCTATTAAAGTGTTTAGATAAGGATCAATTTAAAGTTGCTATGACATAAGGCGCTTTCTAAAGCGTTATGGGTTCACAGGATATCTAAACATAATGTTACCAAGGTTACTCCTTTTGAGTAGGTCTATGCACAAGAAGCTGTTTTGCCGGTAGAGGTGAATCTTGGCTCTCTTCGGTATATAAAGCGAGATGATTTGTCGATTGAAGACTACAAGATCTTGATGAGGTAATCGACAAGTGTTTGAAGGCTTTGGAAGAAAGAGAAGAAGAGGGTGGATAAGGCTTACAATGAAAGGGTGAAAGCAAGATACTTGAAGAGATACTTCCCAAGTGTTTGGCAAAATGCTTAGGAGGTACTATGGTCGGTAATGTTGGTTATCGTCCTAAGGCAGCATGTTCTATGCTTTTAGATTCACGATGTTCATCATAAAAGGCAGGGGGCATGTGTTTACACCCAAATTTGGCACCTAGAGTTAAAATAGGGAAAATTGCCAAGATTTGGGAAGTTTGTCGGTTTCCTCCAGAGGGCCGGTCTGACTGCCATGTATGGGCTGGTCAGACCGAGCCCATGGGCCGGTCAGACCGGCGGCATGCGGTCTGACCGGCAGAGTCCGAAACCTAGACGATTTCTTCGGTACTCGGGTTTCCTTCTTCCATACGGTATATCTCAGGTTTCCAAACATGTCTATCCTGAATTGAACGTGGAGAAGGGCCTGTGGAGGGCAAGACCAACCCCTATATAAGGGTCAAGACCGGTTCAATTGTAAGAAGCAATCATACACAATACACAAATCTACTTGAATCGTTTTTTCCTATATTCTTCTATCTTTTAGCCATGTTTTTCTATTTTACCCTAGTTTAGTCCATCTTTGTCGGTTTGCGCCATAAACCGTCCACCGCTGCTGCGAGAGTGCGACATCTCTTTGTAGGTTTGTCCTGAAAACCTTCCGTTCGCCCACGAGACGGGTGTTTATCTATCGTTCTACTTAAATCGTTTCCAATAGCCGGTTTAATCTACAAAACCCATCTTGTTTTAGTTCTTGCTAGATCAAGGTGGTTGGCGACTCAATTTCACCGCAAGGCTTTAGGTGATTCGATCGTGTTCGTGCCTTTTGCCAAAAAAGGTGCCAACAATTTTATGTGTTAAACTTACAAGTTTATCGTACACCACTTGATCTTCGAGGTTTGGGAACGTCAGTGTTCCATCACTATTATTCTTCGCCCTTGCCCTTGCCCAGTTCCTTGCTCGGGTAGTTGGGATATCACCAAGGATTGGCGGGGTGTTAGATTCCGCGACAACTTGATCCTCCCTCTGCCATTCCCGCTGCTTCCCGATGTATCCTCCCGTGCCAAGCCGGTGCGGGTGAAGGTTTTTGCCCGCAACGCCCTATAGGCCTCGCTTTTTGCCCAAGACTCGGGGTTGATTTGGCGGTATGGAACTCGTCCCACACAGCTGGGTGATGAATGGGACTTCCCAAATGGTTCTGGCTGGGATGGGTTGAGGACGTAGTTGGTGACGAGCATGGTCTTGAAATTTTTCCACAAGTTGCCCATCTTGCAGATAGCCTGCCGCTTCAATCTTTCCTCGGCCTCTTCTAGGTACTCAAAGCTCTCCTTGAACTCTTTCCAGGCCTCATCTTTTTCTGCCTGTGGGAACCCGATCGATGTGGTCCACCAAAATTGTGAATTTCCGCCTCCCTAGGATTCCGCGGATCGTTGAGAACTTTTGACGGCTTTCGCAGAGCCGTCGGAAATGCACGATCGTCCACCTCTGTTATTCTATACACTTCCTTAGGAATTTTATTCTAGAACCTTGGAGCCCTGCTCGTTGTGGTCCCACTAGTAGTCACCGACATTTTCTATCGAAGAAAAAAACATTACTAAACTTTTACATATTGATAACATCAATACTGGAAAGTGAAAGTATTAGATGTGGCCTCAGTTTTGCTCAGAAATTGAGCATCAATTACAATCATTTGCAAGTCTAGTTCCCAACAAAAAATAACAAGTGTATATGGTCTGTTCTTATCAAAAAAAGAAAGTGTAGTGCCCTCAAAAAAAAGAACAAGTGTCTATGGTTGTTTTCTTTCAAAAAAGAACAAGTGTAGATCCAAAAAAACAAGTGCAAATGGTCTGTTCTTATCAAAAAAGAACAAGTGTATTGCCAAAAAAACCAAGTGTACATGGTTGTTTTTTTTGCAAAAAAGATCATGTATAGAAAAAAACAAATTAACAAGTGTGGATGGTCTATTCTTATAAAAAAGAACAAGTGTACTGCCCAAAAAACAAGTGTAGATGACTGTTTTTTTTGCAAAAAAGATCATGTGTAGAACCAAAAAAGAAATTAACAAGTGTAGATATTGTACAACATGCATACATGATAAAATGCTTACTGCATCCATGCTGTTAGAAGTTTCTTAGATCCTTTGATACCCACACAACCAAATGACTAATTAAAGGAGTTGCTGTCAGATGCAGATATAAAAAGAAAAATAAAAATCCATCACACATGCTTAGGTTCAGTTCTGCTGTGCTATGAATTTCAGGATTAATTTCAGATCAGAAAAAAACCTACCTATTAATCATGATTAATTTCACATCAGAAAAAACACCAGCATTGCTGTGCTATGAATAACACTGGTAGCAGGGAAAATAAATGATAACATGAAAAATAGCTAGGGGGTCGAAAAATAGCCAGATCCGCCATCACACATATAAGAAAGCAAATATAAAAAGAAAAATGCAAAGCCATCACACATGCTTGACATTAACTTGGACAGATTATATTAGGTTTGCCTCATCCCTATTAGCACCAAAAATAGCCGCAAAATGCTGACTGCATCCATGTTGTTAGAAGGATTAATTTCTGCCATCACACATGATAAAATGCATACATGATAAAATGATGCCATCACACATTCTATTAGCATCACAAAGATTCACCTTGCAGTAGATGAGCATCACAAAGCATCACATAGCATCACAAATCAACAAGCAGTTCAAGAATCCCATGCCAGCAACCATAAAGCATCACAAAGCATCACATGGAGGAGAGGAGTACTAACCGGTGAGGCCGGGCCCGGGGTCGAGGCGGCGACGGTGCGGCCGGGCTCAGGTTGACGCGACCGACATCGAGCGGGCGGCGGGGTCGGCGACGCGGGCGGGAGGGATCGGGGTCAAGGACGGCGGCAACAGGCGGCCGAGCTCGGGGTCGAGGACGGCGGCAACGGGCGGCCGGGCTCAGGGTCGAGGACGGCGACAACGGGCGGTCGGGCTCGGGGTCGAGGATGGTGGCAACAGGCGGCTGGGCTCGGCGAGGAGGCGGTCGGCGTGGATCTGAGAGGCGGCGGCATGGAGGAGGAGGCAGCGACGTGGATCTACGAGGCGGCGAGGAGGCGGTGGTGTGGAGGAGAGCAGGCGGCGGTGTGGAGGAGAGGAGGCGGCGGATCGGATCGAGAGACGTGGAGGAGAGGAGGCGGCCACCGGACTAAGTAACCCTAGGTCATCTAACATCTCGACGGGCATAGTACTAATGCCCGATGTGGATGACACCTATCGATGACGGGCATTAACATTAGGCCCGATATGCGATGACGGACATCGGCATCGGGCATTAACACTAGGCCCGATCGATGACAGAACATCCGCATCGGGCATTACCTTTAGGCCTAATAGAAATTAAAATATGTCATATTAACGAGATGCATTATTAAATTAATTAGTTTACAATTGTTATTACATTTTAAAAATTTAAATAGTGTAAATTTGCCATTAAATTTCAAAAAACCCATAAGAAATTTGACAAAAACTCATATGAAATTAAGGCATGAAAGATATGCGGATCATTCATTAAGGCACCGTACAAAATACTTCATTACTTACATCAATTTACAAATTATATTATTACAAAGACTCTATTTACAAGGATATGCCTTTCGAATGGTCGAGCGAGCGTATGCCACTTTGTCTTTTGGATCATCGTCAAGGTCGATTTGAGGTCTCACAGGAAGATTCTGGTTGTATTCTTCTTCATCGACGACGTTGTCAACCCTAACAATTCTTCGTTTGTCATCCCTAACGACATGCAGCTTCTTGTTTGCGAGGCTTTTATATAGAAAATCTGCTCGACCTGCTTAGCTAGGACGAATGGTTTGTCCGTGTATCCAACCTTGGCCAGGTCCACTAAAGTGAATCCTTCCTTGTCGACTTTAACACCAGTTCGGATATTCACCCAGCTGCAACGAAACAAAGGGACTTTGAAGCTCCTATAGTTCATCTCCCAAATCTGCTATATGCGGCCATAATATGTGTTCGATCCAGCTTTATCCTGATATGCATCTATACGGACTCCACTATTTTGCACCGTGCTTTTGTCATCTTGTGTGACGGTGTAGAATGTGTATCCATTGATATCATACCCTTGTCATGTGTCAACATCCCAGCTTGGGCCCCTTACCAACCTTCGTATTATCTCAAGGTCTTTTCAGTATGGTAGCTGCCAAAATATGAATTTTTTTCTTCCACATACCATTATCATTTTCCTTGCCATGTTTTCTTTTCTTCCCAAACTCATTAGTTATGTCTTTGACCATGTCGTGGACCTCTTCTCCAGACAAATCCTTGGGAGCAGTTTCAAGTTCTCTCCTACCGTTGAAAATTTTCTTCTTTCTTCTAAAGGCGTGGCGTAGTGGGAGCCATCTTCTATGACCCATGTAAACCATCTTTCCGGATTTCTTCAGCCACCTGTTACGTGTATGTTTCATATAAAGGGTTACGCGGAGGCTACGATAGCTAATAAGAAAAAATTTTACCGCGCAAACCAGGAACCTTGCAAGTAAGGGTCGATAGATCGTTACCGATTGGAGTGGAGTGCAGCTAATATAGCCAATCAGGAGCTATCTGATCCGGAACAGTACTGGTCGATCACAGCCGATTTGCTGACCACAGCCGATTTGCTTACCACAGCTGATTTGCTGACCACAGCCGATTCCCGAGTCGCCTGATCGCAGCCGATCCGACTACAACCGATTTGTCGATGCTACGGCCCGATCCGACCACGGCCAATTCACCGATTCGTCGAATCGCCCAACTATGCCTGCCTTGCTCCGTGCGCCCGACCGCGACCAATTCCACGGCCAGCCGAATAGCACCGCAATGTAGCAATGCCTCTACCGGTATCCACATGTCCGGGGATAGAACGCCTAACACCCGTGTGCTAGCACAAGATGCAAGACTAGGGTTTGGCTCGGAGGTAGAAAGGGTTTCGTGGAGATGCTGAACTCGCCAACTTTTGAAGCCGCACGTGTTTTAATCTGTTGCGCCAAATCAGATTGATTCGGTTCAATGTAATGCAACTCTCCACCCCTTGCCCCTTTATATAGAGTTGCCGACTGGTCCTATAGGCCCATCGGGACTCTATCCGATCGGATCCCTATCCGATCGAGCCTTATCCGAGTTCAACTTGAATGCCTGTTTAAGCGTGCGACCCTGTAGGTTCAGGTATACTCAGTTTTGACCCGAGTCCAACTCGGCCGACCGTCAATAGCGGCGCCTAGCAACACATATTGATACCATAGTATACAAGAATATAATATCGGCACTGAACCTATAATGTGTACACAAATCCCTTTGCCTCACGATACCAATTAAGATATAGGCAAGATGTGTGCCATCTTATCAATAGCTTAATCATTCACTCGAACCGTATTGGATTATCTGTTTGTTGATTGACTTCTCAATCAACTCGGCATGGCCATGCACTTCCATAATCTATTACCTTGAGGGACCCAGAGATATCTCTCCAAAGGAGGGGCAAATTTCATCTTCATCACTCACATCCCACTTCATGTTTCATAGCAAACCCGAAGACTACTTTTATAACTACCCAGTTACGGAATAGCGTTTGGTAGTCCCAAAGTAGGCTACTACACATGTCAGAATCCATGATGATCTCAGGTTTAAGGACTTTGCACCAACACTACTTGAGACCAACTAATGACACATTAATTCCTGTAGTGTCTCATGGTGGGTCTATCCAACAATGTGTTCTCTAACACATATCCACGTATATTGATTTGGTATCTTCATGCCCATGATCTATGAGACATGATCATCAATTAATAAACATGTCGATCTTAGAATCATATTTGTTCCAACAATATGACATGTGATCAGGGATCATTTAGAAATAGATTCATACAGAGTCTCATAAATTAGTCACGTACTTATTGATCAATACAAGTTGTCTATTTCATGAAACTGAATACACTACTAACTTCTAACCCTTGCGCAACATCGAAAAAATGTTGCAATAGGTCCAATTTGGTTGCAAAAGGTAGATGGTGCAACCAAAACGCGTTCGTTGCCAATGGTTGCAAAAAGTCACGTTGCAATAAGGTATTGCAACCTTTGCTAGTTTGGTGTTGCAAGTGTTGGGGTTTCTTGCAACCATAGGTAATTGTTGCCAAGCATGGCAAAAGGATGTTGATGCAACGCTCATGGTCATGGCAACAAAAGCACTTGCCATGCCTGTCTTCGTAGCAAAAGGTGATACATGTAACGATTGATAGCATTGCAATAGAGAAAATTTGCCACACAATTTAGTTTGTTGCGAGAGATCATAAGTTATTGCCACCATCATTGTACCGTGACAATATTATCTTTTGCCACGCAAGTTTAGTCCTTGCAAGATACTATATGTTATTGCCATAGCAACCATGTTGTTGCAATAGTATCACTTGCCACGCAATTTCATCCATTGCCACACATCGTATTGCCACGCTAGTGAGTTCATTGCCGTATA
Source organism: Oryza australiensis (assembly GCA_019925245.2). Taxonomy (NCBI): domain Eukaryota; kingdom Viridiplantae; phylum Streptophyta; class Magnoliopsida; order Poales; family Poaceae; genus Oryza; species Oryza australiensis. The sequence continues at coordinate 43,148 of JAIFGZ020000711.1, forward strand.
TCACATTGCTAGGAATAGTAACTCATTACCATAGTTGGTATCGCAATGCTAATACCATTTGATATGTGGTTTAATAAATCATCATTACAAAAAAAAGACATAACAAAAGCGCTTGTACTCACATATATGAATTATAACCAATGATTCTATAAGTTAACAAAGCATTGAAATAATCATAAACGAGTATACAGTTCAATCATAATTTCACAACTGTTTAGAACGAAGCACTACAAGACTTCCTAGCATCAATGCAGCACCTTGAGGTTTTTCTAGCATCAACATGTCATCACCTCGGCTATTTCCTCAGTTTGATGATGAGCCTCCCACTCAAACCTTGTCCACCTAATTACCAAAAGAATAAGATTGGAATATTAGAAAAATATTAGGTTTACTTCGTCATGCACAAAACGTAAATACATTTATATAGAACATGGTTGTAATTAAGCAATAATAGAATTAATGAAAACTATGTAGGGTGTGCTGTCAATTTAAGTAAGCAAAAGTAGAACTGAAAATTAAGAAATATTATAAGCACAACCATTTTGCTATCAAAGTATATATCTTAATTTGTAAGGCAGCAGATAGTAGAGTTGCTTATAAAAATCATAACTAGAGTTGTTGACAATGAAAAATTATATTCTTTAACAATACGGAAAACTCATAAAATTCTCTACATATTTCTAGTTATTTGTATAAAATTCTCTACATCTTTCTCTACATTCTTTAACAATATGAAAAACTCATAAAATTTGACGAACCCACGTTTACCTGCTGCTATATGGACGAGAGAACCCACGTTCGTCTTCTACTTCAAGGGTGGCTTCAACATATCGATGTGCGCCCAAGACGATGGCATCGTTGCAGGCGCTGAAGCCTTGAGTAGGAATTGATGTACTGGCTGGAGGCAACGTTGGTGGCATCCTCGACGGAGGCGGCGTTGGCAGCATACTGGATGGCGACGACAAAGTAATGAACATGAATTGCAAAGACACTAGATCAAAGAGTAATACAGTGATATTTGGAGTTATAACTATCCAAAAATTATCAAATTTTACCAGTTGATAGGTAACAAAGATATCTACAACTTTGTAGTTAGGAACTTTTGCAGCACAAATCGTTTTGGCCGTCTAATCGTCGAAACACAGAAGCTCTAAAAATCTGCCAAGATACTCAAACAGTGGCTATATCTGGAGTTACACCTATCGAAAAATTATCAAATTTTATCAGAAGATAAGTAACAGAGATATCTACAACTTTCTAGATAGTAACTTTTGCATCAAAAATCATTTTGGCTATCTAATCATCGAAATACTGAAGCTCTAAAAATCTGCCCAGAACCTCGAACAGTAAAAAGTAATATAGCGATATCTGGAGTTATAGCTATACAAAAATTATCAAAGTTTACCAGAAAGTAGGTAACATAGATATCCACAACTTTATAGTAAGGCACGTTTGCATAAAAAATCTTTTTGACTACCTAATCGTCAAAATACAGAAGGTCTGAAAATCTACCTAGAAACTCAAACAATAAAGAGTAATACGGTGATATCTGGAGTTATAGCTATCCAAAAATTATCAAAATTTACCATCTGATAGGTAACAAAGATATTTATAACTTTTTATTTAGTAAATTTCGCAGAAAAAATTGTTTTGATTGCCTAATCTTCGAAATACCGAAGCCCTAAAATCTGCCTTCACCCTGCGGGACCAATCTAACAACCTACACCCAAATCCCTCCTCTAATCCCTATTTACCACGACTTAGGGCATCAAAAACACCCATAATGGTGTTCCAAACAGAGGATCAAGGCTTACCTATGGTTTTTCTTGGAGAACCCTCAAGAAAAAATGACGGGAAAAACACCAATTCATCACACCTTCATGTTCCTCTTCTCCTCCTCAATCCGTTTTTCTAGTTTTCCTCTTGATCCAAGATGTTGTGGTGGAGACTTAGGGAGAGCAAGTTTTCATGGAGAGGAGAGGAAGGCGCGTGCAGGAACACGAAGGGAGGGGGCACCGTTGAGGGAGGGGAGCCGGTCCCTTCTCTTCTAGGGTTTTGGATGGGGAGGATGTGGACTGCTTCTTGGGCCTTGGCTCAAGTTGTCTTGGCCCACTTTTAAAAGTAATATTTATTTAATTAAATTCTGTTATTTTATTATAAATTATCCTGAAACCAAAATTAAATTCGGTATTACAGTCCCGCCGCTCGATTGATTCTTTGGATGAATCGCTCTTTCGGTCTTATTTTTTTCAAAAAGTCCATTTAACTCGCTCAAATTAATTTAACCGATCATTTAACCTTTAACCCACACACTATTTGCTGCCTCATTTTACACCCTTAGACTATTAAAAATGGTTCATGTTACTCCATAAAGAAATTTGTTGCCTCGTTTTGCCGGCGTCGATCGTCACGTTTTGATAAACCTTGTAAAGTTTTGAAGTAACGACGAAAAATATGAGCTCGTTTAGAAACGTGAATTAGCAAAAATTTATGGAACAAAAATGGGTACAAAATAAATTGAGCTCGTATTTTCCGTCGTTACTTTGAAAGGCTACAAGGTTTATCAAAACAAATGAGAAAAAATATGATTCGAGAAAAATATGACAAAACTTGGAAAAAATCATTACAGTGAAACATAAATTAAGAAAATATATATATTAAGTTTATATATGTGAATTAGAAAAATTTATGGAACAAAAATGGGTAAAATAAATTGACCTCGCATTTTCCTTCGTTACTTCAAAATGCTACAAGGTTTATCAAAACAAATTAGAAAAATGTGATTCGAGAAAAATTTATGAAAAAAATTGGAAAATCATTGCAATAAAATATAAATTAAGAATATATATATATATATGAAGTTTATAAACATGAATTAGCAAAACTTTATGGAACAAAAATGGGTACATAATAAATTGAGCTCGTATTTTCCGTCACTTACTTCAAAAACGCTACAAGGTTTATCAAAACAAATGAGAAAATTTGATTCGAGAAAAATTATGAGAAATTGGAAAAATCATTACAATAAAAAATATATTAAGAAAATATATTTATGAACTTTATAAATGTGAATTAGCAAAAATTTATGGAATAAAGATGGGTACAAAATAAATTGAGCTTACATTTTCGTCGTTACTTCAAAACGCTACAAGGTTTTAAGAACGCTACAAGGTTTACCAAAACAAATAAGTAAAAATGCGATTGGAGAAAAATTATGAAAAAACTTGGAAAAATCATTACAATGAAATATAAATTAAGAAAATATATTTATGAACTTTATAAACATGAATTAGCAAAAAATTATGAAACAAAAATGGGTACAAAATAAATTAAGCTCATATTTTCCGTCGTTACTTCAAAACGCTACAAGATTTATCAAAACAAATAAGTAAAAATGTGATTGGAGAAAAATTATGAAAAAACATGGAAAATCATTACAATAAATTAAGAAATAAATTTATGAAGTTTATAAATGTGAATTAGCAAAAATTTATGAAACAAAAATGGATACAAAATGAAAAAAATTGGTGCTTCACACTTTGAAATTGAACCAACAACTCACATTTGTTTCAACTTGTATGGCCACACTTGCCATTGAGCCAACAAGTCACATTTGTTTTAACTTGTATAGCCGCGTATTCTACAATAGGTGCGGCGCAACGACTAAAATAGATGAGGCAACCGGCTGGGCTACGGTCATATACCAAAGGTCACACGATCACACAAAACATATCTGCGGTCTTCTAGTAAGTAACTAGCGTTTGAAACTTGGAGGTCTAAAGGTTGAACCACATTGGCTCCTTTTTTCCTCTTTTTTTAAACCTTGTAACGTTTTTTCTCCTTTTTCCTTATTTTTTTGTTTTTTCTCATTTTTTAAACCTTGTAACATTTTTCTCGTTTTTTTCTAAACCTTGTAACTTTTTTTCATTTTTTTCTGAGAACCTTTAGTATTGCAACGATGCAAATTTTAGCTGCTATGTGTACTATTTTTTTGCAACGCAAGCGACTATTACAAACAACGAAATATATTCGTTGCAATATAGACAAGCTATCACAACCATCAATTAAAGAGTTGCAATATCATCTTAGTATTGCAACGCCAATAAAACTAACCGCAACGCAAGTCAATTCATGGCAACAATGTTCACTTATTGCAACCGTTGTACAATTGGTTGTGATATCACTTGCTTTTCACAATGATATCCATACTTTTGGCCATGAAATAATTTGCGTGGAAAAAACACCATCTACCGCAACCGAAATTTCAAATGGTTGTGATAACACCCTTTGTTGCAACCATTTTTTTGTTGCGACAAAAAGCGTGGCATAAGGGTCAAAATTTAGTAGTGATAACACTTTATTCATTTATACATAAACATTGACCATGATATCCAACATCTCCATGTTGCCTCTAGGGCATATCACTAACACCATACAGTTGGAGGAGACCTTCTTTTCTTTCACGGTTTGTCCAGAAAGATTGTCCAGTGCGGGATAGTCATTAATGGTGCAGAACAGTAGAACTCGTAGCTTGAAGTTCTCCTGACCATATGCATCCCAAGTGTCCATACCTTCTTTCCAAAGAATCTCAAGATCATCGATAACAGGCTCGAAGAATACATCGATATCATTGCCTGGTTGTTTCGGACCTTGGATTAACAAGCACAACATAATATATTTCCTTTTGAAGCACAACCATGGCAGGAGGTTATAGTTCGCAATAAGGACGGGCCAAGTCCGTGAGAAGCTCGCTCATATCTCCAAATGGATTCATGCCATCCGTACACGACATATCCTCATGTTTTGGGATTGACAAGAAAGTCTTTGTGCTTTCGATCAACATTCCTCCATTGAATCGAATCCGCAGGGTACCTTAGCAAACTATCATTCGTTCTCTCTTCGGCATGCCAACGCACTAACTTTGCTTCCTTCGGGTTGGCAAATATTCTCTTGAAGTGATCAATGATGGGTAAATACCACACAACCTTCGTCGGACCACCCCGCTTTGACTTCTTTCCCTCCCCCGCACTTTTCTTTCGCTTGTATCGAGAAGCCTTACACAGAGGACAAGCTTCTAGGTCCGCATATTGCTTGTGGTACAATATGCGATCGTTTGGACAAGCGTGAATTCTACGGACCTCTAACCCTAGGGGACACGTAACCCGTTCGCTTCATATGTCGTCTCGGGCAATGTGTTCTCTTCAGAAGCATGGCCTTCAATATTCCCAAAAGTCTGTAAAACTTTTGTCTGTCCATCCACTACTTGCCTTCAGCTTCATTAGGTCCAAGGTAGCTGACAATTTTGTGTGCTTTGCCTTGCATCCGGCGTATATAGATGTCTCGGAGTCACTGGCCAACCGGCTGAACTTCATCGAATATCTCTCGTTGTGAGCTTGCTCCTCAACATCACGTAACATCTCTTGCAGCATATTAGGATCCACATCAACCATTTCACTGCCCAATGGAGATGGAATAAACATGTCACGCTCATCTTTATCTTCATGATTGTTTGCACCGATGCTGTCTGTAGCTGCACCACTACCCGATTCTGTCTCTCCATGCTTCACCCAACATGTGTAGTCTTTCATGAATTCCCGTTGTATCAAGTGAGAGTGTACCTCCTCTCTGCTAAACATAATCTCATTCTTGCAATCTCTACATGGACAACACATGTATTTGCTATTTCTTCTTCTCCTATCCTCCTCCGCGACGTTCATAAAACTTAAAATGTCATCTCTATACTCCTTAAAATGATGCTTCAAAGTTGTCGCATTCATCCAACTTCGATCCATCGCTACAAAATTTAACAAAACATTAGTTATCATACTACTAAATTAAAAAAATATTACAACCTTTATACTTACTTCTAATATTTTCCTATCTTTCTTTACAAAAAAATAACAAAAATTCGCCGCCTTCAACCTCCCACCAAAAAAGTGAATAGTGGGATATCTTCAGCCAGCGGTTGCTGGTGCATTTCTAGTGTGTCCGAACTATATCTCAATCGGGCCAATTAAACGACATCTATAACGGACACACAATTATCTCTAACGGGCGTCAATAAAAGCCCGACACCGATATGAGTCATCGGTGACGGGCTATAAAGTCATCTCAATCGGGCCATATTTTGAGCCCGTCATCGATGACCCTCATCTCTGACAGGCTCGATATGTAGGCCCAATTGAGATATCCTAGGTCATCTCAATCGGGCATACATCGGAGCCCGTCACAGATGAGTGTCATCGGTGATGGGCTATATTTATTTGGGACTGTACGAGTACATCTACAATGGTGCAAATTCAGGCCCTATTGAGATGACTTCGTTCTGACGGTCTAAGTACTCCAGGCATATTTGGGCCCGTCACAGATGATAGGATTTGTACTAGTGATTTTCGGGCCCTAGACGTTATGCTGCGTCCATCCAAGGGCTTTGGCCGTGTTGCTGTTGGTGAGGCGTGTTGCAGTGTAAGCTGTGGTCTAACCAGATGAGTTAGGCACAATACCATTTTTCAGGCCTAGATGTTACACCGTGTCCATCCAAGGGCTTCGCGGCTATGTCGTCGATGAAAATAAGAGGAGAGAGGAAGAGAGAGAAGGCATGTGGGTCTCACCTACTGACTCGAGAGAGGAGGGGAAGAGAGGAGGCGTCCATCCAAGGGCTTCGCGGCTGTGTCACCGATGAAAAAAGAGGAGAGAGGAAAAGAGAGAAGGCATGTGGGTCTCACCTACTGACTCTGAATCAACCAGAGATGAAAAAGAGAGGAACAGAGAGAGGAGATTCACTGACATGCGAGTCTCACCTAACTCAGTGAATCGAGAGAGAAAGGGAAGAGAGGAGATTCACTTACATGTGGGTCTTACCTACTAACTTGTGAATCAACCAGCGATGAAAAATATAGGAGATAGGAAGAGAGAGAGAGAGTGAATCGAGAGAGGAAGGGAAGAGAGGAGATTCACTCATATGTGAGTCTTACCTACTGACTCAGTGAATTAACTGGTGATGAAAAGAGAGGAATAGAGGGAGAAGATTCACTGACATGCGAGTCTTACCTACTGACTCAGTGAATTGAGAGAGGAAAGGAAGAGAGGAGACTCACTAATATGTGGGTCTTACCTCGATCAATTGAATCAACCAATGATAAAAAGTGATAGGAGATAGGAGATAGGAAGAGGGAGAGAGTGAATCAAGAGAGGAAGAGAGAGAGGAAGGAAAAAGATGAGATTCACTTACATGTGAGTCTCACCTATTGACTCAGTGAATTAACCAGCGATGAAAAAGATAGGAGATAGGAAAAGAGAGGAGGGGAAGAGAGGAAACTCACTAACATATGGGTCTCACCTACTTGAATCAATTGTAGTTAATCTGTCACGTCGATAAAAACCACTTTTCAAACTCCACGAAAGGCCTATTGACATCACTTTTGAAAATGGGGAGCATATACCTGTTTTTGTGGTTGATGAAGGAATTCATTCGTGAGCAAGACATTAGGGATGGAAATAGACGAATTTTTTACATTTTTAATTTTATTTTTAAAAGATTTACAAAACTAATTCCCCGTTTCAAACAATTGTAAAAATGGTCCCCTGCCACCCTCTGGGAGGTCCTAGAGGGCGATTGCGTGTATTGAATTTGCAAAAATCAGAGGGTCTAAGTGTAAAAGTTCCATCCTGTGTTGCTGCCAGGTTGTCCCTGTGCGCTTTTTGCACTTAGACCCTCAGATTTTTTGCAAATTCAAAAAAGTCCAAATGTCGACGGCTCACGGCACGTCATAAAAATCGTCTTTTGGGAATCGCCCTGGACCATTTTTGTAATTGTTTGAAAAGGGGAATTAGTCTTTTAAAAATAAATTAAAAATACAAAAAATTCGGAAATAGACTTAGTACGGCCCGTAATTGATTCAGACTGATCATGTGCCCGGCTATAGAAAGCCCAGCCCATACCACCCGAATGGGGGACAGTCCAGTGTTCCCTAGTCGACTCGATCTCTCTCCCCTTCCTTCCCCTCGGCCTCGACTCACCCGTCTCCGCGCCAGCTCGCTCCCCGCCGGCACCGACCAGCGCCGATCTCCGTCCCGGGGGCAGCAGCGGGCGCCGGCGACCTTGTGCTTCCGCCGCATACCTCGCCGCCGGTGAGCACCCGTACGCCGCATCGTCTCTCTCATCCTTCTCTACCCCGCACCTTTTCTCTTCGCCTTAACCCTTAGCTGAACCGCATGCCCCAGGTTAGTCCCGCGGCTGAAGTAAGTAGGATCCTGAACCTGAGAACGAGGTGTTGGATTGTGGGAACTATGGCTCAGATCCCCAGTCTCGACAATGCTCCGCTCAATCTCGCGGCCCTCAGGTATCTCGTGATGATCCCCATTCATCTTCTCGCCCTTGTGTTTGTTCCTGTGAATTTTGACCTGTATGTTTGATGTGCTTCGACTGGTGGCCTGCAGGGAGCAGTCGCAGAAGGACCTGCTAAACATCCTCAAGAGCGTGCGTTTCTCAGCATCCCATTTGCAATTTGTTATACTCGTGTTATTGACAGTGAAAACTGAAAAGTTTGAATTATTTTGCATTGTATCAGATTAGGGGGAAGAAGTGTGTAGTTATCGATCCCAAGCTCGCAGGTACCCTGTCTCTGATTCTTCAGACCTCGCTGCTAAAGGTGTGATGAGCTGATCATACAGTATGGAAATATTAACATTCAACTGTTTTCATCTTAAATGACTTAGTATCTTCTGTGAAATTTAGCATTGTATCAGTAGTATGCTTACACTGCATTTCATGTATGGACAATTAAGCTACTGTTGCAGTTAACATATATAGATTTTTGGACATGCACACAGCTCATGCATGGTCTGCTAAAGGTGCGATGAGCTGATCATACAGTACGGAAATGTTAACAGTCAACTATTTTTCATCTAAAATAATAACTCAGTAGCTCCTGTGAAATTTAGCATTGTATCAATAGTATGCTTATACTGCATTTCATGTATGGACAATTAAGCGACTTTGCAGTTAACATATATAGATTTTTGGACATGCACACAGCTCATGCATGGTTTTTTGTGCTTATCAGGAATATGGTGCAGAGTTGCGGCTTCTCTCTGCTGAACCCCTCCAAACAGAGTGCGCTAAGATCCTATATCTCATACGCTCTGAGCTGAAGTCCATGAAATTAATTGCAAGCCAGATTAAGAATGATGAGCCTAAAGGGCTTCAGAGGGAATTCTTTCTTTATTTTGTGCCACGGCGCACAGTTGCCTGTGAGAAGGTAACTATTGTTTTCGTATGTTCAGCCTAATTTACTTTGCTGGTTCTATTGTTCTATCTGTGGCTTAGGATTCAATTATGTTAGAATAATTTGCTAGCCTCAAATGCAAGTCAATTATTCTTAGTCTGATTGTAGTAAGAATGGCAACTCATGCAATCATTGCTCCGAACATGGATACATGTAATTTTGTGCATTATAATGTATTGTTACTTATATGTTACTGAGATATACCATGCAGAAAGAAAGTCCACTTTACAGGCTTTAAATCAGCATAATTAAAATTGAATGAGTCCTATAGGCCATACTGCATAATGTATGCTTAGATAGTGACCTATTTTGGAAGATAAACAAGGCTTGCAATGTAACTATTTAAGATCCTTTCATCGCAATGACGCCTTTTATTTTTAGTACAATTGTCTCTAAGAGCCGATGAACCATCTTTGTAAAGGGAATCGTGCCCTCATTTTCTGCTTGGGGTGTTATATGCTTATTTACATGTAAATACAATTTTGCCCACTACTGGCATGTGTTGTAGTTAGTGTAGGTTGAATCATATGTCTCAGATAATTCATACTGTCTATTAATATGTTCTTCACATCCTCAACAACCCTTTCTAGGATATCTCACCTTCCAGTAATTCCTGTCACTCACCCCCCAAAAAGGGAAAACAGAAAGAAAATCCCTTTTCAGTAATTCAACTTGGGAAGCATGAGCCATATGCACAGTATTTATAAAAGCGCTTTTCAGGAATTCAGTCTTTTTTATTAGTATTTCCTGGACTTGACGACACATACCAGATATTGGTATTGATAAAGAAAAATATGTGACAAGACAATCGAGGATCCAAGAATGCTTACTAGTTTTTGAATATTTTACAAAATATATGTAGTTAAAATGCAAATAGCCAAATACTCTAGAAATGCTATATTATTTGTTCAATTATATTGTTATAAAATTTCTGATTTGATTTATGGGTACAAGACTCACTAAAAAATGATCATATGTATTAGTTTTTGAATGGAATGTGGTAAAATCAGCTCACCTGAGATCCACCAGTATGCAAAATAGATTAATCTACTGGCAAACAGGCCATACACAATGTTCATGCTCATGTGCCAAAATTAGCGATGCTGTTTTCCTTATTCTGACAGTGGGAGGAATAAATTAGGGATCAATATCAGCTGCCCTGCCATTATGGAGAACCTAATTGTTTTGTTATCAGTAGAGCGGCTAGAGCCTGATTGTAGTGTGTTTTTCTTGCTGACTTATCTTGATGCTTGATTCTTCTATACAGGCTTAGCTATTGCAGCAGTACTTTATGAGTAATCACATCCTCTTTGAACCCTTGAATTGTTGGTGCAAGACTTCGTAAAATGCCCTTCATAAATTCCTCTTTCTATAAATATACAAAATAAAATTTAAAAACAGTAACCTTATTGTCCGCATTTTGCTAGTGATCATATAAATATACAAAATAAAATTTAAAAATAATAATTACCTCAAATTTTAAAATGTGTACATGACAACATGAGAAAATTAGCCACCTACAGATGTGCATTTGCAAGGAATAAATTTCTTCTTTTTTTAAAAAAATGCCATCAAAAGACACCTATGTATGTATATGCAACCAGAGAACATCCTTTGGAGTGAGGCTCGGTGTACCCCAATTCCTCCTTTTACGACTAAACATAAAGATGAATGTCAGTGAGGCATCTCCAAAGTTGAACTATGACAAGAAGAATTATGATCTGTACTTTATTCTGCACCTGCAGATTCTGGAGGAGGAAAAAGTTCATCAGAAATTGACAGTCGGAGAGTACCCCTTGTATCTAGTTCCATTGGATGAGGATATTATTTCTTTTGAACTTGACCATTCTCTGCAGGTACTAATCCATACTAGTGCATATATTCATATATTGATATAATCTTACTGGAGCATGATTTTCAGGAATGCCTTATTGAAGGGGATACTAGTTCTGTTTGGCATGTTGCAAAAGCTATCCACAAGTTAGAGGTATGTGTCTTCCCTTCATGTATTTTGGCATTTACCTTTTCCACTCTTTTTACTTGTTTTTATTAAGGTTGTAATGGTCCTCTCGCAAGTCGTAGCAAGTCTGGGTGCCAGGCTTCCAAGGCACCTAGGAAAGAGTTAGATGACTTCTTTTTTTTCCATTGAGAATACATGTTTGTACAGAAGTGACCCCTTAAGCTGCACAATGTCCACCTGCGCTACCTCCCTCCTTCACGATTCCTTAACTTCTCCCTTCCCAGTTCAATCCTCCCTACTAGGATGCTCTTATTTCTCAGTAAACATAAGATTCTCAGTTCTCACTCCTGCTCTGCACTTTCTTCACATCTTCCTCCTCACATTACTGATCCTAAACTCGCACTAGAAGCAAAGAGGATAGGAGAGGTAAGAAATAAACAGGAATCTGGTGAAGCTGGTGATGGTGAAAAGCTTGTCAGACACTGGAGGGCAGGGCTGTACACTTGTCTAATCCCAGTCATTTAGGCATTGATCTCTGTGTTCTGCTCCGGATGATGCATGTCCTAGAGTTGACTAGGCGACCCCTCGTGCTGCCGTAACAACTAGTGTTTGACCATCACCATCACCTTTTCTAATAACATAATCGTATCAAATTTCCCGTCAAAAAGCATAATCATATCAAAGTATTCTAATGAAAAATCTAGCTATACCGTTTTCATGTGAATAGCTAACTTTCTTGATGTATATCAATGGTAAAAGATTCACAGAATTTGTTGCCCATACTCTAGGACGACAAATACAAAAGACCAGGAGGTGTACTATAAAAGTTCAATTATACTTGTTTATAGCAGAAGCATTCTATGGACAGACTAATTTTTTATCATCTATACCATACTGTAGTTTACAGAGTACTTTCCAGTGCTACAAATCTGCAACCTTATCATCTTTTAATTCCGTCACACATAAATGTCTATACACTATAGAAATATTGTAGTACTGCACTTATGCAAATTACTTTCTTTCCCCAGTTTGCCTTTGGAGTGATCCCCAATGTTCGGGCCAAGGGTGTTGCATCCAGCAAAGCAGCAGAGTTGCTGAATAGTATGCAACAGGAAGATCCTGTCAACATGGATGATGTAATGCCGACTGATAAGCTTTTTTGACTCAGATCTTTCAGTTTCGCTGATCATTTATTTCTTTTTGGTGATTTAGATGGGGACTCCGGAGATCAACACTGTTATTTTGTTAGACAGAGAGGTAAATATATTTTTCTTTTTATATGGTACTTTCAGTTCTGAAAACTACTATGTCACACTCTATTTTGATTTCTTTGTTCCTTTTGGCATTTATGAGCCTTTGCATTTAGGTTTACTCATTACATCACACTTAGGGAAGATACGCCCTTTGATCTGTTATACATTTGTAATGTATCTACTTTTTTTTATTCAGGTGGATTTAGTGACACCAATGTGCTCTCAGTTGACATATGAAGGTTTATTAGATGAGGTAGACTAAATATTGCCAAATTGTCATTCTGGCCGGCAACTCATTAGTATTTGATTTATTAGCCTTTTTATATTGGATGATTACATGCCATTATGGTTCTCAGTGTACAAATTTACAATTTAGCATGTCTAACATTCATTTATAATTCCCTTTGTGGTACTAGTGAGCAAACCCTCTTCTTGGGTATGAGTTCTCTTGTATTATACCATTGTGCACTAGGTTACCCCCTCCCCCTCTGCTATGTTTATGTAAATAAAGTTACAAAAATGAAAAAAAAAACAAAGTTAAATTTGCCCTTCTGTTTTATGCAGAATGTTTCATACTCCATGAACTATGAACTATGAACTATGATTTTCTTTGTCGTCCCAAATAGGAAATGTGAAATGCCAGTATATGTAATATTTCTTGTTTTAAGAATTTTGATCGATTCTCCTCTCCACCTATTGGGTTTATATGTGAGTATGTTATAATTATCTCCCAACAAGTACAGTCATATCATTAGATAGGAGTGCACGACCCAATTCCATATTGTGTCTGCATGGATGTTACTGTTAGGTGTGTGATATGCCCAAAATAAATGCAATCCAATTTAATAGAATGTCTGCTATTCCAATGCTGCATTCCCATGGTTTAAAATTATAGTCGATTCACATGAACTATTTGATCATTATTCTACAGATGTTGCAAATAAACAATGGATCTGTGGAGGTTGATGCCAGTATTATGGGAGCCCAACAAGATGGGAAAAAAGTTAAAGTTCCACTAAATTCAAGGCAAGCGTCCTTAGTATATCATGCATATTTTCCAGTCTGTAGATATGTGTAAACTTTTTAAGGTTTCTCCCATCTTTGGGAGGTATTCTGCCTCCCACTACTTGGAAGGTACCTCTTCAGAAAGGGAGGTGCTAAAACTGATCCCACAAGTGGGGATAGGATTGGAAATTCACCTTTCCATCTGCTCCTGAGTTTCTCTCCAGTCCTTGGAGGTATAGGCATTTAGTGTGAGTAGGAGTTTCCTGATCAATACCGTGAGGTATGTAACAATATATACCTCAATGCTCCCCAAGGACCAGAAAAGAACTTGACATTGTTGACCATTCCCTTTTGTTCTGATCAATTCAGCTGGCTTACATCTCTTGCTTTTCAAGTGGTGGGTAGGTATAAAACATCCCCAGGATGGGAGATAACATTACCATTGTGTTGTGTCGCTGCGTGCCTTTTTCCTGCAAGAAATTGATCTTCAATGCTTTGCTGTTACACTACTGTTATTGTCGTCCCTTAGGGAACTTATTCTTTAGATGCAGGAGTTTTATATTTTGTTTTTGAAAATGATTGCATAGTTTCTTCTACCCCCTCTAGGCTAAAATGAGTGTTTTCCTAGAACACATGCACTGAAATTTGTGAAAGTTTTCTTATACCCACCCGGAACTCCGGAAGTACGTAATTAGTTTCATTCCCCCATACAAATTTTGTGGCAATTATCTACCTACTAGTATTCACTTATTTGAAACTAACCCCTCATTCCTATTTTTGTGTGATTTCTGATAATGTAGTGACGGTCTTTTACCTCAAATACCTGCTATTTGCTGGACTGATGCCTTACATTGCCTTGCCACTTTGATAAACATTCTTATAAATTCATTTTGATATAAGTTGGTTGGTAAAGTTACGTCTCAGAAACCATGTCAATTGCATGTGACTATCCTCTAATGAAAAATACATGGTGTCCTAGTTTCATTGACTTTGTATAGTCAATCTTTTGAAAATTTGAATGTCTTCATGATTACTTGTACCATAACAAGTTAAAGTCTTTGTACCAATCACGGCGCGCAACAACTCTTTATACATTTTATAGGCGCTGGAGAATCTTGGTATTGCTCTGAGTTATTTTTCTTGTCACTGGAGTTCTTACAGGAATCCACTAAGGAAGCAATATCCTAGTTTATTTACCTGTAGGATGGTGGGTAGTGGTAGTGTATGCACTGTGCAGCAGATGCTCTATTTTTTTTTTGCTTGAAAGCATATTTGCATCTCTCTATTTTCCTTCTCAAATTCTGTACATTTTTATTTAACTCACGTTTTACAGTATGCCTTCACTCTTAACTATCAGTTTCTTTATGCTAATATAGATTTATACGTATGTGTTTATGCTCTTTCCTTTTCAGTGATAAGTTGTACAAGGAAATTCGAGATCTCAATTTTGAAGTCGTAGTTCAGGTTAGCTAATAGCTTGCCTTCTGTTTTTCTTTATCTTTTGTAAAGGAGTTTTTATACTAATCTGTGGTTTTATTTATCATCCAATATTACTATAGCTTACGAAAAATTTGAATCTTCTGTAGCAGCCATCATTTAGTATTAAGTTTGGCTATTGCAAATTGTGCTGCAGGTCTTGCGCCAAAAGGCAACATCTATTCAGCAAGATTATGCAGAAGTAAAATCCACCAATGTAAGATATAGATAATTCTGTTTATTCTTTAGTATTTATTGTCCTTTTTAGTATGAAAGAAAAAGATTGTAGTACAGTCATATACGACTAAGAGGGAACAACTTTTTCTGCTATTTTACTATCAAACTCGTATGAGTATCAATTTGTAAATTGATTTTGAAAATTAGAATTCATGATTAAATTATTTTGTCGTTTTGATGCAGCATGTTTGAAAATGGTTTTACTGAATATCTGTACTTTTAACATTTACAAGGGAAGGAAACATACTACATACCGAATCAGAAGTCAATTATTTGATTTGTCAATTTAGGGTGCATATCTGTTGGTGCGCTTAACATGACAGCAGTTAATTCTGTTGGTCAAAATATGACTAATACATGTGAAGTTGTAGGTGGTGTTTGGTGAGGCAATTTGAATAAAATGCACATAAATGTTGAGATAAAATCATCAGTTTGCCCTTTTCACAAAAATACATTTTCTTCTGAATCACTATAGTGAATTTGTTGTTATCTGCATTTTTTTCCAGTTTGTTTAATTCTCTCCTGTCCATTTGATCAGGCAGCTATCATTTTTGTTAGAATAATCTGTGAAACAGAAACTTATGTAAATAATTTTATTGTTTAAAAACAGACTCAATCGGTTTCGGAGCTGAAGGACTTTGTGAAGAGGTTACATTCACTGCCAGAGATAGCTGTGAGTTAATTAAGTGCTGTCAGTTGGTCACTTGTTTTGTGTAAATTAACTAACACCCTGCATTGATGCAGAGACATGTCCATTTGGCTCAACACTTGCAATCATTTACTGGAAAACCTTCCTTTCATGCCCGATTAGACATTGAGCAAACAATACTGGAGGTGCAAAACTTTGAAATGTGAGTTTATCTTTCTACTACTCTGTAGTTCATGTTTGTTTACTTTATAATGCATTTCTTGTGACGTGGGCAACATATCAAGATTTTCTGTCAACCCTGTAAATTAGCTCATTCATTTCTATTTTACTTCTCCCTAGTCCCTACACCTACCCCCATTTTCCTTCAGCCAGTTGGGGTTGGCTCACTGCCACACTTGACCATCAAATGTAAACCATTCTTTGTCAAGAGATATTGAGCTATGAATTCTTCTGGAATCCATCTCTCCTGTTCGTGTTATTCAAGATTTCATAAGTTGGATAGTAAAGGTGACTAAGGTTTGTTTCGCGTCTACGTCAGCTTGGGCAAACCAAAACGATCTTTCGTTCTTCTCAGCTATTGTTCTTATTGCAACTTTAAGACGCGGAAATTTCTTGATATGTTGTCTTCCTTTGAGCCAAACTGTGGATTGATATGCGATCTGAGTCCTGCTTTTATGACATTTTAGATAACACTAGGTAAAGGCCGCGCGTTGCAACAGATGTATTAAGAGAAAAGCAAAACCTACAAGTTTCTAGCACGGCTAGATGATTAAAGCATATAATTGATAGTATATGTTCGAGGATTCCAACTGACTTTCACAAAGTAAAGAAGCGATTGTCCAGCAAAACAGTGAACACATTCTAATCAAAGCTCTTCAAAATGCATAATGGACATTGATAATTATAATATCACTTAAGGTTAGCAATATCAACAGTCAACCTATAATAATACAGCAAATAAGGACGCAGTACGGCATCAGAGTATGCGCACAAGGAAAAGAACTTCATTTTGGTACACACTAGTGAAATTCACATGCACAGATATCCATCCAGTAGCTTCTCATAAACTTGCACTATAGTATGTAAACAGTGTACATTACCTGATGGTCCCACATGTCAGTTGATGGTGGTGGTGGAGGCAGACTCACCACCACCACCATTAGTGTCTTTTAAAGTAATATAGATAACTGCCATCATTTTTTATTTATTTCCTCTGAATTCATGTAACAATAATATCTAACACATCCCCAGATGTTTTGAATACATTGAAGAGATGATACATAAGCAGGAGCCTATTGAAAATGTTCTTCGCCTTCTAGTGTTACTTTCACTTACAAATGCTGGGTTGCCAAAGAAGAATTTTGACTACTTGAGGTATGTTTAGTTACTTTTTGTGTATTGCTTTTGTTTGTATTAAATTTTATGACCATTATCAGTTCATATTTTTGCATCTAGGAGAATATGTTATAAGCTGACAAGTAAATGTGTTGGCCAATTGTTTAGCCTTGAGCATATTTTTTGTAGCTATCCTATATAGAGCTGTCTTCCAGTAATCTACTGAACTATTAGAAAACCACCTGAGCATTATCACCACAGCAACTGGTGGATTCACCCAGCATTGCCTACTTAACCATGTAGCTAACTATTGGCAATAATATGTTGTTTTTGATGTCTGATGTGGACAATTGACAAGCTAATGTGTGTAATCTTATTAAATTATAACATAACAGGGCTATATTTATGACTTCTTTCCATAATACCAGTCCTAACGACCAAGATTTTTTTTTTACAATCCAAGAAAACTTAAGCACATGGAGCAATTGTTTTCATGTATCATCTATTTATCTTCATTATGTGCCAGTGTTTGTAAGTTGTAACATGATTTGGTTACTTTTGAAAGGCCCTTTAGAAATGTTGAAATTTTGTCCTGTGCCTAATGAAAAATGAATTGTTTCATGTGAGAAAATCATGTAGAATAAGATAATAATCATAGGCTATTGTTTGAGTTAGTCTATTTTAATATTAAATTTAGTAGTATGATGCATTCTTTCCTATATGAAAGGTAGAGGTTGTGCTGGCACTTGTATCCATATCCTTTTAAGACATAAGGGACAGAGGCGGCGAGTGCCGGGAAGGGAAGGATTTTCAATCAGATATTTTAAAACAATTTTGTATGCGAAATCTGTACAGTATCGATGAATATATTTCTCTCAAACTGCCACCCACCCTATCCGCACAGCTTTTTTGTCCCCTGGGGTTCTTCAATATTACACAACAGGCTATCTTTTTCTTTCTTCTAATTATCCCTTAGAACAGAATTTTAATTCAATGTGAAAGATTTGAAGGTGGCCAAATTATCATGCATTTATATGTACTTACATGTTAAACAGAAGCAAAGACATGTTTGATCTACAACCAAATTCATTGTATAAATTTTTTTTGTTCATACATGCATTTAACTAGTATAATATGAAGTACAATTGCCCATATGAAACATGGATATCATAAGTAGGGTGTTGAAAACTGAATTATCTTGTTTTGCCAAGCACTGTCTTGGTTCATTTTTCTGCACAAGTGCGATACTGCTGCTGCAAGCATGCATGCATAAACATCTCTTGCAATTGCTGGGTTGAGGGTTTTAAGAAACTGTTTTATTCAGCTCTAGTAGTCATTGGGATCTACAGGAAATCATGGTATGCTTTATAGGAAGTAGTCCCTCTATCCCATTAAAATACAACTTCTGGCTACGAATCTGGACATAGGCTATGTCCGGGTTCGTAGCTAGAAGTTGGTTTTTGATGGGACGCAGGGAGTATCTATAACATGTTTGGTGCCATTAGGTCAATCTGCACTGCACAAAAGATGGCATATTTTACGCATGCAAAAAAAAAGAAGATTTACTGCTTTTTGATGTTCACTTACTAGAACCACTAATTCTGTGTATATCAAGTTATTGATTGGCTGCTATAAATGTTATTTGAGTATATGTGATTTAGGACATGTACACATTTCTTGGAATTTGTGCCATGCCAGCAACGTCAATATTACAAAAGTCCTCAACATTGTCTTCTATCTGTTTTTGTGCCCTGGCCAGGCGGGAAATACTGCACAGTTATGGCTTTGAGCACATGCCCTTGTTATACAATCTGGAAAAGGCTGGCCTATTTAAGCGCCAGGTTAGTCAGATTGTCTCTAAAATGAGATTTCTTGTTTTAGTCCTTTGCATACCCTTAACTGGTGTTCTCATCTCTAACTTTCTACAGTATGCTGCTCTACCATGCAGGAATCAAGAAGTAACTGGATTGGTATTACAAGGGCTCTGCAGCTTATAGTTGATGTAAATGATACTGCAAAGTATTAGCTTCTGGAACTTTACATTTCCTATGCATTCATTTTTGTTCCATTTGCTAATGCTGTTACTATTTGGTTTCACACTAGCTAAATGCCCGTGTTTTGCTAAAAGGAAAATATCACAATATTTTCTAAAATAAATAAAACATATTTTCCATGAAATATGTTACCCACATTTCCTTAAAATGTGGCTACCCACATTAATCTTATATGTGGCTATCCATTTAGATTTAGTTGTTATGTAATATTAAGAAGTTCAAGGGGTAATATGTAAAAATTGCAATGGGAGTAGGTGGGTTGGCAGATTCACTACCACTACCATTGGAATCTTTTCAAAGGGGTATAGATAAATAAATCATATTTTCCATGAAATATGTTACCCACATTTTCCTAAATGTGGCTACCCACATTAATTTTATATGTGGCTATCCATTTAGATTTAGTTGTTATGTAATATTAAGAAGTTCAAGGGGTAATATGTAAAAATTGCAATGGGAGTAGGTGGGGGTGGCAGATTTACTACCACCACCATTGGAGTCTCTTTAAAGGAGTATAGATATGCATGCTTGGTCTCTGAATTTTTTGTTGACGCATTTATAAAAACAAACAGATCATTGCCAATCATCCTTCTGATCTTCTAGTGTCTTGGCTACATTATGAGACAACTGTTACAGCAGGGTAACCAATGTTGTTTCCGTTTGCTACCCTACCAAAATATTGGTAATGACAAAACCTAAGCAAGTTTTTGCATTACCTATATTTTTTTGGCAACATGTGTGTGTGGTTGGCAAGTTTTGGTAGAAAACCCACAAGCATTCCCAAAGTATTATTTAAAATGCAAAAAATTTGTTTTGCTAATTTTGGCTTCAAACTAAATATGCTCCAAATTGGGGGCAGTGGGAACACTATAAATGCTGAAACTGGGGGTATGTTGTTTAATATGTTGCATAAGGCAGTATGAGCTGGAACTAATTAGAATTGTAGAGAACTCAGCACTGTGAGAAATAGGATCATTCTATTACAGAAAGCAACTTGAGTGTTTGGCTTAGATTGTTCAGAAGGCTCTGCGTGGCCTCTTGCTGTGTCATTCTTTGATATTATTATCTGACATATAATAGGATCATTCCTACTGCTTGCTGGGCAATCTTTAGTGACTAATTTGCTTGTCATTCATAATTGTTAGTCATCTTGGTCGCGATAACAACTAATACTTATATGTTCTTGTTTCCAATCTCAGCCCTAGTGATATATCATACATATTTTCTGGATACGCCCCTCTCAGTATTCGCCTTGTTCAGCATGCTGTGAGATCGGGATGGTAAGTTTATTGTCCTAATCTTCCTTTTTCATTGAGAAAACTTTTTTCTTCTTTCTTTCACAGTTCCATGTAGAGAGAAATGAAAAAGGGCGACTTGGGCTCTTGAAATCTTCTTGGAGTCCAATTTGCATCCTTAACTAATAAACCAGCTATTCTTCACTCTCAACTTTGAAATCCGGTCAAATAACACTTGAAACCTTATTCCATGGTTTATGTTGATATGGTGGTGGTGTCATGACCTTGCATTGAGTTTCTTTGATGTGGACCCAACTAAGTGGTATCCATTTCAATAAAGCATGCATAAAATGAGTCTGCATCACAAAAACGACTGCCATATTACCGTATCAACAAAAATAGGATGGAATGATTTGGATGTTCAGTGTGAAAAATGGACTTAGAGAAGAGTTCAAGGCCAAACATAGATTCATACAATGAGAAATGTGTTTAATTTCTTAGAAGCTATTTTTTTCTGGGAATTTGTTGTCCTGGAAACATAAAATTTCAGGTAAAATCAAATAGAATAAAAGGGAAAAAACGCCTGCTCTGTCTCGGAGTAATATAGTCACTATTACATATGCTTCTATCCTAAAACGTTAAGAGGAAAAAAAGTCAATTTTTAGTGGGAAATAATTTTTCTTTTTTCTTGTATAAGATTTCACCTCTCCTATTTTCTAGGAAACCGGCTTGTAATTTTCTTCTTTGTTGTCTTTCCCTTCCATATGGACTGCATTTTTTATGGAACTTATTGTTTACTTCTCTTACCACTACACCTGAGGAAAATGTATTGCTGCATATTGAATAGCCTGCTTTTGAACTTCCTTGTATAACCTGTATGTAAAAGTTGTAGTCCTGGTGCATTTTGTTATGTAAAAGTTGTCTAGTTGTGTTACGAACATGATTTGCTGGAATGACCCTCTTTTTCTTGTTGCCATGCAGGCGATCTATTGAAGAACTGTTGAAACTATTGCCAGGTCCTCATCTGGATTTGAAAAGAGTGAGTGCATATTGTCTTTATTAAAAGCTTACTTTTGTAGGAATTTTTTTAAAAGAACTTTTTTATTTCTGTAGGGTAGTTCAGCCATTAATTCTTCATCCGATATACACCAAGGTTTGGGGCTTCAACAGAGTATTGACAGGTAAATTTTCTTTTAGTTACATGGCATTATTTTTTGGCTTTCCAAAAATGATAGAAGCGGTAGAAGACAATTGTGTTGGTTTGTTTAAAATTTACACAAAAAAGGTGGTCTCAGATTTAAATTCTGTATTCTATTTCATGATATTCTTTTGTTTTTAGTAGTTATAAGTTTCCTAGTTTATGCAGCTCAGCTACTTGCCATGTTGAGATGAGTTGGGTGACATGAGTTAAGTATCTGTGTTTCCCAATTGCCCTAGACCTCATGAACATACAATTGTGAGGGCATATTATGTTTTTTTTTTGAAACAGCCTATTATGTTTGTTAGGTACTATCTTGCCCATTGCTACTGCCTTCCCTGATCCTCTGTCCTGCCTGCATAATTACACATGCAAAAGCTGCTGCTGCCACTCTCTCTTTCTCTCTCTCTGTTATCACACCGCTTGTACAATTCTAGTGCTCACTGCCAGCCACAGCCAAAATCAATCCTTCAATGTCCTGTTTAAGGCTCCAGTTGATGCTGATGGGCTTGGTAACTTTGTGCAAGAGATCTCCTTCATGTTTATTTTGTATTTGTATAATTTGTGCTGAATATCAGGCTATGTGTAATCATTTTCTGCTGGTTTCTTCCATTTAAGATGATTTGCTCTCAGTGGTGACGAGGGATTTATCAGAGGTCTGATACAAACTTATGAGAGCAAACAAGAAACAGGGTCTGAGATCTAAGCTTCATTGTTTGTGTTATTGTCTATTCATCTAGACTAGAGTAGTTAATGGATCATATCGCAACGACTTTATTTCATCACTTGACACTATGTTGCCTAATGCCTACTTGCCTGCCGGCAAGTACTTTAGAGCCCATCAGAAATTCAGAACAAGGATATTGGTTAGCATTTCTATATCGATCCATAGCTCTTTAATCGCCTTGGGTCATTGGCAATTTGACATCTGCTCCACTGAAATAGATTTCGCTGAAAACCAGCTATATCTAATCTTGGTTGGACTTTCACCCCTAGCTACAAGTCATCCCCATATTTTGCTACATACATGGTCCTCAAAGGTCTGTTACACCTCTAAACCTTAAGAAGTCCAACATGTTAGAATAGTACACAATGGTTTTAGAACTTCCATAGACAATTGAAAAGAAATTCTTGAGCCTTATTACATCAGGTCATTGTTGAATTCTGTTTTTGTTTTTGCATTCACATGGAAAATACTATTCTGGTCAAATTCCTAATATTTTGTAGCATGTTTCTTCTCTTCATCTGTTTTTATTCTAACGTGTGTTTGTTCTAGGGTTGGACATCGTTCCCTGGTTTTGGTTGTCTTTATTGGCGGGGTAACTTTTGCCGAGATTGCTGCGCTTCGATTCCTTAGTGCTCAGGTATCCTTTGCCAAAATAATTTAAGTGTTTTAGATGTTCTCCTCAAATCGACACCAAGGTATTATCAAGTTGGGATGTTTTGAAATTCACGTTAACATCTGTTCTACTTGTGTTCCTGGGAATATCTTTTTGGTACATTGTACTCCTTCAACTAGTAAAAGTTATAGGTTAAATATATCCTTGATTAGCATTGTGGTTTTCTATAAGCCTAAATTACTCAATAACTGAACCAGTCTGCAAGGGTACGAGTATTGGCTGTTAGGTTGCTTCCCACACCCTGGCGGCGGCCCTTATGTGGTACTACTAGTTTATGCTTTAGTACACCGATATCGTGCATAAAATATTTAAGCATTCATTGTCATTCAGGAGCTTCGCAGTAGTTTAATTTATTTTTTATTAGAGTATGTGCATATGGAGGGTAATCAGGCGGCTAATGATGAACAATGTAGTATCTGACGTAATAAGGCTCGTGATTTTCTTTTCGGTTGTCTATGAAAGTTTTAATGCCCCTCATGAATAATGAAATAGAGCTCCTGATCAGAAAAAAGGAAGTTCCTTATATTTGTTACTTCTATCTATTCGCAGGAAGGAATGGGCTATGACTTCCTTGTTGCGACCACAAAGGTTGTCAATGGGAACACAATACTCAGGCCAATTATAACCAATAGCAAAGAGGTGATGATATAGAGTAAGTAATCTTTTGGTGCACATCCTTTTCTTTTCTGATTGTATACTCACACACCGGAGCTCCACTTGGTTCTCATAGTTTTTACGGCTCCCTTGTATTTCTCAGACGAGTCTTGAATTTATTTTTCTCAAAACGGAGTGTATATATTTCAACATCTGTAGATCTTTCTAGATTAAAATTCCGCATTCTGGTTTGGCATTTCAGTTCTCTATTGCCCGTTTTCATTTTCCTTTTCTACCTCTTGTTGAATGTGCAAACTTGAACGACACCAGTTATTTCTCTTTCAAATCCACTGTACTTTACATCCATGTGTTTTGGCGTCGGACAATTCATTTCTGTAATACGGCACTATCTGTTCTAGACGCAACATTCTGCAATCCGGATTAGTACCAAGAGCCCCTCAACGGCGTTTTGGACCATAACTTGACTATTGACTGCAGATTTCGCTGAAAAGAAGGGCATAAAACGGTTCTAATTTGAAAAACAAATAAACATAGTTTTGCTTGCTCCATAAAATACAACTGGTATGCATGACTTTCGTTGCCAGGTCGTCGTTGGGAACAGCAAGTACACATCGCCGATGCGAAAATAGTTACAAATAGACACGGTGATGCTTATTAGAAACGTATCCTCACATAATGCCCAACTCTAAGCTTAGGATTTTGAATCCTAAGGGTAGAAAGAATAAAATGTTAGGCAAGAAAAATAAATAAAAAGTAACAGGTATTGTATATCTCTATTAATCTTAATAATACATAATTTTATATAAAAATTAGTTTTCAAATTTTAAATTTTGTATAAAAATTAGTTTTCAAATTTTAAATTTTGTATAGATTTTTATTTTTGTTAACCCCTTCATCCCGAGTTTCTCGCTGGTTTTTATAGTCAAGCACACACAAAATCACTCTGTTTGTAAATTTATTAAAGATGTCAACAGAAATAGAAAATAAACTTTTATATAGACTCGGATTATACATAATTTTGAGATGCTCTTAGTCCCTTATTTTCCTTTCTTTTCTCGTCGCAACGTAAAGAAAACGAAGTTGTTATACGAAGTTGCTTATAACGAGCAACTTCGTTTTTAAACTTCCAATATTTTTTTGTTTCATTAATCTAATCAATAATTTTATTATATTATTTTATTTGTTATAATTAAATCTTTAATCTCGTTAGATTATATTTTAATTATTTTTTTAAACATATTGTTTTAATGTAACATTTTAATTATTTTTAAACATATTGTTTTAGATCTTACTTATTAAATTTTAATTATTTTTTAAACATTTTGTTTTAATGTTACAATATAATTATTTTTAAACATATTATTTTAATGTTATTCATAATTTTATTTAGATGTTTTAATAAATATTTTCTTAATATTTTGCTATTTCATTTATAAATGGTGCATGCTATATTTAAACAGGTTTCGACTGTACAATATGTTTTAGCAAAATCAATTATTCTTGTGAATATATTGTATGTTTCACGTTTCTTTTTTTAAATGTTTTACTAGTTGAGACTAAGTGTTTGTTGCAATCAATATTTTCTAACTGTTGCATCTCTTTGAAACACATTTGATCACATGATGAAACAAATTTTTTATAAACGGTAAAACAATGCTTGATTTTTTTTAAAATATAAATATATGGGATCTTATTATGCAAAGATTTAATGGTAACAAATACTGTAGATCAGATAAATAATTTATTAGATAAAATTATTTAATGTGTAGAAAATAAGTGGTATGTCTGCATGTAGGTTGCATGGGCTGTGCGTGAGTACCAGAGAAACATACTATTTTCGGGCATCCATCGGACGTCGAGCGTGTAGGCGTTAGAAGAAAAGGACATACAGAAGCCAGGACATAATACATTGAAGCCCGAAGCCAGCAGAATCACCAAATTACGAGCCTTGTGTTAGGGTAATAGACATGTAACATGGCTTAGTAGTTTCATTCCCCGGGTTGTTGGCTTAATCACACTGGATCGCAATATTCGTTCGTTTAGATTACGACCATTTTAACTCCAATGTATCCCTCAACCATAATACCCCATATATATATATATATATATATATATATATATATATATATATATATATATATATATATATATATATATATATATATATATATATATATATATATATATATATATATATATATATATATATATATTGGTTACCGTGTGGCGTGTCGCAGCCCATTATCCCGTATGACATGATCGAATCTATAATTTAAAAACTCAAATTGAAAATTCGAACCGTTCAATTGTTCTACATGTTAATATCGCCTTGTAGACCAAATTTTATATTTTTTCGAAATTTTTTACCATTTTATCGGATAGGTCAAAGATGCATTAATCTAACGATTTCTAGAGTATTTATTTTATTGCATCTTTGATCTATCCGATAAAATAGTAAAAATTCGAAAAAAATAAAATTTGGTCACCAAAGCGATATTAACATGTAGAACAATTTGAACGGTTCGAATTTTCAATTTGAGTTTTCAAATTATAGATTCGGCTATGTCACACGGGATGGGGCTGTGCGGCGCGTCACACAATAGCCCAACTCTCTCTCTCTATATATATATCTTTGGGCGCTACCAGAGTGCGGGAAGAGGGTCAAGGAGATTTGGAGCTTGCGGCCCACAGCGTCCTCGGCCACCACCATGGCATGGGAAGGGAGAGAAGGCAACAACGAAGCATCGATAACAGAAGCTCACTGACCACGCTGCCTATATCCATGGAGAGAGAGTCATTTTACAAGTTTTAATAGTTGGAGGTCTGATATATTTGTTATTATAGTTGAGGGATATGAACCAGATTAGACTAGGAAGTCAAAGTGCAATGGAATAAGGACACATTAGGTCCCTCAATTTATCGCTGAGACTAAAATTCATCCGTGAATTGAAATACCAGGTATAGCCCATCCTTCAACTCACAATACCATATCAACTTTGGTCCTTGCCAGTATAGTGTACGGTTTTGGATGTCGTGGGCCCCACATGTCAGGGCTGTTTATTCTTCCTCCAACCTCCCCCCTCTCTCTCCATCCCCAATTCATCTCTCTTTCTTCAGGTGTGCCAGGCGATATAGGAGAGGAAGAGGAGCGACAGGCGTCGGTGCCGGTGGACGGAAGGCCTCGATGACGGTTGCGAGAGGATGTTCCCCGGCATGGCTCGCATGAGTAGGGCAGTAGCTCGTAAAGGTAGTAAGGGAGATGGCCGAAATGGTGATGGCAAGAGCTCGGCTCCAATGGCAAATTGGAGTGGTGGTGGTAGCCTGTGACAGTGGCTATAAGAGTGGAGAGATGGGGAAATTTGATTCAGTGGGTTGAGGTGGTGATGCAGTGAGAGGAGGGAAAAGGGGAACCCAGAGAGGAGACCGGCCGACGACATTGATTGGCTAGACATGGTAGAGAAAGGAAAGCTCGAAGAGCTTGATGCACAAATGGGGAGAGGGAATGTGATGATGATGAATCGCGTGGCAACGGTGCCCACAGGAGGAAGGAGCGAGACGGTTGCTTGGCCGGCCGAGGCGAGCACTCGTGCTTGGTTGTGCATTAGAGCTGTGCCTGTCGCTCATGCTCGCCGCCATGCTGCTGCTTTCCGCCCATTCCCCCGCCGTGATGGGGAACGGAGGAGAGAGATGGGAAGTAGGCCACTCGTAGGCAGTTGCCAATTTTTTACTTTTTGGCTCTTTTTAAAAGATTATCACAAATAGCCCCTTGACAGCTTTAATTCGAAAAATGGACCCCAAGCTTGGCGCCATTGTTATTGGCGTCGAGCTTACACATCTTGGCGCCGTCGATATTGGCGCCGAGCTCGCTGCCGTTGTTATTGGCGCGAGCTCGCGCCATAGATCTTGGCGCCGAGCTCGCGCCATAGATCTTGGCACCGACCTATACTAAAACAAATAACTTACGCAATACATGACATTCTTTGACATTCTTCACGTCATCGGGGCTAAGCATCGAGCTCGGCGCCAATATCAACGATGCCGAGCTTGGCGCCAATAACAAGCGCGAGCTCGGGGTCCATTTTCCGAATTAAAACTATAAAGGGCCTATTTGTGATAATCTTTCCAAAAAAGGATTAAAAAGTAAAAAGTCAGCACTGCACCGGAGTCATCTCCGCCGCCGCCACCACCACGACTCTCACCCCCACCTCCACCGGAGAAGGGAGAAAAGGAGATGGTTGAGTAGGAAACTCTCTTAAACTTACTCTGCTATTACTAACGCTGTAACAGTCGTCCTCCTCAAGACCTTTTGCCTATTCAATGGTTTAGAAACTCCTCTCATGGGCTATGCTCGAGCACTATTGAGACCTACAAGATCTATATCTTCAAGGTGCTGAACCGATGTATGCAATCATCGACAACTCCTCCAAGCTATGTTCATCATGAACTCCTTTATCGTTGACATATTCGAGAAGCTCGTCCAATTCAACATGAAATTTACATTCAGCAGTGGGAGCAGCCCTGAGTGCTCCAAGGTGCCCATGGCACAAAGTATGCCCTGGACGCATGGGGTGACCCCAACAATCCTTGTGCCCCGAGCTCTCCTCGAAAGACTCCACCCCATTTAAAGACAACTGTCAGGCCCAACAACCAACATACTGTCCTCATCATCTGCCTTAAGCCACGCGTCAAAGCAAAAAGCAAAGGGGCACAAAGACACCGATCTACATCCTAACAACTGGCGTACAACAGGTCCAAGCACACCTACCCTTGTACTGGGTCTCATTTGTAAGAGACAGATCACTACGCTATTCCCTTCAACTATAAAAGGAGGACCATGGCCACTCGAAAGGGGGGAAGGAAAAAAGAGTGATCCATATGGAGAATGAGCCAGGGTTCGCCTTTTTCCAGCAAAGGGAAGGTTCTCTCCTCCTCACTTAGAACACCATCCATGAACTCAACATAAACATCATCATCACCATCCACCAAAGAACATATGAGTAAGGTATTACGCCTCCGAGCGGCTCGAACCTATCTGAAAAACCAGCCTCCTCCCTCGTTTTCATCCGTGCAAACCATCGCTTTGTTTTTGTGCACCTACTCCCTGACCGAATATCCAGGGGTGGGGGATGGGGCCATCACTTCCCCGCTAGAGGAGCTCCATGCTCCGACAGCTGGCGCACCAAGTAGCGGGCACGTTATGGATTTGGGATTTCATGCCCAGCGGGCTCACCGCCGCCATGTTCTTGGACACAGAGGACAATGCCGGCATGATCGAGGTGGCTCGTTGCACACCACTACCGTCATTTCTGTTCCAACAAGCACTGGCCTATCTTGCCCGACCGGTGCCACATCATTGCCCCTGCGTGGGCAGGCCGCAACACTTTCGCAAGCCAAGAAAGTTGGGGAAGGCCCATGCAGCATGACCGTGGCCTCCCCACATGACAGGAGTACACGACATGCATACCAACTTATCTTTGCCTTGACATCAACTCCACTATCCCAGAAAGTGTCGTACTCGTCCTTCTCCTCAGGATGGCCAGGGGCTCCCATCACAAATGTGAAGGGTTACGCGGAGGCTACGCTAGCCAAAAACAAAAACTTTTACCGCGCAAACCGGGAACACTTGCAAGTAAGGGCCGATAGATCGTTACCGATTGGAGTAGAGTGCAGCGGAATAACCAATCGGGCAATCCGATCCGGAGCAGTAGCCGATTCCCGGAGACATGATTCGCCAATCGCCGATTCGAGTCGTCCGGCCGCGTTCTCACGCCTCGCTCGATGCGCCCGACCGCACCGATTCCACCACACCCGATCGCTCCGATTGCGGCCGATCCGAAGCCGATCAACAGCGCGCAACGTAGCAGCGCCTCTACCGGTATCCACACGTCCGGGGACGAACGCCGTACACCCGTGTGCTAGCACGCGATGCAAGGCTAGGGTTTGGCTCGAAAGGGGAGGGTTTCCGTGGAGATTGATCTCGGCGACTTCGTTGCACGCGATGCAATTGATGTCTATTCAGCTCTCCACCCCTCCCTCCTTTATATAGAGTTGGCCGACGGGACTAGTGGCCGATTAGGACTCTATTTTGAATTGGATCTCATCCGTATCTCATAGAGTTGGCCGCCCATACGTCGTAAGCCCATAGGACTCTATCCGATCGGATCCCTATCCGATCGAGCCGTATCCGAATCCAACTCGAATATCTATTCTATCCCTTAAGCGTGCGACCACCAGAGGTTCGGTATACTCGGTTTCGGCTATAGTCTAACTTAGCCGATCGTCGGCTCGAGTCCAACTCAGCCGACTGTCAATAGCGGCGCCTAGCAAGACATATTGACACCATAGTATACAAGAATATAATATCGGCTCGAACCTGTAATGTGTACACAAATCCCTTTGCCTCACGATACCGTTAAGCTATAGGCAAGATGTGTGCCATCCCTTCAATAGCTTAACCATTCACTCGAACCGTATTGGATTATCGTCCGTTGATTGACTCCTCAATCAACTTAGCATGGCCATGCATTTCCATAATCCATTACCTCGAGGGGCCTGAGATATCTCTCCAAAGGAGGGGCAAATTCCATCTTGATCACTCACATCCCACTCCATGTTTCATAGCAAACCCGAAAACTACCTTTATAACTATCCAAGATTACGGAATAGCGTTTGGTAGTCCAAAGTAGGCTACTACACATGTTGGAATCCATGGTGATCTCGGGTCTAAGGACTTTGTACCAACACTACTCGAGACCAACTAATGGCACATTAATTCCTATAGTGTCTCATGGTGGGTCTATCCAACAATGTGTTCTCTAACACATATGTCCATGTTTATTGATTTGGTATCTCCATACCCATGATCTATGAGACATGATCATCAATCAATAAACATGCCGATCTTAGAATCATATTTGTTCCAACAATATGACATATGATCAGGGATCGTTTAGAAATAGATTCATACATATCGAGTCTCATAAATAAGTCACGTACTTATTGATCAATACAAGATGTCTATTTCATGGAACTGAATAACACTTTATTCATTTATACATAAACATTGACGTGATATCCAACATCTCCATGTTGCCTCTAGGGCATATCACTAACAAAATGTTGATAGTAGATACGTATTCGTAGCTTATTAAATCACCCTTTTCAATAATATCTTGTCAATCTCGTGCTTGGGGAATCTTTTCCCCACGTTACAGTCTGCAAGTACACATGCTATCAAGTGAACTGTCCATCTCTCCTTGTACACCTTGCGAGTAGGGGCTAGTCGTGGCGCGCGCTTGAGTAAGGTTAACTTGGTCTCGTGTATGGATTACAAGTGTTTGGAACATGGACCGTGCCTTGAGCACTGCCAAGGTCCTGAAGTCTTGAGCAAAACCCCTCTGTCGGACCAGCTTAGAACCCGGTGATGGGTTGAAGTGCTTGGTCTAGACAGTGCCACTTCGGAGCCGCCAAAGTCTAGGTGCCATTGGTTACCTATTTACCCTCGTGTGTTGCCGTAAATTAGTTTCCCAAGAGGCCACCAAAGGACAAAGATGGATGAACTAAGTAGCTTGACTATGAATAATCCTTGCAGGCAAAACTCTATTCTTAACTGTGTGAAGGACAAAACGGAGCTACGAAAGCTGACACATGAGCTCAGGGCAACCTGGTACCGTGTACGAAGGACAAGTGTCCGAAACATGGACAGTGCCCCGAGCACTTCCTGTTAGTGATATGCCCTAGAGACAACATGGAGATGTTAGATATCATGGTCAATGTTTATGTATCAATGAATAAAGTGTTATTCTGTTCCATAAAATAGACAACTTGTATTGATCAATAAGTATGTGACTTATTTATGAGACTCTTTATGTATGAATCTATGTCTAAATGATCCCTGATCATATATCATATCTACGGAACAAATATGATTCTAAGATCAACATATTTATTAATTGATGATCATGTCTTAAGATCATGTTATGGAGATACCAAATCAATAAATGTGAATATGTGTTAGAGAACACATTGTTGGATAGACCCACCTTGAGACACTACAGGGAAATAATGTGTCATTAGTTAGTCTCAAGTAGTGTTAGTGCAAAGTCCTTAGACCTGAGATCATCATGGATTTCAACATGTGTAGTAGCTTAGGGACTACCAAACGCTATTTCATAACTGGGTAGTCATAAAAGTAGTCTTCGGGTTTGCTATGAAATATGTAGTGGGATGTGAATGATCAAGATAAAATTTGCTCCTTCTATGGGAGAGATATCTTTGGGCCCCTCGATGTAATGGATTATGAAAGTGCATGGCCATGCCAAGTTGATTGAGGAGTCAATCAACAGATAAATAATCCAATACGTGATCGAGTGAATGATTAAACTATTGATAGGATGGCACGTGTCTTGCCTGTAGCTTAATTGATATCGTGAGACAAAGAGATTTGTGCACACATTATAGGTTCAGCCTATATGATCTTCTCGTATACGTTGGTGTCTACGTCCTGCTAGGGGCCGCTGTTGACAAGTCGGCCGAGAAGCTCTCGGGACAAAACCAAGTATACCTGAACCTACAGGGTCACACATTTAACGGGATGGAATAGATATTCGAGTTTGACTTGGTACGGCTCGGTTCGGATAGGGATCCGATTGAATATAGAGTCCCGATGGGCAAGGAGGCCCGCCGGCTAACTCTATATAAAGAGGGGCGAGGGGTGGAGATCATGATCAGAGAAGACACGTGAAACTTCCAAGCGTGTGTTGATGAGAAATTTCTCTCACGCGCTGGCCTGGGAGATCTGCTTAACTCCAGTGCAGGTCCTTCTTGGCTACCTATGCTGTTCAAGGCGTGCCAGTTGGTTTGATCTGTTAACCAACAAGAAAAATAGAGATATATGCGTGAAGTATTAAGTTAGATCCTACTGGATCGGCTGCAGGAGTCAATTTACATATATATGCTATTCCGAAGTGTACTTAAACTAGGTGACTAGAATAGATCGGCTGTTGCCGAGACAATATTAATCACTTAATCCAAATATACAACGGAATAATAAATATATGCTTTAACGATCTTAGTCGATGTCATAAGTCCAACTGTGAATCGGCTAATACTCCGATCTATCTTATGAAAAGATATTGATCTGAGTTAAATACGCTAAACCTAGATCAGTCGGCTATCGACTATAGCCGATAAACCGATTCTAGCTTAGGCGTTTAACCGGGCGAGATCTTAATATAAGAGGCGGTTTTAATAATCTTGATGACAAATATATCAAAAGAACATTAAAATGTATAAGGCCGGTGAAACCCCAGACTGTCTCTAAGCAAAATACATCTAGCCGAAGATCATGAAAGCTCTAAAAACGACTTAATAGTTCAACACCGATGCAACATTAAGTATAAAAAGAACAGTCTGATCTACTATGGCTGATGTAAATACCTCAAGACGGTGGATACCGCATATAATCCTGGCAACCTTTAGATCTAGCTCTATCGGCTGCTGATTGCTGACAGGAACGAGCCGATGTCGAGACAGATCTAAACATTGTTCTAGATTATATGCAATATATGATAACTAGCACAACATAAATTATCGAATTTAGAGTGTCACAGCGATGGAAGCACTAAATTCGACGAGATATGCCACTAATGACAAACATTTACTCGAACTTGGGGATCGAAATGATGCAGCCGGCGATCAATTGTTCGTCGAAGAAAAAGGAGGCGATGCGCCGAAGGTTGTATTGATTGTGTTGACTGTATTTTACAGGGGTCTTGGGTCCTATTTATACCCAAGATCAACAAAGACCGCGCTAAACACTGCTGCAACTAACTACTATATCTATACGATAAAAGCGCAGAAAGCAATCCTTTGTCGCCTTTACAATAGGGTTATCTCTAAACAAATCTCTAATTTACATACACTTGCCGTTGCAGGGCTTTATCCCTAAATGGCAATATCTCTAACGCGCAATTTGGAAACCGAATCTTCTATTTTATCTCTAAATATCTGCATCAGAAACACTTTTATCTTCTCTGAACTTGGAGTCGGCTATCACCTGTTCTCGTCCGATTCAACTTTAGCCAACCGGCTTCGTAGCCGATCGCACCTCGCCCGTCCCGGCCTCTCGTTTCTCCGTCAAACCAGCCGATCCGATTCTCGCTTCAACTTCAGCCAGACTTAGGGATTTGGTTACCAAATTTAGGCGTTAACAGTGTGATCAAGTCCATGAGAAACCCTAGCTGCCGACTTCTACGCCAAAACCCTAACCGTGCGTCGAGTGCTAGCACACAAGGCGTTCAGCGTTCCTTCCCTGGATGTGTGGATACCGATAGAGACATCGCTACGTTGCGGTGTAAGTCGGCGAGATCGGGTGGATCGGAACGGCGCTGCGACATCCAATGATTCAAGCCAAGGTTGAGAGGTCGGGCGTATCGGAGGGAGTTGAGGTAGTCGACGAATCGGATCAAGGTCGGGCGATCGGGCGAATCGACCGAGCCGATGTGGTCGGGCGAATCAGCGTCGGGGTTAGCGAGGTACTGCTCGACATCGACGAGGTCGGCCGGGAGTCTTTCGGGCTTGGCAAGGCTTGTCCGAGGCTGGCTAGCAACAGATCGGCTATTTCGCGACTGCGCGTCAATCGGTAACAATCTGAGACCCTTACTTGCAAGATTTCTGGATTGCGTAGTAGAAAAATTTTGTTTTATGCTATCGTAGCCTACGCGTATTCCAACACTTCCGAAGTCCCGAGGTCTCGAGCCAAATCCCTTTGTCAGGCCAGCTTAGACCCCAGTGATGGGTTGCGGTGCTTGGTCAGGCCAGTTCCACTCTAGGCACTACCGAAGTCCAGGTGCCACGGTCGATCACCTCGTGTGCACATGCTCAGGGGTTCCCTCTACTCCCAATCACACAAGATGTCCGATCTCAGGCACAGCCAAATCTAACCAACCCAATAAACACTCAAGATAGTCAAATCCACACTGACAGGAAGGGCCTCAACCTCGGTCCCTCATGGCTCTATGCCCGAGGTCAAGGCCAGGGCTACTATCATAGAAATGGGAACTAGGGTTACCCTCTTCGGCTAATTGGGACACATCTACTACTCGCTCCCAGGTGCGGCCCTCTGTGGGCTGTGCTCGGGGTGCATCCCCTCGAGCATGGTCCCTCATGGGCTATGCTCGGGGCACATCCGTCTCTAGGCATGGTCCCCCGTGGGCTGTGCTCAAGGCACGTCCCCCCTCCCGCCCGTGCGCTATTGAGACATACAAGATCTATATCTTAAAGGTGCTGAACTAGGTGCATGTAATCATCAACTACCTTGTATCTATATCTTAAAGGTGCTGAACTAGGTGCATGTAATCATCAGCAACTCCTTCAAGCCATATTTATCATGAACTCTTTCATCATTGACATTTGCGAGAAGCTCGTCCAATCCAATAAGAAATCTACATTCAGTAAAGGGAGCGGCCTTGAGTGCTGCAAGGTGCCCGAGCACCTAGGTGCCCGAGGGACAAAGTATACCCCGGGGTGCACAGGGTGATCCGAGCACTCCTTCTGCCTCGGGCTCTCTCTGGAGGACTCCACCTCATTTAAAGACTATCAGGCCCAAGAACCAACAGACTGTCCTCATCATCTGCCCTAAGCCACGTGTCAAAGCAAGAAGCAGGGGGCACAAAGACACTGCTCTATGTCCTGGCAGCTCACATACAACAGGTCCAAGCACATCTAACACCTGTACTGGGGTCTATTTGTAAGAGACAGGTCACTATGGTATTCCCTTCAACTATAAAAGGAGTTCAACTATAAAAGGAGGACAATGGCCACTTGAAAACGGGGGAGGGAGAAAAGAGCGAGTCATATGGAGAATAAGCCAGGGTTTACCTTTTCCCAGCAAAGGGAAGGTCCTCTCCTCCTCACTTAGAACACCATCCAAGAACTCACTGTAAACATCATCATCACCATCCACCAAAGAATACGGAGTAGGGTATTACATTTTCGAGCATCCTGAACCTGTCTAAAAAACCAGCTGCCTCCCTCGTTTTCATCTGCGTGAACCATCGCTTCGTTTTCACGCATATGCTCACTGCCCGAATCTCCAAGGGGGGGAGGGTCCTCACTTCTCCGCTAGAGGAGCTCCGTGCTCCGACAAACTAAGAGCTATCTTTAATTTTTTTAAAAGGGATTAAGGAGAGGGTGATAAAAGTAAATGTAAAGGTTATATTCTACTTTCTAGGGAATGCTACGATTGGTTAAAAAAACTAATCGACCAAGAAATTAAATATAAGATGGTTGTAACTAGTTGAGATATGAGAATATGTGTAGATAAAGATATTTTCAGAAAAATTTTAAATGTTAAAGGTAACAATATTTTGAGATGGAAGGAGTACTAAAATTGGCACTACGGTGGATGGCGCTCTGCCATTGTATGCTACCATACCACCCGAAACTCTCTTATTGGTTATAACTGACCACCGTATAAAGTAAATTCCAAACATATATAAAATTACACGTAAACATCTTGATGTCCAGTCAATGGTTCTCATCCGTATGTGAGCACCTCCAGGGAAAGAAACGATCTCATGTTAATCTTGTCACAAATCACATTATTAAGGATAACCATAGAGGTTAATAAATCCAGTATGAATTCAAGGTTAAGGTCTCATTTATTCATTTATTATTTTTTCTGTATTTGATCAATCGATTAATTAATCAAACATAGTGCTAAAAAGAGTGGACAGGAAAGTTTTCCGAAGCCTCCTCATTAGTCCAACAGATGCCTCATATATGATCCAACGGTGTATTTTTCTTTACCAGTTTCATCCGATGGTCCTCACTATTTTAGATGACGCTCATTCTTCTTTGAGATAGCTTGCTGTTTTCTCCTATTAAGATAGGAGAAATGAGCCTAAACATGTGCCACTTTGCTTTATATTTATATTATAAGGTGTACTAAGTTAAAATTCTGCAACTTTGATAAAATTTATAAAAAAAATAGTTAACATCTACAGTACAAAATAAATACACTGACTTATTTTACGGTGGATTTTAATTAAACTAATTTAATGTTAGAGTGAAATGCATGGTCAGTTCTTATAGTTACCCGGTGGTGTCACCTAGTTCTCACATCTTGTAAAATACATAATTATGTCCATAATTTTGGTTTAATGTATCACAATAGGCCCAAACCTCCTTTGACCATCTATGACTGTACTGCTGATGTGGCGCTACACACTGGCACACATTTTGCTTTTGCCCCCCTCGGTGATAGGATGGGTTGCACAAGAGGGAAGGCGCAAACACAAGTGGTGGATCCAGCCACGTCAACTCTTAGTGATGCCGGTGGTGGTTAGGTGTGGCGGATGAGCAAGGTGATGGAGGTTCCATCACCACCGATGCATGGGGTTGCCAGTGCGGAGCTCACAGGCCGTGGATCGGGCAGGGCAGCGTAGTGGTGGTGTGAAGTTCATCCCCTCTGTGTATCTCACCCCTTCTCTCTCCCCCCTTCAATATGTAGCCACGGGTGCACACCTCCACCTGACTAATAGCGCAGAGGCAACATTGATGGTCGCTAGCTCTGTATCTAGTGTGGCTGGTGCTCGGGCATGGTGGATCCGTCGACGACTTGTGCGACGCGGAGGTGACCTCGGCTTCATCCCGCACCGTAGAAGCTCGTAGGTAGCGCGGCGGTTGGGCGCCATGGATTCGACCACATTGATGTTCATGGTCCCCCTCTCCTTCTCTCTAGATCCGACAAATGCTTGATGTTCATGGTCCCCCTCTCCTTCTCTCTAGATCCGACAAGACCTGGAGCTTGGTGTCACAAGATCCGCCGGTGGCAGAGCTCGAGGTCTTCATCAGTGCACGGGCTTCTCTTTTGTGCATACCTTCGTCGACATAACCCCAGTGTACATCTTCCTCCATTGGCTTCACTGCTGGTGTTTGTTGGTATCTCTTACGTTTGAGATAAATCTGCAAGCACACGGATATCCGTTGTAGCATTTCACCCTGGAGTGTCCGGGGTATCATATTTATATTATCCCAAAGGAAGACGGTGATCTAGAAGAGAATATTAAGTTACTAATATTCATATGTTACAGTTGAGCTGCCAAGGTCTAGGCAGGGGTAAGAGATAAGGGTAATTTGGTAGTTTGACACACAAAGAAGAGTCCAAACAAATAGTACACTATGTTAAGTGGAGAGTATAGTGTTAGAGCTAGGTTCCTACTGTACTTCTAGCATAGTTGTATAGGTTATACAAATAATTATATTCATCGCTAGTTACCCAGTTCTATGCTCCCAGGCCTATAGGGGTATTGCTTCCAGTTGCCCGGCTTGCCACCAAAGGTGATTTCTTACCATCCCTACGCCATACCCAAACACGGAGGATTACAAAGGACGGACAGGGCTGTCACCACCTGCCGCCTACCTCTATAACCCATGGGGTATGACCATAATCAATGTCTATGCAACAATCTAAGCACTGTGCTTACATTGCCACAGATACCCTTGCCTCCTAGGACATCAATGACTAAGGCAAGGGCACACCTACATCCTAAATGCACATTGGACCATGATCGTGGCAATAGAGTTACTCGTCTAACCATGTTATAATTATCATATAAACTACAGATGGGACCATATACCTAAGTAGGTAGAATATGAACCATACTCAAGTATACAAGAAAATAAATATATTATAAAGATCAAAGTCATACAAAAGTAAGAGAGATACAAAGCCATACCCGACTCACCAATGATGACTCGGAACCGAGTAGAAGCTCTAATCTAACTTCTAACTCCACTAGCCTAGAGACTAAGAGTGAAATATAGAAACTACTTATGGTGTGTATTGAATGAAGTGAAGTCCTCTCCTTATATAGCCTTCAAATGGTGGTTGTAGAGTCAGTTTCCAACCACCAAACGTGCATAACCGTCAAAGGGGATGGCTGAGGAGTTGCCACGTGAAAGGAGGGAGCCGGGGCCGGCAAGACTGGTTCGGCCGAACCAGGGCCACCGCCTCTGGCCACCAACTTTGGCCAGAGCATGATAGGTGGGCCCCTTGGTCGGTTTCCAGGTGTTTGGCCCCACTTTAAGTCGGTTTCATTTGACTTGTGGGCCCTCCAATCCGTAGGATGCTGATGTGGCGAGCGTCGATTGATCGGATTGTGTTTCTTCGTCACGCGAGCGTGCTTTCACTTTATTTATTCATATGAGTACCTACATTCACATAATCTCTAGGGACATGTGAATTTTATTTATTCTAAACTTATATGCGTGTAAGAGATGCTAATTCCCTTTAATCCCGAGGTCTATGACGGTCGGAATTAGTACTTAACGACCATCAACAAACTCCCCTAAGCTTACCCTTTTCTTGTCCTTGAGCAAAGACACGACTTAGGCTTGGTGGATCAGGAATTGCTACCATGTTCTATTTCTTTAAAGTACCATGTCTACAACAAAGTATTCTACGTTGAATTGAATAAGTTGGCAATGAAATCTCACCCTTTTTACCTTAGTCCTTATGGGGCTTTTGTCTTCTCCTTGTCTTGGGTGGTTGAAAAATAGAATGGTAGTCGTGAGAGTGCTATTCTCTCATTCCTTGTTCCACTTTCATCCGGAGGTTTTTAAAAAGTTTTTGAAAATAAAAGAAGAGGAGTTCCTTGAATGACACTCTCGTATCACTCATTGTGTTTAATTCCTTACCAAGGCATTGTTTTGCCTCTTTTCTCCTACTTCTAATAAAGCTTATGTAGGGCTCAAGGTAGGAAAAATATGAGGCATACTTGCATCAAATATTTGTAAAGTCAAAAAGTAGATCCTAGAAGAATATTAGTCATACAACCATGATCAAGCTTGTACATATATGTGAAAAGGGATGTATGATTGGAAAATTGGAAGAAAGAAAAGAAATAGGTTGGTGACTCCTTTTTGTATGATACTCCTCCTATCTTTTACTTAGAGAACATGACTAAGGATACACTTTTTTTGTCATCATGCTCAAGAAGATTTGTTTCTTCTCTTGTGAGCATTATGATTTTTCTTCTATCACTTTTGTATATATTCTTTTTGCTCATGTCTCATTTGGCATGGATAGGAGGATAGAGGATCATAATTATTTGGAGTCTTTATTTCATGGAGGGTTGATGGTGGATACCAACTTCCGGAGTAGAAGTTTGCATATGGTGGTGAACGGAATATTTTTGGCCAAACCTCTAATCTAGAGAGAGATCAATTTTTATGATGGATATGCACAATACTTTGATCATGAAAGCAAGAAAAGTTTCTAACAATGGTCTAACTTTTTGACCAAACTAAAAATGACTGCAAGCAAATATGTATAGGATTTTGCATTTAATTAATATATGACTTTGGTAGGAATTTATCATCATTGAGGAACTCGTCATTTTTGCTTTTTTTGAAAATAAAATCTTTGGGTTCAAGTTTCACTTAGAACAAGATCATAGCTACTCTACTTTACCATATCATATCCCACAACAACCTAGACTTAGTTCATGCACTTGCTACCACAAGTTTTCAAGTTCAAGGTGATGTACTCAAGTCAACAAACTCAAAACCTGGATAATGCTAAGTTGTAAACTAGGCACAAAAGGGAAATAGAACATAGCAACTTTTCATCATATCCAAAGTGAGGAAATTAAATATTCCTACTGCGCATAGCTACCTTATTATTATGATTATTATTTTTATATTTTTATATACAATGCAAGAAATAAATAAATGATACGAGTTACCTCACGTGGGGGCTCTCCCTCAAGCTTGTTCTTTGCTCATTGTCCGCAATAGGGATTGAACCACTGCGAACAGAAGTAGAACATTAGGTCGGATTGGCCTTGTTGCGTTGTTGAGTTGATTTCTCTCGAGTTGCTCATCGGTCGTTGTCGCCCGATGAGTTCCCTGGACATGTTGATAAAGTGTATCTTGAATCTCGTGGTTCACATGTCCAATTCACTCATCCTTTGAGTGATCACCGCAAATCCTTGGTTACAAAAACCTCGTGTCGATAATGAGCGTTGAGCACCAAATGATGGAGGTAGACCACCGGAGCTTGATGACTCGTGGCATCCATGGT
Organism: Oryza australiensis; assembly: GCA_019925245.2. Lineage (NCBI taxonomy): Eukaryota > Viridiplantae > Streptophyta > Magnoliopsida > Poales > Poaceae > Oryza > Oryza australiensis. Next base: position 83,941 of record JAIFGZ020000711.1, read on the forward strand.
ACCGGCTAGGTCCTTATGCCCATTGTTCACTACTAGCCGATCGCCATGATGAACCTCCGGCCTCATAATACTACGGGGTTGTTCCCAACCGGATGCATATCCAGTCGGAACCCACCTCGGCTTATGAGTGTACGACGGAGGCTGTTGAGGTTGTTCCTACATAGCGGCCCTTCTTGATCTCGCTTCTTGTGATCCCGCGAAATACTACTCCGCGAGCAACCTCTCTCTGGAGAGTTATGGTTAGCGCCCGACACTTATACAAATGATATTCGGGTTAGGTAACAGAATTTCATTCGTAAATCGGGAAGAAAAATACGAGGGATCCATCAAGACCATGTTTCAAAGTATGACCTTGCACTAAATTATCCTTGCCTATTATTTCGTGGGGTTTGGTGATGTACGAGACTTATACATCTCTTGAGGCCCCAGCATTAAATGCAATAAGAATAATTAATGAAGTGCACTCAATGAGTCTCTTCATCCTAAATTGTTCTAACCATTGTTTTATCATCACTTTCACAGGAGAGATTTTAATTTTCTTGATCATGGCATAAAAGATCATCAATTCATCAGCTCTTATTAGCCTAACATCTTCTTTAGGAAAGATAGTAAATGCTACTCATTTATGCATCAACCTTAAGGTAGGATTATGAATATAATTAGTTCTCGGCTTACTATAAAAAGTTTCACCTGAAATGCTTTGCCACAAACTTTGTTTATTAAAATTCGATAGTGGTAACTCCCAGTTCACGGGACAATGTTGAGCAAACCCAAGAGACTAAATTCTTTCCATGTGTAATCAGAAAGTAATACTTTCTACTTCTTTTAAGCTGCAAAGAAATTGGATGGTAAGAAGGCGTGAACCTTCTTCCCCCACATGTGCAAATTTATGCCACCCTATGGCTTGCCAAACTTTAAGGAAGTCAATATCCATACCTATTTTGTTGAGCAATTCCGGGTCATATGCTCGTGTGTGAGCAAAGTCCCGATTCTTGAGAATGATGTAGGCTTGCCTCTCTCAATTTCCCTTAGATCGAGGTTGGTGTCGGAGAGGAATGGTGGAGCATTGGAGCTTGCTTTCCCCTCGATGCAGCGACTTGCGATTCATCTTGTCTTGTCAAGCTAGCCGCATGGCCCGTGTGGACGGAGTGTTGCTGGTCCTTAACTACCAAAATCTGACCATCAAGCCCTGCATAAAACGAATAGAAGATGAACATCAACATAGCGGTAGGGTTATTTACTAATCCTTTCCACAAGTGTTGGTGAGTATTTGTATGCAGGTGATTGATACACAAAAATGAAGTGAAAGCATGCTGACATGGCGAAGAAACACACTTCCAACCAACCGACGCTCACCACATCAGCACCCCACGGATTGAGGGGCCCACAAGTTAGCTTAAACCGACTTAAAGTGGGACCAAACCACCCTCAACCTCTTTAGGGGCCCACATGGAAGTCACTGGTGAAAGGTGGTGGAGAGAGGCGGTGGCCAGGGTTCGGCCCTACCAGCCCTGGCTCCCCTCTTCTCCACCGATCACGTGGCATATCCTCAACCATCCACAATGACGGTTGTGCATGTTTGGTGGTTGTAAACCTACTATCAAACCGCCATTGGAGGGCTATAAGAAGGGGGCTTTACTTCACTCTCGACACACAACAAGAAGATCAAAGCTCCACTCCAAAGATGTTGTGCTAGTTCTCTAGTGCTTAGAAAATAGGGTAGAGAGTGAGGGGTAGTCCGGAGGAGTGCCGGATATCTCGGCACCAACCTCCAACTTTGTACCTGGCGGATGCTTTTTCTAATAAAGTAAGTGTTCATGATTTCTTATGGTTGCGTTACTTTACATTGAGTAATTACTTTACTGCATTTACTTACGGGATCATCGTCCATTCATAGGTGCTCTAGTCTAAGACCCCTGATGAAGACGGGTGCTCTTGGCCAAGACTAGAGTAGTAATCGATAGCGTAGACGTGTTGTCTAGGCTAGAGTTTACCTTTGTTTGTCGCATACTCCACGGATCGTAGAGGTAGGCGGCAGGTGGTGACAGCCTGTTTGTCCTTTGTAACCCTTCACATTCGGGTACGTCTTAGAGCTTGTAGGCCAGAGTCACTCAGTAGACCGATTGTAAGCAAAATTAAGTAATTAAATTAAAGCAATCACCAACTATCTAGAGCCTCTACCATAGAAATCCTCTCTATACCCTGGCCTAAATATTTTTGGTGTTCTTGGATGAACCTGACCCTTAGATAATCCACAAATGTTCATCGTGAATTCGATACCTTGGAATACTCCCAGGTGAAGTGCTACAACAGTATTCCGTGCGCTTGCGGATTTTATCTGTGGTCGTTAGAAATACCAACACGGAGCTGAGCTTGGATGGCTCTAGCTTGTCCTCGTTGTTTTGTGCATAGCGCCGAACCATCGCTTCACACCTTTCTTCATATCTGCAGCTACAAAAGAACAAGAATAACACAAGAACACTCGAGATGGGTTAAGTGTTAGCATAAAGCAAGTTAGTTGTCCGAGAGTTAGTCGTTCTTGTGGAGCTTGGTTGCCACCAGAAACTGTTCTTGCATGATAGCACATGCAGGAAACTCAAGATGCAAGAAAACTTTGGGAAATAAATATTTTTTATGAATTTAGAGAAACAATACCATGAGAACTCAAGAGTGAGGGAGAGAACTTGAGTGCAACTAAGTGCAACTCAACTTGCGGCAAGGAAGCTCCATGCCTTGGCTTTTATAGAGTGAGCCCACTCTTGGTTCGGCCAAACCAAGGGATGCTCCTTTCCCCTCTAAACTTTGGATTCTCTAACACACACATCAAAGCATGCTGCACACAAAAGTTTGACCACAAGTGGGCACCATGATGGTTCGGTCGGATCACTACGGTGGACTTAGGTCCCCACTCAAGATTCCAATGTTCAATAATGCATTTTACTTCAGCAATGTGCAGGTATGGTGTTTGGAATCCAAGGAAAAAGTTTTGTCAAGTGGTGCATAACAATTCTCATTATTAAAAATCTAAGTTCAAATATTTTTCTATGCATGATTCTAAAAATTAAACATGCAATGCTAGTCTGCAAAATTGGAAATAAAAATTTGTAAGAAAATTAAACATGCATTTGGAAAATTAAATATGAGATACGTACCAATTTACCTGTTGGCAAGGACTCCCCATTTAAAGTCCGACGAGCGGGACTTCCTCCTCGTAGTATGCTGATGTTGCATCGCCCGGTCTCAGAGAAGTAGACGCGAACGACTGCACTTGTTTCACTCGCCACACCTTTTTGGTCTTCCCTTGCTTGCCCGATGTGGTCGAGGGTTTTTCGGACTTCGGCGGTGGTGGTTGAATTGACACTGCCTGCCTCACCGTCTTTTTATTTTCCTTTGTAATAGTAACTCCTCTTCCAAGAATTTCATCATGAACACGATGAGGCTGTCCTTTTATGAGGATTTAACTTTGACCTCTTCGATATTCCTTGTGTTCGGTCCATATTTTATTCTGACCATTGAACACTATTCCACTCTAGGTTGGAAGTCAAACTTCTCCTCCTTTCCATTGATGTGGAGTCGATTTCTTCAGCTCCCACATCGATGCGGGCATCCGTGGTGCTAAGGAATGGTCTCCCAAGAATAAGCGGTGTTCTTTCATTGAGATCCATGTCGAGCACCACAAAGTCAACGGAATGAAGAAACCCCGGATTTTCACCGAATGTCTTCGGCAATTCGCCGGGAAGCGGACCAAAGAATCTCGCTAGCAGAATCGCATCGGAGTTGATGACAAGAGTGGTGTAGTTCGGTCTTGTCGAATACTTCCTTGGGCATAACACCGACGCTTGCTCCAAGGTCACATAGGGCATGGTCGAATTGTTGCGCCCCAATCGAACAAGTAATTGTTGGCACCGGATGTTTCTTTTTCTCGGAAGCTTGTTGAGTATAGTTGTGCTACACTCTTCTATCAATTTGACAATCTCCATGGTTGGGATAGCGGCAGATGATGGGATAGCGGTAGCCAATTGAGCTAATTGGGTTTCTAACATTTTATTAAAGCTCAGTTGATTTTTGATAGAAGAGGAAAGACATTCCATCTTAGCATTAATGCTTTCTAAAGTCTTGTCATTGGTAGCTAATCTTTAGAAATAATTACATTAACCTTAGTCGGCCTAAGACAAGATCTTTCAAGGAGGGTTGATTTGAAAAAGCATGAGAAAAATTGTTACCTCCTTGATAGTAAGGGCGTTGTTGATTCCACCCTTGACCTCCTTGTGAACGATACCCATTGTTATTCAGATAGCATGCGTCCTCATGGGTCTCGGGGCACTTATTCCCTGAGTGGCCAGTGTTGCCGTATGTCTCGCACATCATGTGAGAATCAATAGCTTGAACTCTTTTGGTCTTGTCATCCAACATCTTTAATAAAAGGTCCAGTTTAGCGGTGAGCATGTTTGTTTCCTTAACGGTGTGCATGCCCCGCTTACGGGGTTGGAGACGATCGTCGCTTCATACTGTTGTAGCATTTCATCCTGGAGTATTCCGGGGTATCATATTTATTTTATCCCAAAGAAAGACGATGGTCTAGAAGAGAATATTAAGTTACTATGAATATTCGTATATTATAGTTGAGCTGCCAAGGTTTAGGCAGGGGTAAGAGATATGGGTAATTTGGTAGTGTGAGATAGACACACACAAGAGTCGTAACTAATTGTACACTAATGCTAAGGGAGAGTATAGTGTTAGAGCTAGGTTCCTAATGTACTTCTAGTATAGTTGTATAGGTTATACAAATAATTATATTCATGGCTAGTTACTCATTTCTATGCTCCCAGGCCTACGGGGTACTGTCTCTAGTGGCGCGGCCGCCACCAAAGGCGATTTCTTACCGTCCGCCCTACGCCGTATCTCGAACATGGAGGATTACAAAGGACGGACAGTGGCTAGCACCACCCGTCGTCTACCTCTACAACCTCGGGGTATGACCATAACCAATGTCTATGGAACAATCTAAGCACTGTGCTTACATTTCCACAGATACCCTTACCTCCCAAGACATCAATAACTAAGGAAAGGGCACACCTACATTCTAAATGCACATTGGACCGTGACCTTGGCAATAGAGTTACTCGTCTAACCATGTTATAATTATCATATAAACTATAGATGGGACAAATATCTAAGTAGGTAAAATATGAACCATACTCAAGTATACGAGAAGATAAATATATTATAAAGATCAAAGTCGTACAAAGTAAGAGAGATACAAAAGCCATACCCGACTCACCAAAGACGACTTGGGAACCGAGTAGAAGCTCTAACCTAAATCCTAACTCCACTAGAGACTAAGAGTGAAATGTAGAAACTATTTCTTATGGTGTGTATTGAATTAAGTGAAGTCCTCTTCTTATATAGCCTTCAAATGGCTGTTGTAGAGTCAGTTTCCAACCGCCAAATGTACACAACCGTCATAGGAGATGGTTGAGGAGTTGCCATGTGGAAGGAGGGAGTGGGGGCCGACAAGCTTGGTTCGGCCACCGCCTCTGACCACCGACATTGGCCAGAGGATGACAGGTGGGCCCCTTGGTCGGTTCCACGGTGTTTGGTCCCACTTTAATTTGGTTTCATCTGACTTGTAGGTCCTCCAATACGTGGGATGCTGACGTGACAAGCGTAGATTGATCGGAGTTGTGTTTGTCCGCCATGTGAGCATGCTTTCACTTCATTTATTCATATGAGTACCTACGTTCACATAATTTCTAGGGACATGTGGAACTTTATTAATTTTAAACCTACATGAATGTAAGAGATGCTAATTCCCCTTTATTCTCGAGGTTTGTGACGGTCAAAATTGGTACTTAACGACCATCAACAGTGTTCACTGCCCGCCCTCTTGTGCAACTTGTCCTCCCGCCGAGGGGGCTAATGCAAAAATATGTGTCAGCGTGGAGCACCACGTCGACAATCGTACACGGTTCTCGATGGGTGGGTCGGCAGTCCTCAAAGGGGGGTCTCAAAGAGGTGAAAGAGAATGGTAGAGAAGCTGTCCTCCGATGGATCCGATGGTCGACTCGAGTCCTGAGACGAGCCAAAGAGTATAGACACACAGAGTTATCCTGGTTCAGCCCTCCCGAAGGATAATAGGCCTACGTCCAGTGTTTTTTGTTGGAATGTGTGATGAACAAGAATTACAAGGAAGAGTTCTTGGGGCTTAGAACAAGCTGGCCAAGAACTGAGAATGAGGATGCTAGAGTTCGATCGGAATGTGGATCTCTCCTCTTTTCTCCCCTAGCCCCCTCGCCCTGCCCTCCCTTTTAAACCTCAAGGGGAGCAGTTACAGGAGAGCTTGGGGGACAAGAAAGCTCTGTCTAACGTGCTAAAAGGTGAGTATAAATAACATCTAAAAAGGTACAAAACGATCTGCTAGGTCCAATACGTCGTGGGCATCTTGTGCTCTCTTTCTCTTGCCTTCCACCTGAAATGCCTATACTGTGATGTCGGGTGACGTCAGTATCTGTCGGGCTGTCCCCTATCCCTTCCTTGCGCACCAAGTCTCGTCCCTAGGATGGTCGAGGTCAGGCGCGGTTGTTCGGGTCAAGAGACAAGAACTGAGGTTGGACTCGGGGAAAGGTCAAGACGTTCGACCCCGCAGGAGGGGGTCGGGCCATCGACCATGTCCCAAGGACTCTCGGTTTTGAATTCAGTTTTGACTTCATGCTTTTTCCCCATTAAAGAAATCCCTAGAGACTTCTAAGCCTCTAGCACTCGTGCCTTCATTCTAGCTCCACCACGCTTCAATCGCCAGAATCTCCATCCCCATTGTCGGTGCATCGTCTACTATCGCAAGGGTCGCAGACTTTTCTGGCTGAAGTCAATGGCACCGAAGAAGACGTGAAAGAAAGCAGTGAAGACTCTGTCGACGAGCCGAGATGAAGTTGAGGCCCTCTCGACCTTCACTCCCTCGTGCGCCGGAAGGACGATAGAGGGTTGGAGCGATTGGGCGTCCTCCCTAATCGGAGCATCTCCTTGTGCCCCCCTGCACAGGGGGAAACGTTCCCGACCTCGCAAACTGGTGAGTTGGTGGTTTTCTTTGCCTTCCCTCTTCACGGCTTCGGGGTTCCAGCGCATCCTTTCATCCGAGGCCTGCTCAAGCACTACGGTATCGTGCTCTGCAACCTTAACCCCAACTCCATCCTCCAAATTTCTATCTTCATCCATCTCTGCGAGGCCTATCTCGGGATAGACCCGCATTTTGCTCTTTTTCATCATTATTTCTGTCTCTGCGGTGAATGGGAAGCGGTAGAGTCATCGGCGGGACCGAATCCACTGCAGGGAGGATGTCGGAAAGTTACATCCCCGTCGGCGCGACCTCATCAAACAAGACGGCACGCCGAGTGGTTCTACATCGGGAACCACAAGCCAGCATTCGTCACCAACATCCACCGGGAGCCGACCCCCAATCCCAACTGGACGTCCATCCCCCGCGCTGCGACTGTGACCAGTCGACGAACTCATCACCTTGGTCGAGGATCTGAAGAAGAAGGGCTCGACCGACGCTCGAGTGGCGTTCAACTTCACCCTCTGCGATGTTCAACCTTGCATGGACAGGCTAACCCGCATACCGCGCGGGGCGGCCAAAACCCCGAGAGGTCGGTCCCCGTCGAGCGCTTGAACCAGCGATTGTCGGGCTTTTTCCATGGCTCGACAGACTTCAACGTGAGGGGTCCGGCCTCTTTTAGCACACTCAACCCTCGCCCGAGGTAAGCTCGACCTTTCTTTCCCTCTTTGTTGTCCCGATTGAACTTTTGTGTTTTTCCCGAAACCTCACCGCCAGAGTCGACGCCGACAGGTTGGGAGGCGTATGTATCCTTGCCCCGATCCCCGAGGCACACTCAGTCGACAAGTTGAGGGCTCGGAGACCTTCGGCGAGGCCGAAGAGGAGGGGGAGACAGCTTAGGCTCCTCCAGCAGCAGCCAGGAACTAGTGAGGCGACGTTGGGGGGCACCAAGTGGAAGTTGGTGCTTTCCTCTTCCGAGGAGGAGTGGAGTGACGACTCGTCTAAGTCGGACGTGTCGACACCGAAGCCAACCTCGCCACCAAGGAAGGTGGCGAAGCGGATCGGCGTAAAGTTCAAGGCCTTCACCTCGTAAGTGCGGACCTTGGATCTCTCCCCCTTTTTACTTTTAGTATTATTTTTATTGGTTCTCTTCTCAATTAGGCCCGTCGGGGACGTCGGGCCTCGTACCAAGCAACCTCAAGGGCGCCCGAGGTCACGGCTCAAGGCGAAGTGGGGGCGACGGCCTCAGCTCTGCCGTCGTTAGCCCGGGAGTCACAACCCCAAGAACCGCTCGGGTAGAGGAACTCCCGTCGGTAGAGATCGCCGTCGAGGTCGAGGAGGTGACGGCGGCAGGCGTGGCCAAGCTAGCAGCCAAGGCGGCCGTTGAGGCCGAATCGGCGGCCACAACGACCATGGAGGACGAGGTCTCCTGGATGGGTAGCGAAGGCCGCCTGGGCATGGCCGATTTGTCCGCGGCGGCTGCCGTCGAAGCCGCGGCCGGCCAAGTGGCGGACGAAGGGAAGGAATCAGCCGCATCAGCTGGGACCAACCCCAAATTATTGGTGGTTACGAAGAGGATGCGGACCGAGCCGGTTTTGCGGGGTCGTTTCTACCCGCCGCCGCGAAGATCCGTGGCTTCACCGACGGAGAACGTTGAGGAGCAGCGACTCAAGGGTCGGAGAGCCAACCCTTGGCGCGGCGCCGCGCCAGGAGCCCCCGGAAGCATGCCGGAGGTTGGGGAGGACTCCGGGTGAAGGATAACGTGGAGGCTACGATAGCATAAAACAAAAATTTCTACCGCGCAATCCAGAAAGTGCCCTTACAGGAGCTCGACCGCTTTCTTGCGGGCATCCGGGAGCTGTTCTTGGTGAGCCTCATACCCCTCGCCTTTGATTCTTAACCTCTCGTTGATGTTTCGCCATTCCAGGTGCCTCGATTGTCCTGGACCTTCGATGGCCGAACAGAGTTGGAGAAGAAGCCGGCCGATGTTTGTCGCCGTAAGCTTGCCTCTCTTGCTCTTCTACCCTTCTCTTATGCCCTGAAATGACACGTGGTGCTTTTGCAGGTGCTGATGAAGCTTGCAAGCATGCCAAAATATTTTGGGCAGAGCGTGCTAGTGCCCAAGAGTTTCTCAGGCTCTCGAACAATGCCCTGAGGACGGTAGAAGCTGCCCAAGGTTTGGTGGAGGAGAAGCTCGAGAAAACTCAGGCTGACCTCACGATCACAAAGGCCGAGGCTGAGACAGCCAAGGCCGAGGCGAGAGGATGGTTCGGTCCAAAGCCGAAGCCGAAGCGCCGTGGCCGAGGCGAGTCAGCCAAAGGCCAAGGCGGTGGCTGCATAGGCCAAAGTGGAGGCAGCAAAGGCCGGGGTGGAGAAAGAGCTTTCCGCCACGGAGAGGTCGATGGCCGACCTCGCTAAGGAGTTGAAAGAGGCGAAGGCTGCCAAGGCTTCCGCCAAAGGTAGGCGCTATTCCCAGCGCCCTCCTCCACTTTCTCGATGTCCTTTGCCCGCGCTGATCCTTCTTCCTGACCTTGACTTGCGCAGAGCGCGTGTCAATTTCTCGTCAGCAGATCAGGCACATCAAGGAGCGCCTAGAGTCGGCGGAGGCTCGGCTGGCCGAGGTTCAACAAAGCGCTCTCGCACTTTTGAACAAGGCTGACCATGATCTCCCACCGGCCCAAGAGTCCAACGCAGAGTTCATGGAACGTCTGCGGGACGGCCCCTGCCGCCTCAAAATTTTTGTAAGGGATGCCGCAAAGGCTGGCGCAGCGGTGGCCCTTGGCATCTTGAGCCGTCAACATCTAGAGGTTAGGATACCCATCCTCGGCGAATGGTGGCCATCAAGCGTGCAGCCCGGCGACGTGGATAGTATACTTGCCGAAGTCGAGGCGACCGCCGACAAGATTGCCGCCCTCCTGGACTTTTAGCCATCTTGCCCTACACCGGTTCCTGTCAGAAGAAAGCAAGTCATTTAAGTTCTGGAACTCGAAGTCCTTTCTTTTTATTATTAAGAATTATGCATTTTTGGCCGAATACAATAAGGCCGAATGTAAGTAAAGATAGCTTTGTCTACTCGCATCGTTCCTGACAACCGTGCTTTAGATAGCAACCTTTGCCTGCAGCGTCCAGGAGGATTCTCTGATCGGACCCCGATGGGTTTTAGACTGATCCTTAGCGTAATTGTCGTTCATTTTGCAAAATAGGCGAATTTAGGGGTCTCGAAAGACCAAGTCCCCCGAGTAATTTGATATTGCGCCGAGCCATCGCATTTCAGAGCCCGACCAAAGTCCAACTCCAGGAGGGATAGCCAACTCGGACCGAAAGGCATGGGATCGGGCCACTACACCGGGCTGGGACACATCGATTTGGTACTGGGAACTCCCCAATTGTTAAGTAAATTCAGACTTTTCTGATAGACTTCCTTCCTGGGAACTGGACCAAGAAGTGTCGGGCCGGGAATCTCGAGCTGGTCATGAGTACTTGCGCGGAAGCTATCGGGACGCTGGAATGTTTCTTGACGGTCGGGGGAAAATGCCAAGTCCCCGGGCAGCAAGGGCGAATTCAACAAATCTTCCTTCCTGGGAACTTGGACCAAGAGGGGTCGGGGCCACGAGTCTCAGAGCTGGTCATGAGTACTTGCGGAAGTCGTTGAGTGCGCGAAAGCTGCCCGACAACGGGCGAAAGCAACAAGTGATAAAAAGACAAGTATCAAAGCTGCTTTCATAGGTAGAGAATGGGGACATAATACGTATGTTTCAGTCCGGCACCATGAAGTCGGTGGAGAAGAAAACCGCCATCGAAGCGCCTAAGACAAAGAACAGTGCCCCTACCTAGCGCGCCAACTATCGACGGGTGGGTCGACAGTCCTTAAAGGCGGTGCCAAAAGAGGTGAAAGAGAACGGTTGAGAAGCTGTCCTCCGACGAATCCGATGGTCGACTCGAGTCTTGAGACGAGCCAAAGAGTATAGACACAAAGAGTTATCCTGGTTCAGCCTTCCCGAAGGATAATAGGCCTACGTCCAGTGTTCTTTGTTGGGGTATGTGATGAACAAGAATTACAAGGAAGAGTTCTTGGGACTTAGAATAAGCTAGCCAAGAACTAAGAATGAGGATGCTAGAGTCCGATCGGAATGTGGATCTCTCCTCTTTTCTTCTCCGGCCCCCACGCCCTGCGCTCCCTTTTATAGCTCAAGGGGGGCAGTTACAGGAGAGCTTGGGGGCCAAGGAAGCTATGTCTAACGTGCTAAAAGGTGAGTACAAACAACATCTAAAAAGGTACAAAACGGTCTGCTAGGTCCTATACACCATGGGCATCTTGCTCTCTTTCTCTTGCCTTGGGATCCCTCTTCCACCTGAGACGCCTGTACTGTGCTGTTGGGTGACGTCAGTATCTGCCGAGCTGTCCCTTATCCCTTCCTTCTTGCGCGCCAAGTCTCGTCCCTAGGATGGTCGAGGTCGGGCCACGGTTGTCGAGATTGAGAGAGGAGAACCGAGGTCGGACTCGAGGAAAGGTCGGGACGTCCAACCCCACAGGAGAGGGTCGGGCCATCGACCACGTCCCGAGATCTCTCGGTTTTGACTTCAGTTGGACATAGATCCCAGTCCATAGGGTACTCCGGGTGACACCTCCCACAACAACCAAAGGAGGTTTGGACCTACTGTGACAGAACATGGTGCTAAATATGCATTTTACAATTTAGGGATATAAGTGACACTACTATACAATTTTAACTATCAGCCGTGTATTTTTGTTCTTGGTGTTATCTCGATGTATTTTTTCATAAACTTGGTCAAAAAGGTATTTTGCTTTTGAAACAATGATAAAACATATTATAATATTATAATATAAAATAGAGAGAGTACAGTTAAGTGCATTAAGAATTGGCTGCATTTGAAAGCTCATTTATCTTTTATAACTTCCCATTTAGCACCAGCATTTTTCTAACTACTAAACGATATGTTTTTTCGAAACATTTTACATAAAAGTTCTTTTAAAAATTCAATATACCTAATTTTCAAGTTTACAATAGTCAATAATTAATTAATCATATTGTAATGAAATTTCTCACTTTCGTGTGCGGAAAAGAACGTGAGGTTTCAGACAGAGCCTCATGTTCACAGCAGCTCATGTGCTTTTACGTCAAAAAGTATAATATGAGAATGTGCCTGCACGAGATTGGACTGGGCGTTGATGATGTGCTAGCTACTGACTACTGAGGACAAACATTGTCGTACCCTAGAGTAGGCTTTGTTGTCGAAAGAACATGGGCCGGAGCCCACGGGCAGATGTGGGAGTTAGGAGAGGGGAATTAATGGGCTGGTAGTTGAGCGGATGAACTATTTTTAAAATTTAGGTTTTTGCTATAAATCACCAGCATGTTTTTATCCCAAATCGCACTCAAATCCCCAACCGTCGGACGGACGTCAAAATTTGTGCCACGGGCCCGCAACACATTTTTGGGTTTGGATCTATTTTGTGTAGATCCATTTCCGACTGCATCGATCCAATAGGGCTTTATGATATTCCGACACACAGGGTGGGGTACTTTTTTTATACAGTGTTGCCCCCTCTCAGCTCCACACCAGCGATGTCGTTGAGGGAAGGGGGCGAATCCAACGGCAGCAATTCTCCTCACTGGTGGGAGGAGTCCAGGTCGTGCAGCAAGGCCACGAGGGGGAGGAAAATTTAACTATTTAGCATTATAACGAGTGTTGTCCGGCCGAGAGACACCCTACTGGCTGCAATTCACCAAATTCCACGATGTCTTAAAAGATGCTACGTATTTACCATAATTATGTCAGCGAGGCATGTCATGTAGGCGCTTCACCGCGAGCGTTCACGCCTTTAACGTCTGTCGTGATGTCGTGACCCTTGCCATTACCGGGAAATTTAACTATTTCCCCTTCCCCACTCACTCTCTCTTTCCCCCGACTCACTCTCTCTTCCCCCCGCTCTTGCTGCAGACCGCCACCGGCGCCGCCGCCATCCCCAACCGTCGCCCGCCCTGGCCGCCTTCCTCACAGGATCCCGGGTTGGAGAGTCAAGGTATGCGACGACCCCTACTTCTTAGGGTTATTGTTGGGGATTTCGTTGTGTTGAGGTTGGATTCGAGGTTCATTGTTTTGAGGTTAGGTTAGGTTTAATGTCCGTGACATTAACGTTCATGTTCCGTAGGTCAAGCATGATTGAAGTTTAGAGGTAGGGTTGTTCGTAACTGGCTCTAAGAATTGGCATTTGGGCAGTGGTTGCCCTATTTGGTAAGACATTCACTGCCCTCTGTTGCCTACTCTCTTATGTAGTAGGTAGTAGGAATTGTTCTAATCAAGATTTTTTTGTTCATGATTGTGCCAGGATTGATCCTGGCAATACGTTTAGACTAGTTGTTAAGGTTGGTAAGTATGTTGCCGATGATGAATATGGTTCATATGGGGTTGTAGAAATGGTCGAGGTGGAGCATAAAGTATGGCTTGATAGGAGCAGGAGCATGGGGTTGTAGTCTGGCAATAAATCGGTACTTAACGACCATCAACAACATCATATAAGAGCTAGGGACAAGACGAATCACTTTCGCCATGAAGCTATTCGAGATTATCGACAGTGTGCGCACTGCGAGCGAAGTAGTTCGAAGAAACGACTGTAAGGAAAAGGCAGTGAAGGACAAGTAGCCAGCCAAGAAAGGCATCGCATAGTCATGTCAGAAACCTAGCCAAGGTCGCAAAAAGGGCAGGAATTGAAAGGCACAAATGAAGGTCCTCGTCGTCGAACAAGGAACCACTGGTCCTCAACGGACCCCTCAAGATAACGAGCCATCCGGCAATGGTGCCCAATTCATAAAACAATCGCACATACGTTCGAAGAGTGTCTTGTGTTCCAGCAAGCAATGGCCAAAAAATTGCCCTCGACAAGGGAAAACGAGTTCACGTGATAGAGAAGGGTATTGACAACCCTCTGTCCGATGACGAACCAGAGTTCCCTAATTTCGACCAACATGTCGCACATATCTTCCATAGATTTACTTATTCTTCCAAGCAGGAGTACAAGAAGGTGGAATGGAAAGTATGCTCCACGTCCTGAGGAGTGGCATTCAAGATGAAGTGGTTAGATCAGAAGATTGAGTTCTCTAATGTTGATCATCCTTCTTTGACAACGACCCCCGACTGATATCCAATAGTAGTCGAACCTACTATTTGGAATATTAAAGTTGCTCGAGTTCTCGTCGATGGCAGCAGCTCAATCAACCTCCTCTTCACAAACACGCTTGACGCAATGGGAATCCCTCGAAGTGAGCTCACCCCCTCAAGCAGCCCTTTCACGACATTACCCCAGAGTCATCAACTAGCCTGTTGGGGAAATTCACATTGCCAGTGGCCATCGACAAAGCTGACCATTCTGAACCGAGCAGATCACTTTTGATGTGGCTAAGTTCGATACAACCTACAATGTCATCCTCGGAAGAACAACACTTGCCAAGCTCATGGCAGCGTCCCACTAAGCATATCTGCTGATCAAGATCCCAAGGCCGAAATTGATAATCACAATTCTAGGGAACATGAAGATGGTCATGTAGTGTGACAAAAGAAGCCTCGATCTGGTCGAGCAAACTCCCATCACTCGTGCCGCAACTCGCGCCTCCTCGAAAACAGAGCAAACCCAACTCGGCACCAAAACCGAGACGGAGCAATCAAGCGATCCCATTGTCAAGCAAAGGCCTCGACAAGACAAATAAGGTTGGGGCCTCGCTCGACAAAAAGTAGGAATTCGAGGGAGGTGTTTACTCCGACAACCGTCCGACATGCCCGAGTCCCTAGGGAGGTGATTGAGCACAAATTGATGGTTCAACCCGACGTAAAACTGTCCAGCGCGAAGCTGCGTCGCTTCGCACCAAACCGCAAGGAAGCTATCCAAGAAGAACTTAACAGGCTCCTCAAGGCCAGCTTCATTAGAGAAAAACTTTATCCAGAGTGGCTCGCAAATCCATTTATGGTACACAAGGCCAACGTCAAATGGAGGATGTGCGTAGACTTCATCGACCTCAACAAGGAGTGCCCCAAGGACCACTTTCCCCTTTCACGCATCGACCAATTGATTGATTCCACTGCAGGTTGTGAGTTGTTAAGCTTTCTTGAAGCTTACTCCAGGTACCATCAAATCAACATGGCCAAGGAAGACGAGGAAAAGACAGCGTTCATCACGGTCTTCGGTGTATTCTACTACGTCAAGATGCCCTTCGAATTGTTCAATGCAGGATCTACCTAACAGCGAGAAATCTAGGGGGCTTTCCAACCTCAGCTCGACAACAATGTTGAAGTCTACATCGATGACGTTGTTATCAATACCAAGACTCGAGATCGCCTAATTGACGACTCAAGGGAAACGTTCAACAAACTTTGGAAACATCAACTCGAGTTGAATCCGAAGAAGTGTTCATTCAGAGTACCATCGGGCAAAATTGCTCGAATTCTATTGGTATTTCTTACGACCACAGATAAAATCAAAGCGCACGGAATACCGTTGTTGCACTTCACCTAGGGAGTATTCCAAGGGGTATCGAATCCATGGAATGATAGGGATTATCAAAGAGTTAGGATCATCCACGGACATCCAAGATTACATAGGCTAAGGTATAGAGAGGATTTATATGGTTGCAACTCTAAGAAGCTGGTAACTACTTTACTTTCTTTACTTGTTTCAGGCGTCGGCTTACACTCGGTCTGCCGAGTGACTTCGGCCTACAACTCTACGTCGTACCTGAACATGGAGGAATACAAAGGACGAATAGGGCTGTCACCACCTGTCGCTTACCTCTCACCCGTGGAGTACGAGGCAAACAAAGGTAAACTCTAGCCTAGACACCACGTCTTAACTATTGAATACTACTCTAGACTTGGCCAAGAGCACCCGTCTTCATCAGGGGTCTTAGTACTATAGCACCCAAATTAATGGACGATGATCCTGTAAGTAAATGTGGTAAAGTAAATTACTTAAAGTAAAAGTATAGGAACCATAGTAAATCACGAACACTTACTTTATTGAAGAAAGTATACGTCGAGGTACAAGGCTGGAGGTCGGTGCCGGGATTCTCGGCACTCCTCCGAACTACCCCAGAGAAAACTCTGACATTTGGGGTACTTTTTTCGGAGCTTCCTCTCACTCTCTAACCTATTTTCTAAGTACTAGAGACCTAGCACTAAACCTTTGCAGTGAAGCTTTATTCTTCTTGGAGGTGTGTTTGAAGTGGATGAAGTTCCCTCCTTAAATAGGGGATTAAGGCGGTTGTATGGTGGTAAGTAACCACTGTACCCACCTAACCGTCATTGGGGACCAATGGATAGCTTCCACGTGGAAGGAGGAAGGGATTGGCTACCAAAGTGGTTCGGCCGAACCAAGGTTCAGCCAAACTCTGATTGGCTCCAATCTCCACCAATTTTCTCCTGTGATCGGCGGTGGGCCCTTAGGGCGGTTCTCGGGTGTTTGGCACCAATCTAAGTCGATTTCACCTAACTTGTGGGCCCTCGATTCGTGGGAAGCCGACGTGGAAATCGCCGATTGGTTGAAGTTAAGTTCTTCGCCACGAAAGCGCACTTTCGTTTCATTTTGGTACATTAATCACCTGCATACATTAAATCACCAACACTCATGGAAAAGGTTAGTTAATAACCCCTATCGCTATGTTGATGTGCCAAGTTGTTTCTATTTATACAGGAGTTGATGGTTGGATTTTAGGTGACCGTGACCGTTAACTATGACTAAGTCGAGTTTAGGATTATCATGAGCCTCCGGGCAGTAGTCCTGACAAACTTGGCAACCACCATTAGCCTTCGGGCAGTGGGCTTGCTATGCTCGCTATCCGCCATTAGCCTCCGGGATATGGCCTTGCCGACTCAGTCATTAGCCTTCGGGCTATGACTAAGTCGACTTCGGGACTATCATGAGCCTCTGGGCAGTAGTCCCGACGAACTTGGCAACCACAATCAGCCTTAAGGCAGTGGGCTTGCTGAGCTTGCTGATCGCCATCAGCCTCCGAGCTATAGCCTTGCCGACTCAGTCATTAGTCTCTGGGCTATGACTAAGTCGACTTCGGAACTACCATGAGCCTTCGGACAGTAGTCCCGACGAACTCGGTAACCACCAGTAGTTTTCAGGCAGTAGGCTTGCTGAGCTTGCTGAACGTGATTAGCCTTCGGGCTATGGCCTTGCCGACTCAGTCGTTAGCCTCCGAGCTATGACTAAGTCGACTTTGGAACTACCATAAGCCTCTAGGTAGCAGTCCCGATGAACTCGGTAACCACCATTAGTCTTCAGGTAGTAGGCTTGTTGAGCTCGCTGATCGCCATCAGCCTTCGGGCTATGGCCTTGCCGACTCAATCATTAGCCTCCGGGTTATGACTAAGTCAACTTCGGGACTACCATAAGCCTCCGGGTAGTAGCCCTGATGAACTCGGCAACCACCATCAGTCTTCGGGCAGTATGCTTGCCGAGATCGCTGATCGCCATCAGCCTCTGGGCTATGGCCTTGTCGACTTAATCAGTAGCTTCCGGGCTATGACTAAGTTGACTACGGGACTACCATAGGCCTCCTGGGGCAGTAGTCGATGAACTCGAAAAATATCCTCAGCCTTCGAGCAGTGGGCTTGCTAACCTTGCTGACCGCCATCAGCCTTCGGGCTATGGCCTTGCCGACTCCATCATTAACCTCTGGGCTATGACTAAGTTGACTTCGGGGCTATCATGAGCCTTCGGGTGGTAGTCCCGACAAATTCAGCATCCACCATTGGCCTTCGGGCAGTGGGCTTGCCGAGCTCACCAACCGCTATCAGTCTCCAGGCTATGGCCTCACCGATGCAGCCACATGCCTTCGAGCTATGGCTGGTCGGCTCAGCTGACCACCTTCGGTCTCCGAGGGATGGCTTAATCCAAAGGTGAATGAAAAATAATGCTTCAGGCTTGACCCTAGACCCGGATGTACTATCCGACCCCAGGCTCGAGGGCTACACCTGGCAGGTGCACCTAGGCGGTGCACCTGCTGAAGCATGATCAAGAGGCTTCGAGAATCCGCTGGAGTCTACGACCTAGAAGAATTCGACCCTAACATCGAATGTCACATTCGACCTTAGGCTCGAGGGCTGCACCTGGCAGTCTAGGCGGTGCACCTGCCAAAGCCCGATCAAAACACTTTTGGAACTCGCTGAAGACGGTGACCAGGAAGAATTTGGACCCTAAGGATGGATTTCCAATTCATCCTTAGGCTCGGGGGCAGTCCGGGGTAAAAGTTAGCTAAAGTTAGCTAAAGTTAGCTAAAATTCGGACCGAGGGTCTGCAGTCCGGGGTAGGAAGCCCGACCCCCTCTTGGGGTTGGCCGCCCCGACCTCCCCCCATGTCCGACCTAAGTGTTCCTTCTCGACCGCAGCTCAGTGGCCCAACCTTAGATCTTTTTGGGAAGGAAGGCTTGCCTTGCAATGTTCGCAGACGCGGCAAGGAGGGGACAACCTAATAGAAGATGACGTCACCCGACAAGTCTGCGCAGATAGTACCTGCGGAGGACGGATCCAAAGACAGGATAGAGCATGTGATGCCCACGACGCGTAGGACCTAGGGAAAACTCTTTGTACTTTTCAGATATTGTTTGTGGTTGCTTTTTAGTCTTTAGTCTTAGCTTGCTTGGTCCCCAAGTCCTCTTGTAATTGCCCCCTTGAGCTATAAAAGGGAGGGTAGGGTGAGCGGGCAAGGGATCGCCTTCTGAGAACTCTTCTCTAAATTCTAGTCTTGGGTAGTTAGATCTAATCGCTAGAACGCCCAAGAACTCTCTCCATTGTAATCCTTGTTCATACACCACCCCAACAAAAAACACTGGATGTAGTCCTATTATCCTTTGGGAAGACTGAACCAGTATAAACCCGCTTGTCTCTTGGCTTGTTTGATACCCGAGTCAACCATTGGATCCATTGGTGAGATGCCTCGACCACTCTCTTTTACCTCATTGGGTAACCCCCTCGGAGGATTGCCAGCCATCCCGTCGACAATGGGTCTTAACCCATTCACGGTCTCTCTAAGGAATTTATCCTCGAGAGGCACAGGAGGAGGAACTAGAACTGGTGGTCTCTTTTCGTAGAAGAATTTTGAGGTATTTTCATAATCTTCGAAAATATTGTCCTTGAAATTGAAGGGAAACTCCGAAGACAGAATTGCTTCATCCTTTGGTGTTCTCGGTTCGGGTGAGGATTCTACGGCCGAACCTTGAGATGTGGAAGGTAAAGAATCGGGGTCAGCTGATGAATTGTCCTCATCGCTTGCCTTGACTTCTTCCGACGGTGATTCATGATAATCTTCGATGTAGGAGGTGTTCTCTAAGATATGACTTAGGGTTTTCCTTCCTTCCGTCAAAGTCTTATGTGAAAATGAACCGCCGGAAGCGATATCAAGGTATAGGGTAGACTCCTTGTAAAGACCTGACCAGAAGTGTTGCAACAACACATGGTTGGGTAAAGACAAGTCAGGGCTAGATTGGATAAGAGTTAAGAACCTGGCCCAGGCTGCACCTATAGTCTCCTTATCAGTCTTACGATAGCTAAGAACTTCTACTCGTAGAGATGTGATACGGGTTAGTGGGAAGAAAGCGAGACAAAACCTGTCTTTGAGTTCTTCCCACTCACCGTTTACTTTCTCTATGGTAAGACTGCATCATTGCTTCGCCCTTTCGGTAAGCGAAAAGGGAAACAATTTCCACTTTAAAGTTCTTTGTGTCATGCCTGGGATCATCAGACATGAACACAATTGCTCAAACTCTCGCAGATGATGGTATGGGTTTTCATTATCACGCCCAGAGAAGAATTGCTTCTGAACCATGGCTATAAAGCCATGGCGGAGTTCAAAGCCAGATGAAAGAATTGGCTCAGAAGAAGATGGTAGCTCATAGAACTCATCCTTTGGAGCGGATAGGCTTTGGATAGACTGCTGCATAATATAAAGAAAAAGAGAAAATAAAAAGATACGAGGATGACCTAGGTTCTAGGATAAGTCAGCAACCGTTCGCCGGCAATAGCGCCATAAATGCTTGTTGGTATTTCTCGCGACCAAAGATAAAATTCGCAAGCGCACAAAATATTGTTGTAGTACTTCACCCAAGGAGTATTCCAAGAGGTATCGAATCCAAGGAATGGTAGGGATTATCAAAGAGTTAGGATCATCCAAGGACAACCAAGATTAGGTAGGCTAAGGTATAGAGAGGATTTATATGGTTGCAGCTCTACGAAGCTGGTAACTACTTTACTTTCTTTACTTGCTTTGGGCGCCGGCTTACACTCGGTCTGCCGAGTGACTTTGGCCTACAACTCTACGCCATACCCAAACATGGAGGAATACAAAGGACGGACAGGGCTGTCACCACCTGCCACCTACCTCTCACCCGTGGAGTATGAGGCAAACAAAGGTAACTCTAGCCTAGACACCACGTCTAAACTATTGAATACTACTCTAGCCTTGGCCAAGAGCATCCATCTTCATCAGGGTCTTAGACTAGAGCACCCAAGTTAATGGACGATGAACCCACAAGTAAATACGATAAAGTAAATTACTCAAAGTAAAAGTATAACAACCATAGTAAATCATGAACACTTACTTTATTGAAGGAAATATCCGTTGAGGTACAAGGCCGGAGGTCGGTACCGGGACTCCAGGCACTCCTTCGAACTAGCCCTCGGAGAGAACTCTGACATTTGGGGCACTCCTTTCGAAGCTTCTCCTCACTCTCTAACCTATCTTTCTAAGTACTAGAGACATAGCACTAAACCTTTGGAGTGAAGCTTGAGTTGTGTTGAAATGAAGTGGAGTGCCTCCTTTTATAGCCCTCAATGGCGGTTGGAAGTCGGTTACAAAACCGTCATAACCCCCTAGCCGCCATTGGGGATGGCTGTGGGGCTGCCATGTGGAAGATGGGGGCGAACGGCCTCAGCCACGGTTCGGCCGAACCAAGGGTTCAGCCAAACCCTGGTTAGCGCCGTTCTCCCCGGTTTTCTCTAGGCACTGACATGTGGGCCCCTATGGCGGTTCTCAGGTGTTTAGCCCCACTTTAAGGCGGTTTCACCTGACTTGTGGACCCTCCGATCCTTGGGAAGCTGACGTGACGATCGTCGATTGGTTGGAGTTATATTTCTTCGCCACGAAAACACACTTTCACTTCATTTAGATACATTATTCACCTGCATACAAATGATCACCAACACTCATGGAAAGAGTTAGTAAATAATCCTCCGCTACGTTGATGTGCATAGTTTGTTCCATTTATACAGGGATTGATGGTCGGATATTAGCCATTAAGGTTTGGGTCGAAGGTGGGGAGGGATTCCGTGGAGATTGATCTCGCCGACTTCTGTTTCACCGAAGTTAGATTGATTCGGTTCAAAAGTGATCAATTGACGTTTTTCAGCTCTCCACCCCTCGCCCCCTTTATATAGAGTTGGCCGACTGGGACTCGTGGCCGATCAGGACTCTATTTCAAATCGGATCCTATCCGAATCTCATAGAGTCGGCTGCCCATACGTCGTGAGCCCACAGGACTCTATCCGATCGGATCCCTATCCGATCAAGCCGTATCCGAGTCCAACTCGAGTGCCTGTTCTTATCCCCTTAAGCGTGCGACCCTGTAGGTTCAGGTATACTAGGTTTCGGCTATAGTCTAACTTAGCCGATCGTCGGCTCGAGTCCAACTCACCGACCGACACACTCGGCGCCTAGCAGCACATATTGACACCATAATATACAAGAATATAATATCGGCTCGAACCCGTAATGTGTACACAAATCCCTTTGCCTCACGATACCAATTAAGCTATAGGCAAGATGCGTGCCATCCCTTCAATAGCTTAACCTTTCACTCGAACCGTATTGGATTATCCGTCGTTGATTGACTCCTCAATCAACTTAGCATGGCCATGCATTTCCATAATCCAGTACCTCGAGGGGCCCAAAGATATCTCTCCAAAGGAGGGGCAAATTCCACCTTGATCACTCACATCCCACTCCATGTTTCATAGCAAACCCGAAAACTACCTTTATAACTACCGAGTTACGAAATAGCGTTTGGTAGTCCCAAAGTAGGCTACTACACATGTTGGAATCCATGGTGGTCTCGGGTCTAAGGACTTTGTACCAACACTACCCGAGACCAACTAATGACACATTAATTCCTGCAGTGTCTCATGGTGGGTCTATCCAACAATGTGTTCTCTAACACATATGCCCATGTTTATTGATTTGGTATCTCCATACCCATGATCTATGAGACATGATCATCAATCAATAAACATGTCGATCTTAGAATCATATTTGTTCCAACAATATGACATATGATGAGGGATCATTTAGAAATAGATTCATACATATAGAGTCTCATAAATAAGTCACGTACTTATTGATCAATACAAGATGTCTATTTCATGGAACTGAATAACACTTTATTCATTATTACATAAACATTGACGTGATATCCAACATCTCCATGTTGCCTCTAGGGCATATCACTAACAATCTTCCACTTGCACTAGAGTCAATCATGTAAGTATCTAATACCCATTGCTCTTGTGTGCGCCTCATGCTTCGGCTAAGGGAGAGGTTTTGTCAGCGGATCGGCTATGTTGAGATCCGTGTGCATTTTGCATATCTTGACGTCACCTCTGTCCACTATCTCGCGGATGAGATGATATCGCCGAAGTATGTGTTTGGATTTCTGATGTGACCTCGGCTCTTTGGCTTGCGCAATGGCTCCACTATTATCACAATAGAGAGACATTGGACCAGTCAAACTAGTCATCACACCAAGCTCAGAAACGAATTTCTTGATCCAAACAATCTCCTTTGCAGCTTCTGAAGCAGCAATGTACTCGGCCTCCGTTGTAGAATCAGCAACAGTATCCTGCTTGGAACTCTTCCAGTTGACTGCGCCTCCGTTTAGGCAGAACACGAACCTAGATTGCGATCTATAATCATCCTTGTCTGTTTGGAAGCTAGCATCGGTGTAACCACTTACAACGAGCTCTTCTTCACCTCCATAGACTAGGAACATATCCTTAGTTCTTCTCAAGTACTTAAGGATATTCTTTACGGCAGTCTAGTGACCTTCACCTGGATCTGACTGGTATCTGCTCGTAGCACTCAAAGCGTACGAGACATCTGGGCGTGTACATAGCATGGCATACATGATTGTGGAGATTATGGCAATCGGGTATCCACATGGCAAGCTTATCCGACTGGAGCACCTACCAGATATGTAAACCAAATATGACTTGGGTGTTACGTTGCCGATTGAGATAAGGCAACGGCCTATAGCCACGATTTGGTAAGATTGAGGAGACCGACTTAGAGTAAGATAGGGTTTCCGACTTGTAAGCCCACCTCCCAAGACTATATAAGGGGGGTAAGGGGTGTCCCTTGAGGGATATCGGCTTTATATCATATGCTTTATGAGCTTTTAGCTTTCAGCCTTAGATCACGAGATCAATAAAGACACTCGGCGGATCAAATCCCCGAAACAGGAGTAGGGTATTACCTCACGAGAGGGCCTGAACCTGTCTAAACCTCGTTTTCCATCTAACCCATTGTGCTTGGCGATCTTGACTGCACCCCCAAAATTCTATTGCCGAAACCAAGTTTCAACAGTTGGCGCGCCAGGTAGGGGGCCACGCGTCAAGACTTCTTCGACAATCTCGCCGACAAGCGTGATGGGATCTTCTTCAGGATTCGGCGACTTCACCGCCAACAACTTCGACAAGCTCTCCTCCTTTGACTCGGATTCGAACCAGTCGGAAGGAGAGACTCACTCGGCGCCGTTCGGCCTCCCGAATAGCGCCAAGATCTTCAACGACACCTTGGAGTCCAAGATGCGGTCCACCCTCTCCAACGAAGGAATTTACTCGGCACCGTTCGGACTACCGAACGCTGCCGCGAAATCTGCACCGATCTCCTCGTCTCCCCAACAGAGAAGATCTACTCGAAAGAAGACCTCTTGGTGCCGTTTGGATTACCAAACACCGCTGAGATCTACGGCAAGCTCCTCTCCCCCGAGTCGAGGTCGACCCACTCGGAGGAGCTCACGTCCTCAAGCTTCGACTCGGGTTGGAATGATCCAAATCCGAGCAACCCGGGATCGAGGAGGTCGCCGTCATCCTCCAGCCATTCGGCTCGTGCTCATCTTTGGAACTCAATGAGTATCTTAGCTCCGCCGGCTTTGACGACCTCTATGGCATCCCTGACGAAGCCGACGACTCCGACGCAACAAGGACTACGAGCCGAAGTGCTTCGATGTCCTCATGGTGAGGTGGCCGAGTCCGACTCAGCCATGGCCCGCAGCTTGCAGAGAAGAGTGAGCCAGGATCGAGCAAGAGCGCAAGCCGGCGGAAGAGGAGAAGAAACGCAAAGAAGAAGCCGACAAGAGAAAGCAAGATCTACGAGCAGCCGGACGGTCCATTCAAGAGGCTATTCTTCAAACGCGGGTCCGCAACACCAATATCTTCGAGACGCCACAGCAGAACGCAGTTGCTGCCCTCACGCTCTTGGACACCGTCATCGAGACGCACACCCCGACGTGACTCCAATACTAGACAAAATCAAGACCATCATTGCCGCCACGGCCAACGGTCATCCCTCCACCTCGGCACGAAGGCCGACTTAGTCTATGGCCGAAACGCCCGACAAAGTCGGCTCCGCCGCTAAGGTCGGAGACTACAAGAAGCCCGAGCGGACCGGTCGACAACTAGGCCAAGAGGCCCGCGCCACGAGTCCACGCAGAAGCATCGGGAGCAAACGGCCGACTCCCGCGAGAAGCGACATGGACGTCCACCCGCCCACCACCGCGTCCGCCGCAACAACGGCTCCGGCTACCGAACTACCAACCGAGGGACCCCGCCGAGCGTCTGCGGAAGTCCTCGATCGCCGCTACCAAGAGCGAGATCAATGCACTCGGGAAGATCGAAGGGGATCACCCGATAGCAATGATGATGGAGTGCCGGCTTTCACTCGGGAGCTTTGCCGAGTGCACCGGCCGAATGGATTCAAGCCAACCGGAATCAAGAAATATGACGGCAAGACCGACCCCGAGTCATGGCTTACCGTGTACACTCTCGCCATTCGCGCAGCAGGCGGCGACAACAAGGCTATGGCCAATTACCTGCCCGTGGCCCTCGCCAACGCAGCCAGGAACTGGCTCACGAGCCTGCCAAGAGGCTCAATCGGCTCGTGGAGTGAGCTGAGGGACCACTCGCCAAATTTCAGGGCACCTTCGAGAGACCCGGCACCCACTTCAACTTGTACAACGTCATCCAGAAGCCAGATGAGCCATTGAAGGACTACATCCGGCGCTTCATAGAAAAGTGCAATAAGATCCCCGACATCACCGACGACATCATCATCGCCGCCTTCCAGAAGGGAGTCCGTGATGAGTTGCTGATCGGAAAGTTTAGGCGAAAGCCACCAAATACAGTGAAGCAAATGTTCGAGACAGCGAACTCCTATGCCAAGTCCAACGACGCGATCAAGGCGACGCGGCAAGATCAGCCTGACCGAAGGGACGACAAGCTGTCGGGAGGAAGCCAGCATCTTAAGAAGGATAATGGCAACAACAATCAGGGCCAGAAGGATCGCAAGCGCCGGCCTAAGGACCTGGTTACCACGACGTCCAACGCCCAACGCCGTCCCCGAATTGCGGCCTACGATACGATTATGAACGCCTAGTCATCTCCCGACTCGGCGAGCGAGGCATGCCTTTCTTCAGGTTACTAAAGAAAACTGACGACTTCCAATGGACTACGGAAGCCCACAAGGCCTTTGAAGATTTTAAAGAATTTTTCATGACGCCGCCCGTCCTAGCTTCACCTCAACCTCATGAGCCCCTGCTACTGTACGTCTCAGCGGCTCACCAAGTGGTCAGCACGGTTCTCGTGGTTGAGCGCGAAGAAGAAAGACGAGTCCAAAAGATCCAGAGGCCAATCTACTTCGCTAGCGAAGTGCTGGCAGGAGCCAAAATCCGCCACCCTCAGGTACAAAAATTGCTATACGGTGTTCTGATAACCGCAAGGAAATTGGCGCACTATTTTCAGGGTTACTCGGTCACCATCATCACTTCCTTTCCACTCGGCGATGTCATCCATAACCGGAAGGCGACTGGGCGCATCGCGAATTGGGCCCCGGAACTGATGCCGTTGGACTTAACTTTCAAGGCGAGGACGTCTGTGAAATCATAAGCCCTAGCGGATTTCTTGGCCGAGTGGACCAAACAGCAAGAAGATGTACCTCGAGAAGACCTTCAATACTGCACCATGCACTTCGACGGATCCAAGAGGATCACCGGCCGGGAGCAGAGTCGTGGCCGATCTCCCCGACGGGAAAGGCTAAGATATGTTTTCACCTTCACTTCTTCGCCTCACACAACGTCGCCGAGTACGAAGCCCGCTACATGGACTGCGACTTGTAGTTTCACTCGAGATACGTCGGCCGTCGTGAAAGGGGATTCCCACCAGTGGTTGTCAACCAAGTGATGAAGGATCGGTCCTGTCTAAACGACACCATGGAGGCCTACCGACAAGAAGTTCGCAAACTTGAAGACAGGTTTGACGGACTCGAGCTATCACATGTCTTAAGACACAACAACGAAGCAGCTGACGAGTTGGGGCAGTTCGGGTCCAAGCGTGAAGCTGCCCCAACAAACGTTTTTGTCGAACATCTCTATGAGCCAACTGTGGCGGCGAAGCCAACCCCCAACGAACAAGCTACAAACGAAGTCACCATGATTGACGCCGACTGGAGAACACCTCTCATCAAATTTTTAACACAGCAAGAGCTGCCGAAAGACCGGGATGAGGCAGAACATGTCCGACGTCGTTGCCAAGCTTATGTCATGGTCGACTCCGACTTATACAAGAGAAGCCCCTCCGGAGTCCTCATGAGATGCATCACACCCGAGGAAGGACGACAGCACGCACCTTGGTGGGCAAAGCCTACAGACAGGGTTTCTTCTGGCTTACCGTAGTCTCCGACGCGGACAAAGTGGTACGAACGTGTGAAGGCTGCCAATTTTTCACCCGACAGAGCCATGTCCCAGCCCAAGAGCTACAAACAATTCCATTATCCTGGCCGTTTGCGGTATGGGGCTTAGACATGGTCAGCCCTTTCAAGAAGGCTCCAGGAGGATTCACACATTTATTCGTTGCAATCGACAAGTTCTCCAAGTGGATTGAAGCTAAGCCGATCGCCACAATTACTGCTGACAAAGCACGGGACTTCATCCTCAACATCGTGCACCGCTTTGGCGTCCCAAACAAGATCATAACCGACAACGGGACTCAATTCTATGAAGACTTCGGCATCAAGATCTGCTATGCATCGGTCGCACATCCCAAAAGCAATGGACAAGTTGAGCGTGCCAACGGCATGATCTTTCATGGCACCAAGGCCCGAGTGTTTGACCGGCTAAATCCTTATGCTGACAAATGGGTCCAAGAGCTCCCCTCAGTTCTGTGGTCTCTACGGACTACGCCCAGTCGGACTACCGGCCAAACCTCCTTTCTTTCCGGTCTATGGGGCGAAGCCATGTTGCCAAACGAAATGGAGTATGAATCCCTACGAGTTCGCAGCTTCAACGACGAGCGCTACGATCAAGACCGAGTGGACGATCTAACCCGACCGGAAGAAGCCCGAGAGGCGCCTCCGATCCGGTCGGCAAGATATCTTCAAGGTCTCAGACGATACCACAGCCGCAATGTTCGAGCACGAGCTTTTATTGTCGGTGATCTAGTTCTACGCAAGATTCAAACCACCAAGGACCGTCGCAAATTATCTCCATTATGGGAAGGGCCATATATAATCGCTGAGGTGACTCGGCCAGGAGCATATCGACTAAAGCGTGAAGATGGATCCATGGTGGAGAACTCTTAACATCTTCGACGATACTATGCTTAAACTGCCTCAAGTTTCATGTTATTCTTGACTGCCAAACCTCAAGCAAGAGGACTTCTTGAGTTAGCAGTCGAAATGGGGCTGCATACGTGTCAACAAAGCATGGTTTTCTTTGATAACTTGTTTATATTTGGTTTATCATTGTTTAGTGTTTTGATTCGAGTTCAATAGATAAGGACTGAGAATTTTTTGATGACCTAATCAAGCTTAGGCTTGGTGACAGTCGGACGAAAATTACTTAAGAAATTTTCTATGAAAACTCGGGTCAAGGCATTAACATAAATAAGCTAGATATCTACAAGTTCATATCAGAGTTTACAAGCAACATTCACAAAGCCTGGGGATCTCCTCCTCTTTTGTTGATCAATTTAACAAAGATAAATGAAGACAAAGAAAAGACAGATTGAAGATTAAAGTCAGAAGACCGCTTCAAAGCTTACCAACATCAATGGTCGAACCCTTGACTGATACTTCCCGGCTGCCTCTTTCTTCTTGGTTTACGCCCGACTAGCTCTCAGTCGGGGCATCTTGGGTGGCAGTCGGGAGATCTTCTTCGCTGACTGGTTTCCAGTGGGGGTCTCTTGGCTGGCAGTCGGGGGCTCTTTCGCTAGGACAACCTCACAGGGGAGGTGGGGGCTTCTCACTCGGAGCGCTCTCACTTGGGAGAGGGCCCCGGGATTCTTGTTCTGCGAGCCTTGTCGCTTTGGCCGCCGCAGATGTTTTTGGGCCTTCACTCTACCTAGTGGGTTCTATGTTTTGAAGTCTCCTGCAAAGAGTAAGATGGGAGCAATCGGGACAAAGGCGCAGAGCCGGTGAACAAGATCTGCGAAAGAGGAAATTTTTGGGAAGACGAAGTGGCGGGGATGACCTCGAGGTTTCGTAAAAAGACTTGAGGGTTTTTTTATCAAGTTATCTCGCGATTGGGCCGAGCCCATGAGAGACTTGCGGCCCGGCCTAAGGTGTGGCTTGACACGTGTCCTTAGGGACTTAAGTGGATGGACTTAGCGATTTGCCTTGGCAATATGCACGTGTCATATAGCCCAATACCTTTAAAATCCTTTCATACCGTGGTTTGCGCAATTTCATGAGAAGTTGGCACGATGCAATTTGAAAGGTGACAAACAGTTAAGCTTTTCATGGCGTCCCGGTGACAGGATCGTTTGGTTTCTAAACATTTGATTAAATGATTATATCAATGCTATTTTTCCACCTTGGTGAAGATCTTTTTAGATTAAGACCAATATTATGGCAGGAGCTATTTAATATTTTGGTCGTATTTTCGATGACTGAAAATTTGTTTACCCGTGAGGGGTGATTACATTATTTATTCCGGATGACTCGATAGATTAGCTCGGATAAGCATGAGCTCGCCGAGTGAATTGATTTTCTTACCCATGAGGGTCGATAGAATTATTTGTTCCAAGATGACTCGGGCAAGTTAACTCGGATAAGCATGAGCTTGCCGAGTAATTTTTACCCACGAGGGTCGATTGAGCTATTTGTTCCGAGATGATTTGGGCGAACCAACTCGGATGAGCTTGAGCTTGCCGAGTGAATTAGTTTTTTACTCATAAGGGTCGATTAAATTATTTGTTCCGAGATGACTCGGGCATGTTAACTCGGATAAACATGAGCTTACCGAGTGCTTTTTCACCCACGAGGGTTGATTGAGTTATTTGTTCCGAGATGACTCGGGCAAATTCACTCGGACGAGCGTGAGCTTGCCGAGTTATGAGATTTTTTTTGAATGCTTTAGCATGAGCTAAGCATTTATATGAGTATGGTTCTTTATAGTTCTTAACTGTATGATTGGTCTGTTTTTGGCTAATCACACACTCGGGAGCTACACCTAATTAGGTGTATCAAGAGATGCATCTAGGTATTTATTTTTTGGATATTTTCCAGCCCTTCACAGTCTTTGGAGCCATTCGGGAGATTCGGGCAGAGGTGATGGAATCACCGGCGCCGAAGCACTCAGCCAATGAGTTGTTTGGTGTGTACTATACGGGTTCAAGGCTGAGTTATCTCGTCGCGCAAAGGACTCGGGGCTACTGCAGAAGATTATGGCAATCGGGTATCCACATGGCAAGCTTATCCATTGGAGGTAGGGATAGATTGCACCTACCGATATGTAAACCAAATATGACTTGGGTGTTACGTTGCCAATTGAGATAAGGCAACGGCCTATAGTCACGGTTTGGTAAGATTGAGGAGACCGACTTAGAGTAAGATAGGGTTTCCGACTTGTAAGCCTACCTCCCAAGACTATATAAGGGGGGTAAGGGGTGTCCCTTGAGGGATATCGGCTTTATATCATATGCTTTATGAGCTTTTAGCTTTCAGCCTAGATCACGAGATCAATAAAGACACTCGGCGGATCGAATCCCGAAACGGGAGTAGGGTATTACCTCACAAGGGGCTGAAACCTGTCTAAACCTCGTTTTCCATCTAACCCATTGTGCTTGGCGATCTTGACTGCACCCCCAAAATTCTATTGCCGAAACCAAGTTTCGACAATGATGGATCCAATTACCGAAGCATATGGAATCATACCCATCTTATTCCGCTCATCATATGTCTGAGGACACTGATTCTTGCTAAGATTAATGCCATGTGACATGGGCAAGAAACCTTTCTTGGAATCATGCATGTTGAACCTTTTCAACACCTTGTCAATGTATGTACTTTGGCTTAATCCAATTAGCCTCTTGGATCTATCTCTATAGATCCGAATGACCAATATATATGCTGCCTCCCCTAAGTCTTTCATGGAAAAACTATTTTTCAATGAAGACTTGACTTTCCACATATAAGATTAGAAATACAATTGCGCTCCCACTGACCTTTTTGTAAACACAGCCTCTTCTTAATTTTTGATGAAACCAAACTCTTTGATTACTTCATCAAAACAAATATTCCAACTCCGAGATGCTTGCTTCAATCCATTAATGGATTTCGTAGCTTGCATATCTTTCCAGCGATTCTGGATCGACAAAACCCCGACGTTGTATCATGTATACATCCTCGCTTAGGTTTCCATTTAGGAAAGCCGTTTTGACATCCATCTGCCATATCTCATAATCGAAATATGCAGCAATCGCTAGGATAATCCGAATAGATTTAAGCATTGCGACGGGCGAGAAGGTTTCATCATAATCAACACCTTGAATTTGTTTAAAACCTTTCGCCACCAATCGCGCCTTATAGATGTGAACATTTCCATCCATATCGGTCCTTTTCTTAAAAACCCATTCACACTCAATGGTTTTGACACCATCAGGTGGATCAACCAAGTTCCAAACTTGATTGTCGTACATGGATTCTATTTCGGACTTCATGGCTCCAAGCCACTTGTTGGAATCGGGTCCCACCATCGCTTCCTCATAGGTCTTAGGCTCATCGTTGTCGAACAACAATATATCACGTTGTTCCGCACTTGTACTGTCGGGCGCACGACGTGATCTTTCGGACCTCCGTAGGGCTGGTGCATCTACAACAGTGGCGCAACATCTTGTTCCTCCCGTTGTGGTTTCGTGGTAGCTGAAATATTTTCTCGGTGTTTCTTGAACTTCTTCAAGATGCACCCTGCTCCCACTAACCCTTCTTGAAAGAAACTCTTTCTCCAAGAAGACACCATGTCGGGCGACAAACACTTTGCCTTGTTCCCGATTATAAAAGTAGTATCCCTTAGTTTCCTTAGGATATCCCACAAAGAAGCACTTGTCAGATTTGGGTGTGAGCTTGTCAGACTGTAAACGTTTTACATAAGCTTCGCATCCCCAAATTTTGAGAAAAGACAAACTAGGGGTTGCCCTGTCCATATCTCATATGGTGTCTTTTCAACCGACTTAGATGGAACTCTATTTAGTGTGAGCGCAATGTTTCAATAGCATATCCCCGTAAGGATAACAGTAAGATCACTTTGGCTCATCATCGACCGCACCATGTCCAACAAGGTGCGATTTCTCCATTCGGACACTCCGTTCCATTGTGGAGTTCCTGTGGAGTCAACTGTGGAACAATTCCACAATCTTTCAGATGATTACCAAACTCTTGGCTCAAGTATTCCCCTCCACGATCTGATCGTAGAAACTTGATTGTTTTCCCTAAATGATTCTCAGATTTCATCTCGGAATTCTTTGAACTTTTCAAAGGATTCGGACTTATGTCTCATTAAGTAGATATAACCATATCTACTAAAGTCATCGTAAAGGTAATGAAGTACCGATAACCACCTCCGGCCGTTGAGCTCATTGGTCCGCATACATCGTTATGTACGAGTGCCAACAAGTCACTTGCTCTTTCACCGTGTCCCGTGAAAGGTGCCTTTGTCATCTTACCAAGTAAACAAGACTCACATGTCTCAAATGATTCAAAATCAAAAGAGTGAAGCAATCCATCCTTATGGAGCTTCTCCATGCGTTTCTTATTTATATGGCCTAAGCGACAATGCCAGATAAACGTGGGGTTTGTATCATTAGAGAGTTGCCTTTCTGTATTAATGTTATAGATGGGAGACACTTCAAGATTCAAAACGTATAATCCATTCACCAATGGAGCATGAAAATAGAACATATCTCTGAGATATATTGAACAACCATTGTCCATTGATCTAAAATCATATCCTTCCGCTTGCAAACATGAAGCGGAAATAACGTTTTGACATAGTGTTGGAACACAATAACAATTATTTAATTCCAAAACTAATCCTGAAGGTAGATGAAGTGGTACTGTGCCGACAAAGAACCGTAGCAACGCTTGCTCCATTGCCGACGCGCAGTTCACCTCGCCTTTCGAAGCCTCTACTTCTTCTCATTCCCCGCAACAATTTGCAAATATGAGCTACCGATCCGGTATCAAATACCCAAGAGTCGTAGGTGAAGTAGCAAGATTAATTTCTATAACATTAATACCGGCGTAAGTCGTACTTTGCTTCTTTTTGAGATCCTCCATGTACTTCTTGCAGTTCCTTTTCCAAGTGGCCCTGTCTCCTTGCAATAGAAGCAAATGGCATCGATGCCGCCGACCCCTTCTTGCCCTTTTTTGCATTGGAGGCACTCGCGATCTCATCGGGAGTTAACTTCCTCTTGGTGCAAAGTTTCTTGACAGTGGTTTGCGCTTAGCCTTCGCATCATCATCACATGATGACCATTTTTCTAGATACTCTCCTCACTGTCTTTAGCATCCTATGCAATTCATCCAAGGTTCTATCCATATTGTTCATGTGATAATTTAATATGAATGGCTCGAAGCTCTGAGGGAGCGACCGGAGAATCACACGCAGCCAACTCTTGGCTAAGGGAAAACCTAGTTTTCCGCACTCGATGTAGCCAATCATTTTTATTACATGCGGATCGACGGGATTCCCTCAACAAGCCCGCACGCAAACAAGGACTTCGAGGTGTTGAACCTCTCGCCCGAGCTTGGTTCTCAAACATGCCATGCATCCCCGAATAATAGTGTGAGCATCGTTTGCTCTCATATTGCTTCGAAGCTCGGGAACATTGTAGCTAGCATGAGACAAGCTTATATCTAGGGCATCATTAGTGTGCTTCTCGTAAGCCCTCCGTGCAGTTGCAGTAGCATTGTTAGGCAAATCCTCCGGATAAGGTACTTCAATAACATACTCATTACGCTCTTGCTTGAGAACAATTTTCAAGTTGCGATACCAATCCATAAAGTTTGTTCCGTTCAATTTTTCCTTTTCGAGAATAGATCGCAAATTAAAAGAACTGGGTGTAGTATTAACCGCCATTTATTCTACAACAAAAAGCAAAGTTTAGCACAATGTTTATGCTATGTCCATTGTTAAACAATTTAACATTAGACTCCCATTATATATTTTACACCTTCCCTCTAGGTTACGTATTGGGTCAAGATCCACATGTTAATTAATTTTCTAGTGAGCTTTGGCATCACGCTAGAAAATTAGTAACATCGGTAAGCAACTCGTTGCTAATCACATCTCTATGTGACTCTTGTTGTTGGTGTGGCATCTCCATGCCCCGTCGCCAACCTATGCCCCAAGGCCCAAAACCGTTTTGATAGCCTTGTTAAGTAAACCAAATGCTCTGCATGTATATGTCCGACATATACCCCCTCGTGTTATGATAGAGAATGGCACTCGCTTTTGGCGAGACCCACCATTGACGAGCACAACGGTGACGGGTGCAACATTTGGAAGGGCATCATTACTACTTAATTTTGCAAGGGATGCTATCCTATCAAACAAACATATCACATATATGAAAGCAGTGTAGAATAGTATATAATGAAATAGTATGGCCCCCTTCACATGGCGATCTCCATCTCCATGTCGGCGCTGAGGATCTCCATCTTCATCACCATTCTTTCGAGTGCTGAATGCTTGATTTCTTCAAACTAAGCTACTACTATAGAAACTCGAATTGAAGATTACATCGACTCGTAGGTCGTGAAAGAATATTACAAGCATTGCACGTATGAAAGAATATTACGGGATTTCACATATGAAAGAATATTACATGCATCACATGCATCTCATACATACAATAGGGCCATACCATCTCAAAGCATTCTCTGCAAAAACAAGTTAGGCGTAGAAAACGTTTTCTACCTATCGTAGAGAAACGACATCGAGACAACCTATAAGGGGGTATGCACACAGCACACCACACGAAATTCATAGATCCAATCTATGAAATCGCTTACGGAAACCATATCGGCATAATCACATTATGTTGTCCCGATACACTATCAAGGGAGATGGTTTGCGTAGGCGCGAGGCAACAAACAATATCGGACTATGAGATAGCTTCGGCATAATCACATTATACCGTTCCGATACACTATCAAGGAACGCTATCTCGAAGCCGACTCAAAGCGAGTTCTATGGATATTGCTTCAACGTAATCACATTATGCCGTTCCGATACATTATCAAGGAACGCAATTACCATCAACTCTTCTCTACAGATCCCGTAAAACCAATTGATTTAATCAACCCGTATGCTAAACTTGTTCCGATCCAATCTAAAACCCAAACTAAGCAAGATTAGCTCGATACCACTTGAAGGGTTACGCGGAGGCTACGCTAGCCGAAAAACAAAACTTTTCTACCGCGCAAACCAGGAACACATGCAAGTAAGGGCCGATAGATCGTTACCGATTGGAGTGTGTAGCGGAAGCAACCAATCAGGGCTGTCCGATCTGGAACTGTGCTGGCCAATGACAGCCGATTCCCGCAAGACGACAGCCGATTCTTGAGGACAGCCGATTCGCCAAGTCGTCTGACCGCGTTCTCTCGCCTTGTTCCGTGCGCTCGACCGCAGCCAATTCCACCACACAGTGACCAACGGCGCGCAACGTAGCGGCGCCTCTACCGGTATCCATGTCAGGGATAGGCCGTACCCGGTGTGCTAGCACGATGCAAGGCTAGGGTTTGGCTCGAAGGTGGGGAGGGATTTCGTGGAGATTGATCTCGCCGACTTCTGTTTCGTCGAAATTAGATTGATTCGGTTCAAAAGCGATCAATTGACGTTTTTCAGCTCTCCCCACCTCTCCCTTTATATAGAGTTGGCCGACGGGACTCATGGCCGATCAGGACTCTATTTCAAATCGGATCCTATCCGAATCTCATAGAGTCGGCTGCCCATACGTCGTGAGCCCACAGGACTCTATCCGATCAGATCCCGATCCGATCAAGCCGTATCCGAGTCCAACTCGAATGCCATTCTTATCCCCTTAAGCGTGCGACCCCGTAGGTTCGGGTATACTCGGTTTCGGCTATAGTCTAACTTA
This sequence comes from Oryza australiensis, assembly GCA_019925245.2. Lineage (NCBI taxonomy): Eukaryota > Viridiplantae > Streptophyta > Magnoliopsida > Poales > Poaceae > Oryza > Oryza australiensis. The sequence continues at coordinate 119,711 of JAIFGZ020000711.1, forward strand.
GCCGATCGTTGGCTCGAGTCCAACTCAGCCGACCTGTCAACAGCGGCGCCTTTTATGTTAAGATCTCAATCTGTTTAAATGCCCTAAACCGGTATCAATCTGTCAAGTTACATTGACAGCCGATTGATCTAGATTTAGCGTATTCAGATTAGATTGATATCTTTTTATAAAATGTATCGGAGTATTAGCCGATTCATATTAGACCTACAGTATCAGCTAGGTTATCAATGCTTATTATCCTAATGTGCCTTTAGCCTAAGTGATTTATACTGTCTCGGTATGCTATCAATCTATCCCAATCACTTAGTATAAATGTGCTTTTGAATAACAATTATATGTTTATTGATGTCTTCAGTCGATCCGGTAGGATCTAATTTCAACTTAATGCCTATTTTTTGTTTCTTGTTCGTTACAGGATCAAACCAACTGGCACGCCCTCAATTCACCGAGGCGACCAATTTGGACCTGCACTAGAGTAAAGCAAATCTCTCGGGCCGGTGCGTGGGAATCGAATTTCTCATCAACACGCTTTTGGCACGCCCGGTGGGACCAAGTGCAGACTTCTGAGTTCAACACAATGTACAACGACAAGAACCCAGAAATCAACGAGGAAAACGTCATCCTGGTGAAGACTGAACAACTATCGGCTGAACAACAAGCCGACTACAAACAGATGGTTGAGCAGTTGCAGGCTAATTACCTGCAGTCCTTTACCCAGACCAGATCTGGGGCTGTCCTCCAGAAGTTTAAATTCAAGCTTGAGGACCTCAACACGTCCTCCGAGGAGGACAGGAAAGGGAAGAAAAAGATGGAGGACGTTAAACAAGAACAAGATGATTTGGGACTCCACACTCTACAGGACCAAATCGACTCGGCTGTCCATCACGCTCTCATGAACCAAAGTGGCATATTGGTTAATACCCTCAACAATATGATAGCCACTGTGGTCAACTCGAGGATAGCCAAGAAACTGCCAAGGGGGCCAACCTATTTCACTAACGGCCAGTTCCCGGGTTACATGACGCTGTCAACTCAAGGCTTGCCAATCACGCCACTGGGATAGCTGAATCCACAAAGTGCAGCTACGATTCAACCGGACCGCGCGGGCATCGTCCTCGAGCCACATCCCGGGATCTGGTCCGACGGCGGCCTCAACATCGGGGTCATGGTGGCCCGACAATGACACAGGAGCAAGTGGAGAACATGTTCAACACCAATCGGTGGCCTATCATGCCCAATGAGCCGATTGGCAGTATTCCCCCGGCTCCACCTCATAGACCTATCGGCAATCGACTACTTCCTGAGCAGCCACCGCCGATCATGTTTCGACCACCCCCCGCTGCGAATCACTTGCGATACCAACATCCGGGGGGCCAATATGATCAGCAGTATCGGCCACAGACGTCGCCGTCACTTCGCAGTCGGCAAGGACCCATACCGTATGAACAATACGAGCCGATACCCCAAGCTCAAGACAACGGGCCTTGGGCCGATCCGATTGCCGATGTGATGCGCGATCAGTTCGGCCTTAGGCCAAAGGACTCCGGCCATATGTACCAGTACCTGTATCCAGATCACTTCGAGAGGGTGCCATTGCCAAACCGGTACAAAGTGCCAGACTTCTCCAAGTTCTCTAGGCAAGACAATGTGTCTACCTACGAGCACTTCGGCGGATTCTCGGCTCAATGCGGGAAGCATCGGCTATAGATGCACTCGGGGTTCGCCCATTCCCATTTGTCGTTATCGGGATCGGCCTTCACCTGGTTCTCATCGCTGCCATACAACTCGATACGTGAGCTGGGCCGATCTTGAGAAATAATTCCACATCTATTTCTACTCCGGCAACCATGAGATAAAGCTGTCGGACTTAACCAGCATCAGACAGAAGCACGAAGAATCGATCCAAGATTATATTCAATGTTTCAGAGAAATGAGGAACCGATGCTATAGTCTGATTTTATCGGACTCTCAGCTAGCCGATTTTGCGTTTCATGGCCTTCTACCGCCAATCCGCAAAAGATTTTTGGCTCAAGACTTCGAGAGGCTGGCCCACTTGGCCCAGAAAGTGATGGCCCACGAGCAGATATTTCAAGAATCTAAGAAGGCCTTCAAAAAAGTCACCCACGTCGCCTACGCAACGGACACAGACTCAAGCGACAGCGATGCGGAGGTGGCAGTAGCCGAGTGGACCAGGAACAAGAAAGCAATAACCTGCCAATGCTTGAAAAGGTCGGCCAAGGAAGAGAAATATGACTTTGATATCACTAAAGCCGACAGGATCTTCGATCTGTTGCTGAAGGAGAAGCAAATTCGGCTGCCAGACAACCATGTTATCCCATCAGCTGATGAGCTCAGAAAGAAAAATATTGCAAGTGGCACAATACCACCTCCCACAGCACAAACGATTGCAAGGTATTCAGACAGCAAATCCAATCGGCCATCGAAGCTGGGAAGATAAAGTTTGAAGAATCGGCTAAGCCGATGAAGGTTGATGGCAACCCTTTCCCGGTCAGCATGGTCCAGATCGGCCACAGGCGAGCTAATCGGCAACACCGAATGACGTAAAGCTTAGCCGAAACGCTAAAATCAGTCAGCGTCGACTCAGGGCTACCCCATAGAGAGCCGACTAGAGATATAACTGCATCAATCAATATGGTGCACACCAACGCACGATCGACCGATCGTCGGCCCAGGCAGGATAGCCGGCTGCGATTCCAACGCAGGATCCAGGAGGAAGAAGAGAGTCATGTTGACGAGAAATTTCTCTCACGCGTTGGCCTGGGAGATCTGCTTGACTCCAGTGTAGGTCCTTCTCGACTGCCTATGCTGTGCAGGGCGTGCCAGTTGGTTTGACCTGTTAACCAACAAGAAAGACAAGGAAATACACGTTAAGTGTTAGGTTAGATCCCCACTGGATCGGCTGAGGGAACCCATGAACATATATATGCTATCCTAAACTATATTTAAGCCGAACGACTGGAATGGATCGGCTATACCGAGACAACATCAGTAAAGGATAATAAATATATGAATCGATAACCTAGCCGATACTGAAAAGCTAACGATGAATCGGCTAGTACTCCAATGAATCTTATGAAAAGATATCATTCTTGAACCACAGGTGCGTACCCTGGAAATCGGCCGTCGGCTGCTGATGGCGGGCCGATTTCGGCTAGTAACGTTCGACAAGAATGCGATCTTAATATAAGAGGCAGTCCTAATATAAATCTAATAATAAATATATTAAAAGAAACATATCAGGGCAGATAAAGCAGGCTGAAACCCCGGCACTGTCTCTAAACAATATAAATCTAGCCGAACAGATCATTGGCAATTCTAAAAACGACTTAATAGTTCAAACCCGATGCAGCATTAAGTATAAAAAGAAAAACCTGATCTGTTATAGCCGATTTATATCTCTCGAGACGGTGGATACCGCATACAAACCAGCCAACCCTTAGATCTAGCCCTATTGGCCGGAAGTTCTTGACATAACTAGCCAATGTCAGGATAGATCTAAACATTGATCTAATTTATATGCGCTATATGATAAATAGCGCGGTACAAACTCCTGAATCTAATGTGTCATTACGATGGAAGCACTAGAAAGAGCAGATCATGCCACTAACGACAAGCATTTACCTGAATTTGGGGATCGAAACGATGTAGCCCGTAGCCAAACAAATTGATCGTCTGAAGAAAAGGGTTGGCGATGCACCGAAAGTTTGATTGATTGTGATTGTGTTGAATTTACAAGGCGTCTCGGGTCCTATTTATACGCAAGATACAATTATCTGTACAAACCCTAGACTCTATCTAAACTACTATTTAAAACACGACATTATCCCGAGAAGGACCCACGCCGCGTTACAATTAACAGTTTAAACAAACTCCTAAATTACAGATACAATTGCCGTTACAGGACTCTATCCATAGGTGGCAATATTGTTTAACGCGCAACTAATAACCGAATCTTCTATTTGTCCTCAAACTGCTGCACCAGAAACAATTTTATCTCTTCCGGACCTGGAATCGGCTATTGGCCGCCGTTGTCCGATCCAACCTTAGCTGATCGGCCTTGCAGCCGATCACTTCTTCAGCCGATGCGGCCTCTGTTTCTCCACCAAACCAGCCGATCCGATTCTGCTTCGCCTTTGCAGACTTAGGGACTCAACTACCAAATTTCAGTGTTAACACATGCCCCCCAAGTCCGTGATACGAAGTGTTACGGATTTGCTTGCCTGTTCAAACTCCCGCTCTTTTCTTGACCTAAACCGCTTCGGCTTCCCCCTAGTGCCCTTTAAATATCCACTTTCCTCGGCGAAAACACTTACGCCTTCAAAGCGCACTCAATCCCTTAGCACGCAAGCTCCTGCCTTCTCTCCCCTCTCGGGCGGTTCCACCAGCGTTCGTCAAATCTCAGCATTCTTCGTGACTCAAACTTAATCTTCGCCCTCAACAACCTCAATGGCCTCCACCGCCGCTGCGTGAAGCGCCTCCATCGCGCCGGCCACCGCCGCCGCACCAGCTGTAGCTGCCGCCTCAACCATCGCTGCCGCTCCGGCCGCCACCATTGCCGAGTTCCCCGAGGTACTCCCATTTAATCCAGAACTCTTCCTTTTTTATTCGGATTCACTTCTCCTACCACATTGCATCCATCTTACGTTCCAACGCTTTTTGGATTAGCACTTTTCCTTTTCTTCAAACTGTAATACTCAGCCATTCTTGATTAGTGCTCTTTCCTTTTTTCTCTCCCTGAACTGTAGAACCTATCATGTCAAGTGCTCATCCCCAACTTGACACATGCACAGAGGTTTTTTCTCGGTCCCATCGGCAACATTGATCCAGCCGATGTGATTATGGCCGAGACCAACAAAATCCCCTTCAACACCGCTAAGCCATCTCTCGCCCATTGGAACGGGACATTTAAATCATGGCCGACCACTGACGCTGCCTGGGTCGAATGGTACAAAAGAATGTAATCGGCCAAATACACTCAATGGGAGGAGGCTAGGATAGCCCAATGCTTGGCTCTATCCGTTGCCAGCATGGAGAAGGACGAGCCGCTTCTGTCGGCCGCAACATACTTCTGGAATGACAGCTTCAACGCTTTCATCTTCCGACAAGGGCCGATGACAGTCACATTGGCCGACGTGTACATGACAACCGGGCTAGATATCGAGTCATCGGCCAACCCCAGCAACCTGAGCCGAAAGGGGCAGCACCAATTCAAAACCAAGGCCATCGGCGGGTGGAGCGGCTTCATCGCCCAAAACATGAAAGATGGACCTGTCGGCCACAGGGAGCACGCCGCATTCCTGATGATGTGGCTTGAAAAATTTTTGTTTTGTGGATCGAGCTGCGGGCTGACTGCCAACTGGCAAGTTGTAGCCAAAATCTTGGCCGACGGGGACAAGCTCACGCTAGAGAAGTACCTCCTCGGCTATTTGTACCAAATGCTACATCAGGCCGCTGCAAAGATAGCCGTCAACGCCCCAATCAACACTGGTGGCCCCTCGTGGTTCGTTCAGATCTGGCTGGTGCTAGCAACCCAAAAGGTGGCCGGTCGGCTCCCTCTGACAGACGTCATATCCCCAAGGCTAGAGCTGATCGAAGACGAGGACGACAACCAGATCACCACCACCAGGTGCATGAGCTACGGTGAAGCAGCAGCTGCTCATGCAGGCTCAAGGCAATTGGCCGAACTGCTGGCCGAATGGTTCATTGCCCTTTACGACGGGCTGTCTCGCGAGAACTGCGCCTGGTACTTCTACCGAGATCAGGGACTGTATGAGTTGCTGGCCGACTTCAACTGGGAAGACATTAACTCGGCCGACAACCCGAAGGTGCAGGGAGCTGTTCATCGCCACTCTGTCCCCTTGCATCTTGCCGACCGGAATCCATCAGGGTCGATCAGTGGCCAAGAGCTACGAGTTTTATTACCCGGTATCGGCAGTGAGGCAGTTTGGTCTTGGGCAGATGCCCATCGGCTTTTATTATGCCGACAAGATTGAAACGAGGGGAGTGGTAACCCAAGATTTGATAATGCATCAACTACATCAATATAGCCGGTCCCTCTCCTCGACGAGATTGGCGTGATGACCCTGTCGCTCAGGAAGAGCGCGACCTACGACCAATGGTGGGCCAAAATCAAACGCCACATCTTTCACCAGCGGTCATCATATTACATCGATCTGCTCCTGCCCGAAGAAATCCCTTTGGTAAGCTTCGAATTCCAAACGATTTTACTCTTCTTATCATTGGCTGATATAGCCGATTAACATTTGCCCTTTGGTTTGCAAGAGACGGAGATGGAGCGGCTGACGGTGAGCGACTCTAGGCGCCCCATCGAATACTGTCTAGGTGTTCTGGATGGGGGCGGCCTCGCTCCATCGGCCATCGGCTGGGGAGCGCCGAAGCTGGCGTCGTTGTTGCGAGGGCAGGTGCACGAGCCGATTGCCCAGAAGAAAAGGGCTGCACCACTCCTACGGCCGTCGGCCACGCACTTTGCCCCCAAGAAACGAAAGAGAAGAGAAGAGCGGCGGCGCGATAGCCTCCCCCTTTAGACCCGGCGTCGCGCATTCCTCGACACCGTCACCAGGCGGAAGTGCCGGCGGCTGTTGGAGCGGCGGTCGAACTCGGGAGCTCGAGTCACGAGTCCGTCAACGCCCCAGCCGATGTCCCGCCGGTCCCAAGTCCCCCAGCGAAGAATCGGCCGGTAAGCGCTTATTTCACCAACTTCGGCTTCACGATGATATCACTTGCATGTGACCAAACAATCCTTTTTAGGTCAAGAAATTAGCTGGCCGCACTTCACGTCCCGTGCCATCGGTAATCGTCTCTTGCCATTTGATCTGTAGAATTTAGCCGACTCGTCTACTAACTCTTCTTTTGCAGCCCCCATGATCTCCGTCGGCTGCCTCCCAAGCATCCAGCGAGCGTGTTGTGCCTGCCACGGGCGGCAGCAACAACGTCGACGACGAGGCCCCGACGGCTGCAGGTGGCGAACCGGCCGAGCCGACCGCTCCGACCCCGGTGCCAACGGTAAGCTGACTGAATCTGACGATCGGCTCTGTCAACTTAATATCTTCTGACCATCTCTCTATTCTGCAGAACATAGCCGACCTCCTCAATTTTGACCTGTCAGAGTTCGAGGAGTCCGGCGAAATCGGCAAAGAGGCGTTGGTGACGCCGGCCGGACCTGAGGGCCACCCTAGCCGACATCAGCAACCGGCTGGAGGCTTCGCTGGATGCGGTGGTGGTCGATACGCGCGCGCTTCAAAGAAATTCAAGGCCAGCTGTCGGAAGCTCTAGCCGACGCCGTTGTGCCGGCCACCTTCATGGAAGCCCACCAACTTAAGTATGAATGGGCACGGCGGCGGATAGCCGATCTCCGCGAGAACCGGGCGTGGTCGGCCACCCTCCGGTCGACTAAGGACGCCATCGAGAGCGAAAGCTGCCTTCGACCGCCTAAAGACTGAGCCGGCGGCCAAGCTTGAGCAACTCCTCGCACGCCAAGATCAGCTGATGGTCGATCTCGTTCAAGTCATGAACAAGATCGATGTCCACAAGGAGTACATGGCCGGCTTGCCAGCCGAGATCGAAGCTCAACGCCAAGGTATCAAGGCGGCTGTGGCACATTTACGAGACCTGGTGAAGGGCATCCGGCCGGTGGCGGGGTTCGAGGCCGATGACATCAGGGCTATTGAAGACATAGACCAGATCAGGCGAACGGCGTTGTTGGCCATAGCCGATTTCTTAAAACAATGAGCTTGTAATATTTTAACATTCTAAAATCGGCTGCTGCCTCTTGTATTATACTTGTTAGACTTTTGTGCTGGGATTGGTCCTTAATCAATTCACTCGTATTTGTAATTGGCTTTAACCTATGTGTAATATGGTTTATCAATCTTTTGCCGCTGTGCTTGTAGATGAGATCGGCTTTGGCTGCGCGTAGTGTCTTGAATTGCTCATGCTGAAATCGGCCCCAGCCGCCCGTATCGCTTCACGTTGCCGATTCCGAGACCACACCACAACCGTCGTTGTCAACACTTGGATTATGGCAGTCGATCCAAATCACTTCCAACGCTTTATTTGGACTACCGATTACGTTAAAAATTCCTGACACTCAATTTTGAGTCGGCTCGTGTATGTATATGCCCCTCAAGTTTTGTTGATAGCTTCGGTGTCGACAAAATTGTGAATTTGAGTCGTTCGCGCATCGTTGCTGTCATTGTCGGCCAATCATTAGCCGATCGTAGAAAACTTAGTAAAAAATGTTGTGTAAAAATGCATAAAGGCGATGCCTTGTTGCAGCAAGACATCGGCTGTTGTAAATCGGCTAAGCGACCAGAGCCGAATCACGAATTGATCCTTACGCTTGGATAGTATTTCTTCAGGTATTTTCCATTAAGAGCTCTTCCAAACACTTCTCCGTCCAGCCCTTCTAACATGTAAGCTCCTTTAGAGACGTATTTGTGGATCTTGAAAGGCCCTTCCCAATTTGGTGACCACTTGCCGAATTTGTTATCTCTAGATCCGATCGGCAATATCAATTTCCAAACGAGTTCGCCTTCCTCGAAAGATTTAGGCACCACTTTTTTATTATAATGTCTGGCTAGTCGTTCTTTATCCTTTGTGACTTTTCTAAGGCCCTCATCCTGGATAAAACTAAATCTTCCGATTTGTCCACCATCAGGTGATAATAATCGTCGGCTGTGAGTTGATCCTGTAGCTGAATGCGCCTCGAGTCGACAACGGTCTCCCATGGCAGTACTGCCTCGTGTCCGTAGACCAGCTTGTACGGAGGGACTTGAATTGACCCGTGGCATGCCATCCGATACGCCCATAGTGATTTGGCTAATCGGCTATGCCACTATTTAGGGTACTCAGAGATCTTTCTTTTGATCAATTTGATCAAACTCTTGTTTGAGGCCTCGGCTTGTCCGTTGGCTTGTGCATAGTATGGCGAAGAATTGAGCATCTTGATCCCCATGCCGTCGGCAAACTGAACAAACTCGTCCGGTACGAAGATAGATTCCTGGTCTGTTGTTATTGTTTGTGGAACGCCAAATCGGTAGATGATATGTTCTTTGACAAACTCGATTGCGTCCTTAGAATCCACTTTCCTGAGGGGAATCGTCTCCACCCACTTTGTGAAGTAATCTGTCGCCACAAGGATAAATTTATGTCCTTTTCTTGAGGGTGGGTTGATCTGGCCGATCATATCAATGCCCCATCCTCTGAATGGCCACGACTTAATAACTGGGTTCATAGCCGATGCGGGTGCTCGTTGTATGGCGCCAAACTTCTGACAATCCTGGCAGCCCTTGTAATACTTGAAACAATCCTCCAGCATCGTCGGCCGGAAAAACCCTGCTCAGTGAAGCAACCACTTCATTTTGTGGGCCGATTGATGCGTGCCACAGATCCCTTCATGCACTTCTCCGATGGCCACTGTAGCCTGATCGGCTCCCAACCACTTGAGTAGCACACCGTAAACCGTTCGATAGTAAAGATCTTCATTGAGCAAAACATATCGTAACGCTTTGTATTGTAGCTTCCTTGTAGCCGATTGACAGGGGTTTTTGAGATAGCTGTAAACTTCAAACCTCCAATCATCGGCTGTAATGGCGGCAACATCCATGTCGATTTCTTTCAGCATCGGCCAATAGCCCGATGCCCCCTGAGCCAAATCGTTGGCCTCTGTGTTCTGCTCTCTGGGGATATGTTTCAAAGTAACTAGCCAAAAATCGTCCATTAATTCCCAGCATTGCCGATAATAGACCATCAGCGTGTCGTTTTTGCATTCATATTCTCCTGATAATTGGCTGATGACCAACAATAAATCTCCCATTATTTCGATGGTGTCGGCTTCAACCTCCTTGAGTAGTTGTAATCCTTTAAGGACGGCTTCGTATTCGGCTTGGTTGTTTGTAGCGTGGGGGTTGATGGCAAAAACAAACTTGAAGCTTGCCCCCCTGGGTGAAATAATGACCAAGCCGATGCCACAGCTGTTGGTGCAAACCGAGCCGTCGAACGTCAAAGTCCAAGGCATAATTTCCACTGAGCTGATTGAGTCGCTTCTGTGCTCCACAATGAAATTGGCTGTGGCTTGCCCCTTGACTGCCCTTGGTGCCTGATACCTCAGATCGAATTCTGTTAGCGCAAAAATCCACTTCCCAATTCTTCCTTTGAGCACTGGAGCCGATAGCATGTACTTAACTACATCGGCTTTGCAGATTACTGTGCACTCGTTGGATAGCAGATAGTGCCTTAACTTCGTACATGAAAAATAGAGGCATAAGCATAGCTTCTCCATAGGTGAATACCTTGTTTCCACGCCTAGCAACCGTCGGATGAGATAGAAGATGGCTTTTTCTTTGCCGTCGACCTCTTGGATTAGCACGGAGCCGATTGATTTGTCATCGGCTGATAGGTACAGCTTGAACGGTATTCCCTTTTGTGGAGGCATTAAAATTGGAGGGGAACTCAGATAATCTTTTATGTTGTCTAACGCCCTTTGCTGTTCTGCCCCCCATGTGAATGTTTGATCGGCTTTCAGCCGAAGCAGTCGTGTGAACGGCTCCATCTTTTCCGAAGGATTGGCTATGAACCGTTTGATGAAATTTATCTTGCCGATCAATGACTGGAGTTGTTTTTTGTCCTTCGGAGGTTGAATTGCCTTGATAGCATTTATGCTTCTTGGTGTAACATCAATTCCTCTTTCGTGGACAAGAAATCCCAAGAATTGCCCGGCCGATACACCGAACGCGCACTTAAGTCGGTTCATCTTCAGGCCATACTTCCTCATCCGCTCTAACACTTGTCTCAGATCAGCTATGTGGCCTTCTATCTCCCTTGACTTGACAACCACGTCATCAATGTATATCTCTACTAGCGAGCCGATCATGTCATGAAAAATGTAATTCATGGCCCATTGATATGTTGCCCCAGCATTCTTCAACCCGAATGTCATTACTACCCACTCGTACAAGCCGATTGCGCCGGGACACCGAAAAGCGGTCTTGTGGATGTCCTCATCGGCCATAAATATTTGATTATTCCCAGCATTGTCGTCCATGAAACTGATAATTTTGTGGCCTGAAGCAGCATCTACGAGCAGGTCGGCTATCAGCATTGGGTATTCGTCTTTAGGGGTGGCCTTGTTTAGATCTCTGAAATCGATGCACACCCTAAGTTTACCTTTTTCTTTAGCACTGGGACAATGTTTGAGACCCACTCGCCGTATCGGCAAGGCCGAATGAATCTCGCATCGTATAGCTGAATGATTTCGGCTTTAATCGCATCATACATATCGGTCTTAAACCTCCTGGGAGGCTGTTTGAACGGCCGATAGCCTGCCTTGATCGGCAGCTGATGGACCATTATTGATCGGCTAAGGCTGGGCATCTCGAAGTACTCCCAAGCAAAACAATCTTTATATTCTTTTAACAACTCAATAAGCTGGGATCTACAATGAGGAGACATATATTTGCTAATGTACGTCGGCCTCGGCTTGTCACCAGAGCCGATGTCAATTTCCTCTAATTCGTCGGCCGACGTGAAACCTTGCCTGAGCTTGCCATCGTCTTCGTCCGTGGTGTCCATGCCGAAGACGCTTGAGCCCTCCACCATGTCTTGTTCAAAGCAGCAGCTGCGGCTTGTCATCTCCAATCGGCTGTATTATGGAATTGGACATATTTAGAAAATCAGCTTGCCAGATTTTCCTATTCAAACAATCGATGCCTTCGATTTCCCAAAGCAGCAAATCGGCACTGACGACAATAACTGACCTATTGGCTGGCACGATCTCAATCTTGTCACCGTCCCATTGGATCAGGCTCTGATGCATTGTAGAAGGGATGCAGCAGTTAGCATGTATCTAGTCCCTTCCGAGTAGCAGACTGTAAGACCCCTTCCCGTCGATGACAAAGAACGTTGTGGGCACGGTCTTATTGCCGATGGTTAGTTCAACGTTGAAGATGCCCTTGGTTTTCGATGGGTTTCCGCCAAAGTCTTTGAGCACCATGTTGGTCTTTATCAGGTCTTCGGCTCCCTTGCCTAGTTTTGTGAATGTTGCGTAAGGCATGAGGTTGACTGCAGCTCCCCCATCAACTAGCATTTTTGAAATTGGCTTGCCGTTAACGAATCCTTTAAGTATAACAGATGTTGCGTAAGGCATGAGGTTGACTGCAGCTCCCCCATCAACTAGCATTTTTGAAATTGGCTTGCCGTTAACGAATCCTTTAAGTATAACAGCTTTAAGTGCTGATTTTTGGTCCCGTCAGGTTTGTCGAAGACAGCCTGGTCTGGTGAGATTGCCAGTTTCGCCAGGTCGTCCTCAATGGTGTCTGCATCGGCTTCAGGAGCGTCGAACTCGGCTAGTAGCACGAACACCATGTTAACTGATGCAGAAATTTTGCCTTTCCGTTTGGCTGCCCTCCTGGCTTGATCGGCTGGGCTTTCCTCGGCTTGCTCTTCGTCGGCTCGGCAGCTTTCTCTTTGGGTACCGATCGCCTTTTGATTTTGCCCACCGACGGTGTTGTTCGTGGATCATTTGCTGAACTTCGTCTTCTCTCCCTTCACGCTTAAGTCGTTGAACCCTTCTTTCTACGCGTCTTTGTGAAGAGATCGAACGGGCACCATTGGGGTTGGCCGATTCCTCATCGTCGGCCTCTTCATCATCGCGGTTGTTGCCATCGTGGTTTTCATCGATGAAGAAGTCTTGATGGATCGGGCCGAGCCGATCATGGACGGACCGTCGCCTTTGGTTTAGGCGAACGGCTCAGTGGACGAACCGGGTTGGGCTTGCAACCGATGATCTCCTGTGCTCACCGTCGCGGCAATCGTTGCATGTTGGGCAATCGTCCGGTGTTGGCGATCTCATACCGGATTCCCAGTAGTGCACTGAAAAATTCACAATGCCAATGCGGATCGACACATTGCGGTTTACCTCGTATCGGTAGCTTTGGGTATTCGGCTCGCGCTGATGAGGTGCTTCATTGTAAGTTTCTTCCTGTCGAGACCGGTGCAGCTGATGGTGTCGGCTATGTTCATGGATCGGCCGTCGGTCAGCCGATCTGATGACTGGGCGCACCATATTAATCGGCGCGGCATGACATCCAATCTTCTCGTCTTACGCCTTGGCCCCATCGATGTATTGACTAAGCCGTGTGCCATTACGTTCATCGATCAGCTTGCACAGGGCCGGCTTGGACGTGTTGGCCGGGAAAGGATTGCCGTCTACTTTCATCGGCCGATGTGAATCGGCGAACTTTAGCTTCCCGGCCTCAATCGCCGACTGGATTTGCTGTCTTAAAACTTTGCAGTCGTTGGTGGCATGGGATGTGGAGTTGTGCCACTTACAATATTTCTTTTTCTTCTTCAATTCTTCGGCCGACGGGATCACGTGATTTTCGAGCAAGCGAATCTGCTTCTCCTTGAGCGGCAAGTCGAAAATCCGTCGGCCTTGGTGATGTCGAAGTCGTATCGTTCTTCCTTGGCCGTCTTGGCGCCATTGGCGACGATGGCCTTTTTGTTCTTGGCCCATTCAGCTGCCGCCACTTTTGCGTCCTCGTCGTCGGACTCGTAGTCGATTTGACGACGACTTGAGTTATATTTTTGACGACCTTTACGGTGTCTTGGAATCGCTGCTCGTGGGCCGTCACCTCTCGTGCCAAGTGGGCTAAGTGTCAAAGTCTGCCTGAGAGAATCGCTCTCGGATTAGAGCGATCAAAACATGAAAGGCCAAATCGGCCAGTGGGCATCCGATAGCACTAGGTGTAGCATCGGTTCCTCATCTCTCTAAAGCATTGGATGTATTCTTGGACCGATTTGTTGTGTTTTTGCCTGATGTTGGTGAGGTCCGACAACTTCATCTCGTGGTTGCCGGAGTAAAAGTAGCTGTGGAATTGTTTTTCAAGATCGGCCCGGCTTTGAATTGAGTTGTAAGGCAATGAGGAGAACCAAGTAAAAGCCAATCCTGAAAGAGAAAGAGGGAACAATCGGACTCTGAAGGCGTCCGTTGCCGATGCTTCGCCGCATTGTGCTAAGAATCGGCTAACATGCTCGTAAGTTGAAACGTTGTCTGCCATGAGAACTTCGAAAAATCTAGGATCTTGTATCGGTTGGGCAACGGGATCCGCTCGAAGTGCTCTGGATAGGGATACCGATACATGTTCCCTGAGTCTTTTGGCTTGAGGCCGAGTTGATCGCGCATGACATCGGCAATCAGATCGGCCCAGGTCCGGTTGTCTTGCTGTATCGGCTCGTATGGGTCATACGGAGCGGGTGCTTGCCGTCTGAGGTGGTGGCGTCCGAGGCTGTAATGATGGTCTTGACGGCCTCCTTGGTATTGGTAGTGATGATCGGCGGGAGGCGGCCGATGCGCCGGTGGTGGCGTTGGTGGTCGGAAAGCTGTGTCACCAGGCGTTGTCTGCCTCTGTTTGGATCAATCGGTTACGACCGCCGATTGTCGTTGAACATGTTAGCAATCTGATCTTGGGGCAGCAAGCGCTGTCGGTTCAGCATAGTAATTGCTGGCCTTACAGCCCGATTCACCTGTATTTGGGCGACCGAGGACCCTCCTCAGCGGCCCTTGTTGTGCTAGTGGTCGGATCGGCCGATTCGTGTGACCAACGTCACGTAACTAGGAAATTGGCCGTACGCGGAAGTACGTTGGCCCCGTTGCAGCTGGTCGGCTATCTTGGCGTCGACCACGAGCGATCATGTTATTGAGAGTGTTGACCGAGGATGCTACTTTGATTGACTAACGCGTGATGGACGCGAGTCGATCCGGTCTTGTAGAGAATATACGGCCAGAATCGTCTGTTCCGGGTCGGCTCCTCCATCTTCGTTTGCCTTTTTCTCACCGAGGAGGATGCCTTAAGGTCATTCATGCTGAACTTATATTTTTGATGTATGGCCCCGAGATCTTGTTTGGGTGAAAGATTGCAAGTAGTTAGCTTGGACCTCTTCCACCATCTTCTTATAATCGGCTTCTTGTTCGGCCGATAAGCGCTCCATCTTCACAAGCACGATGTTGTCCGGAAACGCCGGGGCTCTTGGAGTCGACCATCTTGCGGACGAATCTATGCGTCCTAGTCGAGCCGACAATGAAAGTCCCACCGGCGTGCCAAGAAGCGTGTTGATGAGAAATTTCTCTCACGCGCTAGCCTAGGAGATCTGCTTGACTCCGGTGCGGAGTCCTTCTCGGCTACCTGTCTTGCGGGGGCATGCCGATTGGTTTTACCTCTTAACCAACAAGAAAGACAAGAAATATGCGTTAAGTGTTAGGTTAGATCCCCCTTGGATCGGTGAGGGAACCCCATGAACATATATATGCTATCCTAAACTATATTTAAGCCGAATGACTAGAATGGATCGGCTATACCGAGACAGCATCAACCGTTTAACCTAAATACAGTAAAAGTTAATAAATATATGAATCGATAACCTAGCCAATTTGGAAAGCTAACGATGAATCGGCTAGTACTCCGATGAATCTTATGAAAAGATATCATTCTTGAACCACGGAGTGCGTAGCTGGAAATCGGCCTGTCATTTGTGATGGTGGGCGATTTTGGCTAGTAACGTTCGACAAGAATGCGATCTTAATATAAGAGGCAGTACTAATATAAATCTAATCATAAATATATTAAAAGAAACATATCAGGGAAGATAAAGCCGGCTAAAACCCCGGCACTGTCTCTAAACAATATAAATCTAGCCGAACAGATCATTGGCAATTCTAAAAACGACTTAATAGTTCGAACCCGATGCAACATTAAGTATAAAAAGAAAAACTTGATACGTTATAGCCGATTTATATCTCTCGAGACGATGGATACCACATACAAACCAGCCAACCCTTAGATTTAGCCCTATTGGCCGCAAGCTATTGACAGAACTAGCCAATGTCAGGATAGATCTAAACATTGATCAAATTTATATGCGCTATATGATAAATAGCGCTGTACAAACTCCTGAATCTAATGTGTCATTATGATGGAAGCACTAGAAACAGCAGATCATGCCACTAATGACAAGCATTTACCTAAATCTAGGGATCGAAACGATGCAGCCCGTAGCCAAACAAATTGCTCGTCTGAAGAAAAGGGTTGGCGATGCGCCAAAAGTTTGATTGATTGTGATTGTGTTGAATTTACAAGGGGTCTGAGGTCCTATTTATACCCAAGATACAATTATCCTGTACAAACCCTAGACTCTACCTAAACTACTATTTAAAACACGACATTATCCCGAGAAGGACCCACGCCGCGTTACATTAACGGTTTAAACAAACTCCTAAATTACATATACAATTGTCATTACGAGGACTCTATCCATAGGTGGCAATATCGTTTAACGCGCAACTAATAACCGAATCTTCTATTTATCCTCAAGCTGTTGCACGAAAATATTTTATCTCTTCCGGACTGGAATCGGCTATTGGCCACCCTTGTCCAATCCAACCTTAGCCGATCGGCCTCGCGCCGATCACTTCTTCGGCCGATGTGGCCTCTGTTTCTCCACCAAACCGGCCGATCAGATTACGCTTCGCCTTTGCAGACTTAGGGACTCAACTACCAAATTTTAGTGTTAACAAGTCGGCACGGCAAGCCATACCGAAGGGTGCCCGATCGGACCGGGCTTGGCATACTACCGCTGCCACGATGGTTGTGACCCGCATTGGCATTGCGAGTTCTTCGGAGTTCTTGGGAGCAAGGAATGAGGTTGCCAACCCTCGAAAATTGTCCGGCGTGCGTAATTATAGGGAGGACGACACAAGGGACCACAACTAGAGTTCGCGATTCATCCCCCGAGCCGTTCGGCTTAACCAACGTAAACCCTCGTTCATGATCGGCTCGACCCCATCCACCAAGACTTCTTTCGGGAAGAAGATGAACAAGAGGCCGATGACAAGCAATTGGCCAACCCGAATGGTGCCCTCCGGATCTCTTTACCAAAACACAAAAGAAAAATTCGGTGGCTCAAGAGCGAGGGCGGGAGGAAAAAGTCGGCGGATGATCCAACAGCAACAACGTCGGCGGGGCACAAAGCGATGGCGTGCCAAGAAACAAGTGGCCCCGTGGCGAAAGCCTAGCCGACAAAGCCGGAAGGGCTGCAAAAGGCAAAACGAGTAATCTCGACATCGGTCAATATGGTCTTCATTCTACCAGCCGAGTTTGAGGTTGCCAAGGCCGATGTAGACACAGTGGAGGAGACCATGGCTAGACTAATTTTGTTCCCAGAACAAGCTATTTTTGAAAAACCTAAGGGGTGTCACGCCCGAAATTTAGCCACATTTCTAGACTATTTTGTGTATTAAATCCCTATCCAGAATCACGGGTACACAAAATGACAAATCAATAAACGAGATCCAAATGTAAATAAAGTGTAAAATACTTACGAGAAGAGGCACTTAGTCCTCGCACCAAAAAGAAACGCAAGCAGCGGAAAAGGCGACCTAGCGGGGCTTCGCTCCACTCCACGGGCAAACTCAACGGGTCGAGCCTTGGTCTTCTAACTTCGTCTTCAACTCGAAGCACTACACTTACGGGAAAAGGGGAAAATAGCAAGGTGAGTACAACCACCTACCCAGCAAGCCACACGGAGAGATGCAGACGTGCATGGGGAGACAAGAGTGGCTTGGGCTATTTTGCATAAATGCGGTTGTAAAACCTTTCTAATTTCAAATAGTAGAACAGTTGATTATTTAATCAGGATTAATTCTCCCACTGAACAACGTTTTCTCCACGTTGAACAGGCCCAACCAAACCACCTGAACTAGTTCAATTCCATTACGTCAAATTATTAAGGTGGGACTAATCATGGTGAATCGGTTGATCGCCCATAACCGCGGGCACGGCTATTCGAATAGTTTTACTCGGCCGGAGGTGTACAAGCTGTACCCACAAGACACGATTCCACACATGTTTCCATGCCCCAAAGTGTCATCACGATACCGGCAAGGGGGAAATCGTGACAAGACCCTTCGCATAACTCCCCCGACCAAGCGACACCACACTAAGGTTTCGCCCCTACCCCTATGAGGTAGGCAGCCTCCCTGGTGCCTTGGTGAATCCGGTAGCCGTATAGACCTTGCATGGTCCATCCGAACTCCATCACGCCCACCCTTGTCTGGATGCATCGGCGGGGAAAAGCTACACTACAAGTCCAAGATTGCCCATGCTAGCTTGTGGTAAGTATGGTAAGTCTTCCAGGGCATCCCATGAACCAGTCCTAAACTGCCATGGGTGCGACAAGCAAACCATACACCCATAGCCCACCATTTAGTCATATTTTAATTAACTAAGAACCTTTCCCAAGGTACCTCCAGATCGAGACCGTCATTTCATGTGACTATCGGCTAGTAGTATAGTTCTCCCATTAGGTGAGCTAGTGCAATTAAGCATGGCTAAGCATAAACATTTATAGCAAGGTCACGTAAGTGACACAAGCTAGTCAATTCAATCACCCGAGGTTGACAATGAATGGATAACAATTAAACATGGCACAAGCGATCGATAGGTTGTTCCGATCCCCGTGTAATTAACAAAACATGCAATTTTATTTGCAAACAGTACATATTTTATAAATTGGGATCAATATGCATCAAGGAGGAATGTGACTTGCCTTGCTTCTTCAGCTGAACTTCTCTCCTTCGCGAGCGCGAACCCCGAAATGGCGAAGTCTACACGCGGCATGCAAAATGAGAGAAAACCTAATAAAAATCAAATAAACAATACATGGAAAGTAAACAAACATGTAGAGCTCAATTTTATATGAATTTTGCAATTTGAATGGCCCAATTCAGAGTTCGCATGGATTAGATATCAATTTTAGAAGTTTTGGGACATTTAGTTGAATTCGTAAAATTATTCGATTTATTGCACAATATTTATTTAATTTTACAAAGGAAAAGGTATCTCGTTGACATCAGCAAAGGGCCAGTAGCGACCACGTGGCCCCCACGAGTCGGCACAGGAGGGGCGACCCACCGCGGACCAAGTCCACGGAGGCAAGGTCGCAAATGGGAAGGAGGTGGACTGGACTTTTTGGGGTTAAGCCAAGGAGGAGAAGTGAACTCAAAGATGGGGAAAGCCTATGGGCTGCGGTCCAAAGGGAAAAAAAAGTAAGAGGGAGTCAAGGAGGCAATCTAGACTTTAGGCAAGGGACCGTGCTGGGTCGAAAAGAGGAGAAAAGGGAAAGTGTGGAGATTATGGCAATCGGATACCCTCATGGCAAGCTTGTCGACTAGTAATAAGTATAGGTTATGCTTAATGATTATGTAAACAAGGCTATGACTTGGGTGTTACGTTGCCGATCAGATAAGGCAACAACTCATAGTCATAACTTGGTAAGATTTAGGAAACCGACTTAGAATATGATAGGGTTTCGACTTGTAAGCCAACCCTCCAAGACTATATAAGGAGGGTAAGGGCGTCCCTCGAGGATATGTGCGTTATATGTGATATGCGACACACGAGATCAAGAGATCAATACAACACTCGGCGAACGAATCCCAGAAACAAGAGTAGGGTATTACCTCACGAGAGGGCTGAGCACTGTCTAAACCCTTTTTCCACTTAACTCAACGAGTTTGGCGAACTTGATTGCACCCCCATTTCTATCGCCGAAACCAAGTTTCGACAATTGGCGCGCCGGGTAGGGGCTCGCGGTTCTAGACTTCTTCTTCATCTCGCCAACAAGCGCGATAGGATCTTCATCGGCATTGACGACTTCGCCGCCGATAGATTCGACAGAACTCTCCTTCCTCGACTGGATTCGGACAAGTCGGGAGGGGTGAACCCTCTCGGCGCCGTTCGGATTACCAAACGCCGGCGAGATCTACAACAACCTTCGACCTTCAGAGTCGAGAATCCATCCGCGTGAAAGGAGAAACCCTCTTGGCATCGTTTGGATTACCAAACGCCGCTAAGACCTACTACAAAATCCGACTTACGGCCAGGAACCTATCCGTTTGGAAGGGAAAGTCACTCGGCGCCGTACGGGTTACCAACGCCGCTAAGATTTATTGGTGTCCCTGTCTTCCAAGTTGGAACCAATCCACTCGGAAGAACCATCGTCATCAAGCTACCACCCGGACTAGAACGATACGAGACTCAAGCGATCCGGGCTCAAGGAAAGTTTGTCATCCTCCAACCGCTTGGATCATGCTCATCCACGGAGCTCGATGAGTACCTCGGCTCTTCAGATTTTGACGATCTCTACGGCATCTCCATGGACTAGGCCAATGACGCCGACTTCGACAAGGATTACGAGCCAAAGTGCTTCGACATTCTCATGGCCGAGGTGGCCAAGACCGACTCGGCCATGGGCACGCGGAATCGCGAGAAGAAGAACAAGCCGGCTTGAGAGAGAGCGCAAGCTTACGGAGGAAGAGAATAGGTGCGAGGGGAAGAAGCGACGGGAAAACGAGACTGAGGGCGGCGGGCGATCCGCCCAAGAGGCCATACTTGAGACACGAGTTGACAACACTAACATCTTCTAGACGCCTCGGAGAACGCCGTTGCCGCCCTCACCCTCCCGACACATGTGCATCGAAGCGGCACCGCTACGGTAGCTAATCTGGACAAGATCAAGACCATCGTCGCAGCCACAGCCAATTGCTCTCCCTCCACCTTAGGGCAAAGGCCGACCGAGTCCATAGCGAAAACACGGACGGAAGCCTCACGCCACTATGGTTGAAGGACTACACGAGGCCCGAGTAGACCAAGATGGCCGCGAGTCACGAGATCCCCGCCACAAGGAACAATCGTGAGCTCTCGTGAAAGAGGACACGGTCGACCACCCGCCCATGACCGGATCCGACGCAGCTATAACTCCAACTACCATAGCCGATCTGCAAAGAACCCCACCGAGTGATCTGCGCGGGAAGTCCTTGACCAGCGCCATCATGAGCATGAGTAGCGCTCCTATGAAGACTGAAGGAGATCGCCCGATTGCAACGACGACAGAGTGCCTGCGTTCACTCGGGACCTGCATCAAGTGGATTGGCCGAGTGGTTTCAAGCCCATAGGAATCGAGAAGTACGACGGAAAGGCCGACCCCAGTCGTGGCTGACCGTGTACACCTCGCCATCCGTGCGATAGGAGGAGACAACAAGGCTATGGTCAATTACTTGCCCGTCACCCTTGCCGACTCAGCCGGGAACTAGCACACGAGCTTGCCGAGAGGCTCGATTAGCTCGTGGAGTGAGCTCAGGGATCACTTCATCGCCAATTTCGAGGGCACTTTTAAAGACGTGGGACCCACTTCGATCTCTACAACGTCATCCAAAAACTAGACGAGCCGCTGAAAGACTACATCCGACGCTTCTCGGAAAAGCGCAACAAGATCCCCAACATCACTGATGACATCATAATAGCCGCATTCCTGAAGGGTGTCCGTGATGAGTTGCTGATCGGTAAATTTGGGCATAAGCCACCGAAGACGGTAAAAAAATGTTCGAGACAACAAACTCCTACGCGAAATCCAATGACGCAATCAAGGCCTCACGACAAGATCGGCATGACAAAACGGATGACAAGTAGTCGGGAGGCGGCCGACATCCTAAGAAGGACAACGGCAACAACAATCACGGCCAAAAAGATCGCAAGCGTCGGCCAGAGGATCTAGTCGCTACAACGTCCAACTCCCAACACCATCCCAGGGTTGCGGCCTACGACACGATCATGAATGCCCAGTGCACACATCATCCACATCACAAGCATGCGGCTAAGGATTGCTTCATCTACAAGCAGTTTGCCGAACAATACGCAGCACAACTAAACAAGAAGGCGGCATGAAGCGACGGGGAACCAAGAAGAGCAACCCGGCAACTCGAGCCTTTTCAAGACCCCGTGGCGAGCTAAATCATATTTTCGGGGTGCCGCAGGCTTATGGATCCAAGAGGAAGCAAAAGCTCATGGACTACGAGGTCAACGCGGCACAACCCGAAGTCCCACAATATCTACGGTGGTCGGAGGTGGCCATCACATTTAACCACTCGGATCATCGACAAAGTGGTTCACCCGGCGGTATCCCTGGTACTAGACCGGTAGTCCGAAGCATAAAGCTGAAGTGCGTCCTCATCGACGGAGGTAGCGCCCTCAACATCCTATTCGCCAAGACTCTGGGTGAGATGCAGATCCCAAGATCCGAGTTGAAGCCAAGCTCGGCCCCCTTCCACGAGAGTTATCCAGGGGCGTCATCCACGCCAATCGGGCACATTAACCTTCCCGTCACCTTTGAGGTGGCCGACTTCAAAATGGCCTACCACGCAATCATCGGGAGACCTGCGCTCGCCAAGTTCATGGCAATACCACACTACACCTACCTCTACATGAAGATGCCCGGCCCCAACGGTGTCATCACCCTACGCGGCGACGTCAAAAAAGCCTTCACTGCGATAAAGAAGGCTGCGATATGGCCCAATTTCGTGAGAGAACACGTGGGCGAAAAGAAATCGGCGCTGCATCGACATCCGAAGAGGGTGAAATCCCCACGAAGAAGATAGCCAAGTCGGGACAAGGCGATGCCAAAATGAAGAAAATCCCCCTTGATCCATCGATCCTTCCAAAGCTAGTAATCGGCACCGAGCTAGATCCTAAATAGGAAAGCGCGCTCGTCACGTTCCTCCAAAATAATAAAGATGTTTTTGCTTGGAAACCATATGATATGCGGGTATTCCTAGGGAGGTGATCGAGCACTCTTTACACGTCAAAGATGATGCGAAACCTATTAAACAACGATTACGCCGTTTTGCTTAGGATCGAAAAGATGCTATCAAGGAAGAACTTACAAAACTCTTAGCCATCGGATTCATCAAAGAGGTTTACCATCCCACCGACCGGCTAACCCGGTCTTGGTTCGGAAGAAGAAAGGGCAATGGCGCATGTGCGTTGACTACACCGATCTCAACAAAGCATGCCGTAAAGATCCATTCGAATTGCCTTGCATCGACAAAGTCGTAGATTCTATAGCCGGTGCCCGACTTCGAGTTTTACGACATTACTCGAGGCTACCACCGAGATCAGCTTGAAGGAATCCAAGCGCACGAAAACATCATTCATCACGCCGTTTGGAGCTTCTTGCTACATCACGATGCCCTTGGTCCAGAAGAATGCCGGAGCCACGTACCGAGCGCATGATCCGGAGATGCTTTCGAGGCGCGGATCGGGAAAAACGTGGAAGCTTATGTCGACGATGTCGTCATCAAGACCTTGCGGAAGGAAGACCTAATTGCCGACTTAGAAGAAACCTTCTCAATCATTCGGACCTTCGAATGAAGTTGAACCGGAGAAATGCACATTCGGCATGCCATCGAGCAACTGCTCGGCTTCATGGTGTCCCATCGTGGCATCGAAGCTAACCAAGAAGAAAATCAACGCTATTTTGAATATGAAGCCCCCGAGTAACCGGAAAGATGTCCGAAGCTCACGGCTTTTGCATGGCGGCGCTAAGCCGATTCATCTCCCGACTCGGCGAGCGAGGCATGCCTTTTTCAGGTTATTGAAGAAAACCGATGACTTCCAATGGACCGGGAAGCCCACAAAGCCTTTGAATATTTCAAAAAGTTTCTCACGACGCCCGTCCTAGCCTCACCTCGGCCCTCGGGAACCCTGTTGTCGTATGTCTCGGCGACTCACCGGGTGGTCAGCACGGTTTTCGTCGTTGAGCGTGAGGAAGAAGGACGAGTCCGAGAAGATTCAAAGGCCAATCTACTTTGTTAGCGAAGTGCTTGGTAGGAGCCAAAATTCGCTACCCTAGGTACAAAAATTATTATATGGTGTTCGATAACCGCGAGGAAATTGGCGCACTATTTTCAGGGGTCACTCGGTCACCATCGTCACTTCCTTTCCACTCGGCGATGTCATCCATAACCGGGAGGCGACCGGGCGCATCACAAAAGTAGGCTCGGGCTGATGCCGCTAGACTTAACTTTCAAGGCGAGAACGTCTATAAAGTCACAAGCCCGGCGGATTTCTGGCCGAGTGGACCGAACAACAAGAAGATGTACCTAGGGAAGACCTACAATACTTGACCATGCACTTTGATGGGTCCAAGAGGATCATTGGCTTGGGAGCGGAGTCGTGCTGATCTCCCCGGCGGAGAAAGGGCTGGTATGTTCTTCATATTCATTTCCCCGCCTCACACAACATCGTCGAGTACGAAGCCTGCTGCATGGCACGGGACTTGCTCATTTCACTCGGGATACGAGCGGTTGGTTGTGAGAGGAGATTCCCAGCTGGTTGTCAACCAAGTGATGAAAGACTGGTCCTATTTAAACAACACCATGGAAGCTTATCGACAAGAAGTCCGCAAACTTGAAGACAGGTTTGATGGACTAGAGCTATCCCATGTCTTGAAACATAACAATGAGGGCGGCGACGAGTTGGCGCAGTTCGAGTCCAAGCGAGAAGCCGCCCCAAC
Organism: Oryza australiensis; assembly: GCA_019925245.2. Classification (NCBI taxonomy): domain Eukaryota; kingdom Viridiplantae; phylum Streptophyta; class Magnoliopsida; order Poales; family Poaceae; genus Oryza; species Oryza australiensis. The sequence continues at coordinate 144,152 of JAIFGZ020000711.1, forward strand.
GGACGTTTTCTTAGAACACCTTTACAAGCCAACTGTCGTTGCCAAATCAACTCTAATGAGGAAGCTACAAACCAGGTTGCCATGCTTGACGCCGACTGGAGGACACCGCTCATCAAATGTTTAACTCAGCAAGGGCTGCGGGAAGACCGGGATGAGGTGGAACGAGTCCGGCGTCGCTGTCAGGGGTACGTCATGGTTGATTCTGCACTATACAAGAGAAGCCCTTCTTGAGTCACGATGAGATGCGTCACGCCCGAAGTAGGACGACAACTATTACAAGACATCCACTCGGGTGTATGCGGCGATCACGTGCGGCTTGCACCTTGGTGGGCAAAGCTTATAGACAAGGCTTCTTCGGCTCACGGCGGTCTCAGCCGGACAAAGTGGTTCGCACGTGTGACGGCTGCCGTTCTTCACCCGACAAAGCCGTGTTCCAGCCCAAGAGCTACAAACAATTCCATTATCATGGCCGTTTGTGGTGTGGGACTTGGACATGGTCGGCCCATTCAAAAGGCTCGAGGAGGATTCACACATTTGTTCGTCGTCATCGACAAGATCTCCAAGTGGATTGAAGCTAAGCCGGTTGCAACAATCAATGCGAGATAAAGCACGAGACTTTATCCTCAACATCGTGCACCGTTTGGTGTTCCAAACGAGAATTATAGTTGACAATGGAACTCAATTCACTTTGGAGGCGTCTTCTAGGAATTACGTGAAGATTTTGGCATCAAAATCTGTGCGCATCCGTCGCACACCGTAAAAGTAATGGGCAAGTTGAACGCGCCAATGGCATGGTTCTCCAAGGCATCAAGGCCCGAGTGTTTGATAGGCTCAAACCTTACGCCGGCAGATGGGTCCAAGAATTGCCTTCGGTCCTATGGTCACTACGGACTACGCCCGGTCGGGTTATCGGCCAAACTCCTTTCTTCCTAGTTTACGGGGCGAAGCCATGTTGCCGAATGAAATGGAGTATGAATCTCTTCGAGTCCGTAGTTTCAACGATGAGCGCTATGATCAAGACCGAGTGGATGACATGACCCGACTTGAAGAGGCCCGTGAGGCAGCCTTGATCCAGTCGGCAAGATGTCTTCAAGGACTTAGACGATACCATAGTCGCAATGTTCGGGCACGAGAATTCATTGTCGGCGATTTGGTTCTACGCAAGATTCAGACCACCAAAGACCATCACAAATTATCTCCACTATGGGAAAGACCATACATAATCGCTGAGGTGACTCGGCCAGGAGCATATCGACTAAAGCGTGAAGATGGATCCATGGTGGAGAACTCCTGGAATATCGAACATCTTCGATGATACTATGCTTAAATTGCTTTAAGTTTCATGTTATTCTCGATTGCCAACCTCAAGCAAGATGAGTTCTTGAGTTGGACGGGGGCTAGCTATGCGTGTCAATAAAGCATGATTTTTTTGACAACTTGTTTATATTTGGTTTATCATTGTTTAGTGTTTTGATTCGAGTTCAATAGATAAGGACCGAGAATTTTTGATGACCTAATCAAACTTAGGCTTGGTGACAATCGGACAAAAATTACTTAAGAAATTTTCTACGAAGACTCGGGTCAAGGCATTAACATAAATAACTTAGATATCTACAAGTTCACATCGGAGGTTACAAGCAACATTCACAAAGTTATTAAGATCGAAAGTTATCAACTACATCGGCGGCTACTTTTTTGGTCGACTCCTGCTTCACTTGATCAACTCTAAAGCTTGCTCGTCGAAGTGCCATCGGCGAAGCCTTCCCGACCGAGTCAACATCTCTCCGAGGATAGAGTGACTTGGCTTGCGCAAGAGCGAAGCCTACTCCCATGGTGGCCGCTTCGAGATATTAGCCGTGTACATTTTCGGGGCCCTCCGAGCTTGTCGAAGACTTCAACGGCATCCAATGAGCTTGTCCCGAGTCCATGTTGGAACAGCGCCAACGAGATCGGCTTAGCTGCGTTTGCAATGTCGTCCTTACACTTTCGGCCCTTCGAGACCGCTCAAGCAAAAACATCAAACTAGGCTCGAGACTTGATTTTGCTAGCTGCAAGAGACATATGATTACACGTACACCTTTGTGAGGTCAAGGTTCCGGCTGGTCGAATTTACCTTTGAACTCGATTCCAACTCGGCTTTGTCGGCATTAGCTTTTTCCGGTTGGAGTGGAGTATGTGGACTTCGACGAGTTCTCTCGCAACATCAAGAAAATTTCTTGACATCAAGATCAAGACAGATTACAAATAGAGGCATAAAGAGACCAAGATGATTAAACTTACTCCCGACTGAACCCCGGAGGTCAAGGTTCTCTTCTCGGAGCGCGGCAATCACTCTCGCAAGGCGGCCTCTCTTGATGTAGCCTCTTCCCGAGTGACCTTGAGCTCCACTGGATGTTCTCCAGGAATTGAAGTGGGGGACCAGCTTCTCGAGGGCGTCAAACTTGGCCATTGATCGGCAATATACTCTCGCACGCGAGTTCGGAGTTAGTCGACTAAAAGAAACTGTGAGGTTATGATAGAGAAGAGCGATGCTTATAGTGGCGCGAAAGAGGAAATTTTGGGAAGACGAAGTGGCGGGGATCACCTCGAGGCTTCGTAAAAAGACTTGAGGGTTTTGCTAAGTCATCTCGCGATTGGGCCGAGCCTATGAGAGACTTATGGCCCAGCTAAGGTGTGGCTTGACACGTGTCCTTAGGGACTTAAGTGGATGGACTTAAGCGATTTGCCCCGGCAATATGCACGTGTCACATAGCCCAATACCTTTAGAATCCTTTCATATCGCGGTTTGCACAACTTCATGAGAAGTTGGCACGATGCAATTTGAAAGGTAACAAACGAGTTAAGTTTTTCATGGATGTCATCGATGACGGGGACTGTTTGGTTTTTAAGCATTTGATTAAATGATTATATCAATGCATTTTCTACCTTGGTGAAGATCTTTTTAGATTAAGACTAATATTATGGCAGGAGCTATATAATATTTTGGTCGTATTTTCGATGACTGAAAAATTTGTTTACCTATGAGGGTCGATTAAATTATTTTTCCGAGATGACTCGGGCAAATCAACTCGGATAAGCATGAGCTTGCCGAGTGAATTGATTTCTTACCCATGAGGGGTAATTAAATTATTTGTTGCGAGACGACTCGGGCAAATTTACTCGGATAAGCATGAGCTTGCCGAGTGATGTGTTATATGATTTTTTATGATTGCTTTAGCTTGAGCTAAGCATTTATATGAGTATAATTTTTTATAGTTCTTGACTATATGCTTAGTCGTTTTTGTCTAACCACATAGTCGGGGCTACACCTAATTACGTGCATCGGGAGATGCACCTAGATATTTATTTTTGAGAATTTTTTGAGATATTTTCCAGACCTTCACAGTCTTTTTATCGAGATGATAAAGAACTCGGGAAATTCGGGCAGAGAGATGATGGAACCACTTGGCAGCGAAGCACTCAGCCAAAGAGTCACTCGACTGTGTGGTTCTTTGGTTCGAGGCAAAGTTATCTCGTCGATTGCGAAGGTCTCGAGGGCTACAAAGTGGAGATTATTGCAATCGGATGCGATGGGTTACACAGAGGCTACGCTAGCTGAAAACAAAAACTTTTAACCGCGCAAACCGAAACACTTGCAAGTAAGGGCCGATAGATCGTTACCGATTGGAGTGTGCGGTGGAAACAGCCAATCGGGGCTATCCGATCCGAACAGTGTAGCCGATTCCCGTAAGCCGACGGCCAGATACACGGGGACAGCCGATTCGCCAATCAGCCGATTCGCAGATGCCGTAGCCGATCCGAGTCATCCGACCGTGTTCTCACGCCCGCTCCGATGCGCTCGACCGCAACCGATTCCTCCACGGCCGATGAACAGCGTGCAACGTAGCAGCGCCTCTACCGGTATCCACACGTCCGGGGACGAACGCCGAACACCCGTGTGCTAGCACGCGATGTAAGGCTAGGGTTTGGCTCGAAAGTGGGGAGGGTTTCCGTGGAGATTGATCTCGGCGACTTTCGTTGTGGATTCGGTTCAATGCGATGCAATTGACGTGCCGCAGCTCTCCACCCCTCCCTCCTTTATATAGAGTTGGCCGACCGGGACTAGTGGCCGATCAGGACTCTATTTTGAATCGGATCCTATCCGAATCTCACGAAGTTGGTCACGCATACGTCGTAAGCCTATATGACTCTATCCGATCTCGGATCCCTATCTCGATCGAGCCGTATTCGAGTCCAACTCGAATGCCTATTCTTATCCCCTTAAGCGTGCAACCCCGTAGGTTCAGGTATACTTGGTTTCGGCTATAGTCTAGCTTAGCCAATCGTCGGCTCGAGTCCAACTCAGCCGCACATTGCCTGCGGCGCCTAGCAAGCACATATTGACACCATAGTATACAAGAATATAATATCGGCTCGAACCTGCAATGTGTACACAAATCCCTTTGCCTCACGATACCGGTTAAGCTATAGGCAAGATGTGTGCCATCCCTTCAATAGCTTAACCATTCACTCGAATCGTATTGGATTATCATGCGTTGATTGACTCCTCAATCAACTTAGCATGGCCATGCATTTCCATAATCCGGTACCTCGAGGGGCCCAGAGATATCTCTCCAAAGGAGGGGCAAATTCCATCTTGATCACTCACATCCCACTCCATGTTTCATAGCAAACCCGAAAACTACCTTTATAACTACCCGATTACTGAATAGCGTTTGGTAGTCCCAAAGTAGGCTACTACACATGTTGGAATCCATGGTGATCTCGAGGTCTAAGGACTTTGTACCAACACTACGAGACCAATTAATGGCACATTAATTCCCGTAGTGTCTCATGGTGGGTCTATCCAACAATGTGTTACGTAACACATATGCCCATGTTTATTGATTTGGTATCTCCATACCCATGATCTATGAGACATGATCATCAATCAATAGACATGCCGATCTTAGAATCATATTAGTTCCAATAATATGATATATGATCAAGGATCATTTAGAAATAGATTCATACATATCGAGTCTCATAAATAAGTCACGTACTTATTGATCAATACAAGAAGACACCGTGTCGGGCGACAAACACTTTGCCTTGTTCTCGATTATAAAAGTAATATCCCTTAGTTTCCTTAGGATATCCCACAAAGAAGCACTTGTCGGATTTGGGTGTGAGCTTGTCGGGATCGTAAATATTTTACATAAGCTTCACATCCCCAAATTTTGAGAAAAGACAAACTAGGGGTTGCCCTGTCCATATCTCATATGGTGTCTTTTCAAGCCGACTTAGATGGAACTCTATTTAGTGTGAGCGCAGTTGTTTCAAGAGCATATCCGAGAAGGATAACGAAAGATCACTTTGGCTCATCATCGACCGTACCATGTCCAACAAGGTGCGATTTCTTCGTTCGGACACTCCGTTCCATTGTGGAGTTCACTGGCGGAGTCAACTATGGAACAATTCCACAATCTTTCGAGATGATTACCAAACTCTTGGCTCAAGTATTCTCCTCCACGATCGATCGTAGAAACTTGATTGTTTTCCTAAATGATTCGTACTTCATTCGGAATTCTTTGAACTTTTCAAAGGATTCGGACTTATGCCTCATTAAGTAGATATAACCATATCTACTAAAGTCATCAGTAAAGGTAATGAAGTACGATAACCACCCTGTGGCCGTTGAGCTCATTGGTCCACATACATCGAAGTACGTACGAGTTCCGGCAAGTCACTTGCTCTCTCCGTGTCCCGTGAAAGGTGCCTTTGTCATCTTACCAAGTAAACAAGACTCACATATCTCAAATGATTCAAAATCAAAAGAGTGAAGCAATCCATCCTTATGGAGCTTCTCCATGCGTTTCTTATTTATATGGCCTAAGCGACAATGCCGGATAAACGTGGGGTTTGTATCATTAGAGAGTTGCCTTTGTATTAATGTTATAGATGGGAGACGCTTCAAGATTCAAAACGTATAATCCATTCACCAATGGAGCATGAAAATAGAACATATCTCTGAGATGTATTGAACAACCATTGTCCATTGATCTAAAATCATATCCTTCCGCTTGCAAACATGAAGCGGAAATAACGTTTTGACATAGTGTTGGAACACAATAACAATTATTTAATTCCAAAACTAATCTTGAAGGCAGATGAAGTGAGTGCTGTGCCGACGACAGCGTAGCAACGCTTGCTCCATTGCCGACGCACGGAGTTCACCTCGCCCTTCTCAATCCTCTACTTCTTTTCATTCCTTGCAACGATTTGCAAATATGAGCTACTGATCCGGTATCAAATACCCAAGAGTCAGTAGGTGAAGTAGCAAGATTAATGTCTATAACATTAATACCGAAGCGTAAGTCGTACTTTGCTTCTTTTTGAGATCCTCCATGTACTTCTTGCAGTTCCTCTTCGGTGGCTTTGTCTCCTTGCAATAGAAGCAAACGACATCGATGCCGCCGACCCCTTCTTGCCCTTCTTTGCATTAGAGGCACTCGCGATCTCATCGGGAGTTAACTTCCTCTTGGTGAAAGTTTCTTTACGAGGTGGTTTGCGCTTAGCCTATCGCATCATCATCACATGATGATCGTTTTCTGGATACTCTCCTCACTGTCTTTAGCATCCCATGCAATTCAGCCAAGGTTCTATCCATATTGTTCATGTGATAGTTTAATATGAATGGCTCGAAGCTCGGAGGGCGCGACCGGAGAATCACATCGGTAGCCAACTCTTGGCTAAGGGGAAAACCTAGTTTTTCCAGACTCTCGATATAGCCAATCATCTTTATCACATGCGGATGACGGGATTCCCTCAACAAGCCCGCACACAAAGAAGGACTTTGAGGTGTTGAACCTCTCGGCCCGAGCTTGGTTCTCAAACATACCACGCTGTCCTCGAATAATAGTGTGAGCATCATTGCTCTCATATGCTTCGAAGCTCGGGGGACATTGTAGCTAGCATGAGACAAAGCTTATATCTAGGGCATCATTAGTGTGCTTCTCGTAAGCCCTCCGTGCGGTTGCGGTGGCATTATTTGGCAAATCCTCGGGATAGGGTACTTCAAGAACGTACTCCTTACGCTCTTGCTTGAGAATAATTCTCAAGTTTCGATACCAATCCCTAAAGTTTGTCCCATTTAATTTTTCCTTTTCGAGAATAGACCGCAAATTAAAGGTACCGGGTGTAGTATTAGCCGCCATTTATTCTACAACGAAAAACAAAGTTTAGCACAATGTTTATGCTATGTCTATTGTTAAACAATTTAACATTAGACTCCCATTACGTATTTTACACCTTCCCTCTAGGTTACGTATTGGGTCAAGATCCACATGTTAATTAATTTTCTAGTGAGCTTTGGCATCACCGCTAGAAAATTAGTAACATCGTAAGCAACACCTTGCTAATCACATCTCTATGTGACTCTTGTTGTTGGTGTGGCACCTCCATGCCCCGGCGCCAACCTATGCCCCAAGGCCCAAAACTATTTTGATAGCCTTGTTAAGTCAACCAAACGCTCTGCTTGTATATGTCCGAAATATACCCCCTCGTGTTATGATAGAGAATGGCACTCTGCTTGGGCGGACCCACCATTGACGAGCATAACGGTGACGAGTGCAACGTTTGGAAGGGCATCTTTACTACTTAATTTTGCGAGGGATGCTATCCTATCAAACAAACATATCACATATATGAAAGCGAGGTAGAATAGCATGAAATAGTATGGCCCCCTTCACATGGTGATCTCCATCTCCATGTCGCGCGCCGAGATCTCCATCTTCGGCACCATCTTCCAATGTGCATGATGCTTGATTTCTTCAAACTAAGCTACTACTATAGAAGCTCTAATTGAAGATTACATCGACTCGCAGTCGTGAAAGAATATTACAAGCATTGCACGTATGAAAGAATATTACGGGGTTTGCACATATGAAAGAATATTACATGCATCACATGCATCTCATACATCTCATACATACAATAGGGCCATACCATCTCAAAGCATTCTTTGCAAAAACAAGTTAGGCGTGGAAACGTTTTCTACCTATCGCAGAAGCGGCACCGAGGCGACCCATAAGGGGGTACACACACGGCGGTCCCGATACACTATCAAGGAGATGGTTTGCGCGGGCGCGAGGCAAAGCAAACAAGATCGGACTACGAGATAGCTTCGGCATAATCACATTATACCGTTCCGATACACTATCAAGGAACGCTATCTTGAAGCTGACTCAAACCGAGTTCTATGGACATTGCTTCGACCTAATCACATTACGCCGTTCCGACACACTATCAAGGAACGCAATTACCATCAACTCTCCTCAACAAATCTGTAAAACCGATTGATCTAATCAACCCGTGCGCAAAACTTGTTCCAGATCCAATCTAAAACCCGAACTAAGCAAGATTAGCTCGATACCACTGATGGGTTACGCGGAGGCTACGCTAGCCGAAAATAAAAACTTTTAACCGCGCAAACTAGGAACACTTGCAAGTAAGGGCCGATAGATCGTTACCGATTGGAGTGTGCGGCAAAAACAGCCAATCGGGGCTATCCGATCCGGAACGTGTAGCCGATTCCCGTAGCGGCGATGCCGATACCCGGGATGGCCGATTCGCCAATCGCCCGATTCGCGAGATGCCGTAGCCGATCGAGTCGTCCGACTGTGTTCTCACGCCTCGCTCCGATGCGCTCGACCGAGGACAATGCCGGAACACCCGTGTGCTAGCACGCGATGCAAGGCTAGGGTTTGGCTCGAAAGTGGGAGAGGTTTCCGTGGAGATTGATCTCGGCGACTTCGTTGTGGATTCGGTTCAATGCGATGCAATTGACGTGCCGCAGCTCTCCACCCCTCCCTCCTTTATATAGAGTTGGCCGCGGGACTAGTGGCCGATCGGGACTCTATTTTGAATCGGATCCTATCCGAATCTCACAGAGTTGGTCACGCATACGTCGTAAGCCTATATGACTCTATCCGATCGGATCCCTATCCGATCGAGCCGTATTCGAGTCCAACTCGAATGCCCGTCTTATCCCCTTAAGCGTGCACCACCGTAGGTTCAGGTATACTTGGTTGCGTGCAACCCAATACCTTTAGAATCCTTTCATACCGCGGTTTGCGCAACTTCATGAGAAGTTGGCACGATGCAATTTGAAGGTAACAAACAGTTAAGTTTTTCATGGTATCCCGATGAGGCTGTTTGGTTTTTAAGCATTTGATTAAATGATTATATCAATGCATTTTTCTACCTTGGTGAAGATCTTTTTAGATTAAGACTAATATTATGGCAGGAGCTATATAATATTTTGGTCGTATTTTCGATATGACCGAAAAATTTGTTTACCTATGAGGGTCGATTAAATTATTTTTTCCAAGATGACTCGGGCAAATCAACTCGGATAAGCATGAGCTTGCCGAGTGAATTGATTTCTTACCCATGAGGGGTAATTAAATTATTTGTTGCGAGACGACTCGGGCAAATTTACTCGGATAAGCATGAGCTTGCCGAGTGATGTGTTATATGATTTTTATGATTGCTTTAGCTTGAGCTAAGCATTTATATGAGTATAATTTTTTATAGTTCTTGACTATATGCTTAGTACATTTTTGTCTAACCACATAGTCGGGGCTACACCTAATTACGTGCATCGGAGATGCACCTAGATATTTATTTTTGAGAATTTTTGAGATATTTTCCAGACCTTCACGTCTTTTTATCGATGATAAAGAACCCGGAAATTCGAGCGAGAGATGATGGAACCACTTGGCGGGAGAAGCACTCGGCCAAAGAGTCACTCGACGTGTGGTTCTTTGGTTCGAGGCAAAGTTATCTCGTCGACCGCGAAGGTCTCGAGGGCTACAAAGTGGAGATTATTGCAATCGGATACGATGGGTTACACGGAGGCTACGCTAGCTGAAAACAAAAACTTTTAACGCGCAAACGAAACCAAACACTTGCAAGTAAGGGCCGATAGATCGTTACCGATTGGAGTGTGCGGTGGAAGCGACCAATCAAGGCTATCCGATCCGGAACAGTGTAGCCGATTCCCGTAAGCCGCACAGATGCACAGGGACGTAGATTCGCCAATCAGCCGATTCGCAGATGTCGTAGCCGATCCGAGTCATCCGACCGTGTTCTCACGCCCGCTCCGATGCGCTCGACCGCAACCGATTCCTCCACGCCGATGAACGGCGTGCAACGTAGCGGCGCCTCTACCGGTATCCACACGTCCGGGGACGAACGCCGAACACCCGTGTGCTAGCACGCGATGTAAGGCTAGGGTTTGGCTCGAAAGTGGGGAGGGTTTCCGTGGAGATTGATCTCGGCAACTTCGTTGTGGATTCGGTTCAATGCGATGCAATTGACGTGCCGCAGCTCTCCACCCCTCCCTCCTTTATATAGATTTGGCCGACGGGACTAGTGGCCGATCAGGACTCTATTTTGAATCGGATCCTATCCGAATCTCACAGAGTTGGTCACGCATACGTCGTAAGCCTATATGACTCTATCCGATCGGATCCCTATCCGATCGAGCCGTGTCGAGTCCAACTCGAATGCTGTTCTTATCCCCTTAAGCGTGCAACCCCGTAGTTCAGGTATACTTGGTTTCGGCTATAGTCTAACTTAGCGATCGTCGGCTCGAGTCCAACTCGGCCGACGTCATCAACTCTGCGCGGCGCCTAGCAAGCACATATTGACACCATAGTATACAAGAATATAATATCGGCTCGAACCTGCAATGTGTACACAAATCCCTTTGCCTCACGATACCGGTTAAGCTATAGGCAAGATGTGTGCCATCCCTTCAATAGCTTAACCATTCACTCGAATCGTATTGGATTATCATGCCGTTGATTGACTCCTCAATCAACTTAGCATGGCCATGCATTTCCATAATCCAAGTACCTCGAGGGCCCGGAGATATCTCTCCAAAGGAGGGGCAAATTCCATCTTGATCACTCACATCCCACTCCATGTTTCATAGCAAACCCGAAAACTACCTTTATAACTACCCGACTACGGAATAGTGTTTGGTAGTCCCAAAGTAGGCTACTACACATGTTGGAATCCATGGTGATCTCGGGTCTAAGGACTTTGTACCAACACTACCTCGAGACCAACTAATGGCACATTAATTCTGTAGTGTCTCATGGTGGGTCTATCCAACAATGTGTTCTCTAACACATATGCCCATGTTTATTGATTTGGTATCTCCATACCCATGATCTATGAGACATGATCATCAATCAATAGACATGCCGATCTTAGAATCATATTAGTTCCAATAATATGATATATGATCAAGGATCATTTAGAAATAGATTCATAGATATCGAGTCTCATAAATAAGTCACGTACTTATTGATCAATACAAGATGTCTATTTCATGGGCCAGAATAACACTTTATTCATAAATACATAAACATTGACGTGATATCCAACATCTCCATGTTGCCTCTAGGGCATATCACTAACGAGATACCCTCATGGCAATCTTGTCCGACTAGTAACCGGGATAGGTTACGCCTAATGATTATGTAAACGAGGCTATGACTTGGGTGTTACGTTGCCGATCGGATAAGGCAACGACTCATAGTCATAACTTGGTAAGATTGAGGAAACCGACTTAGAATATGATAGGGTTTCGGACTTGTAAGCCCACCCTCCAAGACTATATAAGGAGGGTAAGGGGCGTCCCTCGAGGATATGTGCGATATATGTTATATGTGACACACGAGATCAAGAGATCAATACAACACTCGGCGGATCGAATCCCAAAACAGAGTAGGGTATTACCTCACGAGAGGGCTCGAACTGTCTAAACCCTTTTTTCCACTTAACCCATCGTGTTTGGTGAACTTTCGCACCCCCAATTTCTTTTGCCGAAACCAAGTTTCGACGAAAGGAGGCCCATAAGGAGGCGAAATAGACTTTTTCAAGGAAGGAAGGGAAAATGGGTCGAAGGGGAAGGCTGGCCGAGAGGGGTGATGGGAAAGTGGGCCGGCCTCAACGCCGGTCGCCCAGGATGGCGGCCGATCGCTCGGCTAAACACGGCCAAGACCAACGGATTTGGCGGCACGACGGCCGGCCGCATGGCCGACGGTGGCGCGGCGGCAACCGGTCACCGGCGGCGACCGGCGAGCGAGGAGAAGCGGCTTGCGGCGTGGGAGGCGGCACGAACGGCGCACGGGGCAGCGTGGAAGGGACAAGCATGCTTGCGCACGGACATGGGCGGCGGCACGGCCGACGGCGGCGTGAGTGGCGGCGGCACGCGGCGCGACGCAGCAAGGTGCTACGCGGCGAGACCGGGTGAGACCGGCGGCGGAGCGTCTAGCGAGGCGGCGGCGGGCGGGCGGAGGTATTCGGCGGGGTCGGCGTGAGCAAAGGCGCGACACGCCTGGGAGGGCGTTGGGGAGGATGGCACGAGGCCGGTGACGTGCGGAGGAAGAAAGCCAGCACGGCTCGACGGCCGACGGCAAGAGGATGGCGGCGCGAGACCAAAAGCGCGGCGCACGACGTGAAACGACCCGCGCGGCACGCATGCGCCGGGGCTGGGCTAGGGCGGCACCAAATGGGAGGATGAGAGAGAACAAAAGGGGTGGAGAGGAGAATTTCTCACGGCGGCCGAGAGATGGAAGGGACAACGGCGCGGCGAAATGCGGCAAGCAAAGAATTGGGGAAAAGTGCGGGAAAACGTGTTCCCAAGGGCGGCGAAGGTGGTGGTGGTGTTGGAACGGTGCGGCGTGGAGCGGTTCGGCGGGCGGCGACCGGTGTGAGCTTCGGCGGCGGCGGCACGGGGTCCTATGGCACGGGAGCATGGGAAGCACGAGAGAGCGCGATGGTGAAAGGAAGAGGTGCGCTATGATGCGGGAAGCTTTATAGGATTTGGGATGGACGGACGTGGCCGGGAAGAGCGGGAACAGCGGCGCGACGTGGGCGGACAGCGCGAGAATTGGAAACCGACCGTTGCGGCATTTCGGGCGCCGGCTTTGCGGGCGGAGTGGGGAAATGGCACGGGAGAGAGTAGCGCGGATTTGGGCGAGTCGGTCCACGCGCGCGCGTTGGGGAGGCGAGTGCGGGAAACGCGGGCGCAGGCGCGGCCATGGCGGCGTCGGCCGAGAAGAGCGGGAGGAGAGGGATGACCCCTACAGGTTGGGCCCACCTGTTGGCGGCTCGGAGAGAAAGGGAGGGTGTGACAGCTAGGGCCCACGCGTCGGCGAAACACGAGAGAGAGCGAGTGAGAGACGCAAAGCAGGACTTGCGCAAGAAGAAGCCAGCGAGCTGGGCCAAACCGGGAAGGTGATTTACACTTTTGGAGAACGGGCGAAAGCGGCCCAAGAACAGAACAAGATTTAAATTCGTTTTCCTTTTATTTAATCAGATAAATCATCTTTATATTTTTGTAAACACTTCCATTGCTCAATTAATTCCGAAAAAAATCATGAAAATATATGGGCATCCAAAGTATTTTTAACAAATATAAAAAATCATATAATGAATTAAATAATTTATTTAAATAATTACTTAAATACTTTTATATTATTAAATCATTTCGGAGCTCCAAAATTTCACGGAAAATTTCAGAGAGTACTTTAGGGCATGGAGAATATTTCAAAAATATTTCTAGCCATGATTTTTATAGGAAAATTTAATTTTCTTAATTAATTAACTTGATTTAATTACTTTCACTTTCCATAATTTCTAGAAAATGTATTTTTAGACGATTTTTAATCCCGATTGAAAATAGGGGCGTGACTAGGGGACTAAGAATCGGCACTGAAGTCACTATATGTGAAGGATTCGTCAATGGCAAGCCGATGTCCGAGATGCTAGTCAATGGAGGGGTCTTTGTCAACCTAATGCCCTATGCAACTTTTAGAAGTGGGGAAAGGAGCAGAAGACACGATCAAGACAAACATGATTCTCAAAGACTTCGGCAACCCTTCGAGAGGGCAAGGGAGTTTTAAATGTTGAGTGACCATGGCAACAAGACCATGCCCACCACGTTTTCGTCATCGACGGGAAGGGGTCATATAGCCTACTACTAGGAACGGATTGGATTCACGCCATCTGCTTTGTATTCCTTCTACAATGCACCAAATTCTGATCCAGTGGCAAGGCGACAAGATATAGATCGTGCCAGCTGACAGGTCAATCAATGTTGTTAATGCAGATTTGCCACTCTGGGAAATCGATGGTATTGATTGCCTCTCCGGCAAAATCTGGCAAGCCAATTTTCGAAGGGTGTTCGATTTTGATATACTGCCCATTGGAGACGATGAGCCGCAATTGCTACTTTGAAGGCGTCGTGGAGGGCTCGAGCGTCTACAGCGAGGACACCGTGGACGACAACGACGGCAAACATGGGCAAGGTTTTATGTTGGCCGATGAGCTAGAAGAAGTTGACATAGGAACGAGAGAAGACGAGGCCTAGGGAGACATACATTAGCAAAAATATGTCTTCTCATTGTAGGTCCAAGCTAATCAATTTATTAAAAAGAATACAAAGACTGTTTTGCTTGGGATTATTGTGAGATGCCTGGTCTTAGCCCATCCATTGTCGTGCATCGGCTGCCTATAAAGCCTAGATATCGGCAATACAAGCAGCCTCCCAGGAGGTTTAAAGCCGATATGTATGATGCAATCAAAGCCGAAATCACTCGGCTGTACGATGCCGAATTTATTCGGTCCGCCGATATGCGAGTGGGAATCTCACATAGTTCCAATACTAAGGAAAAATAGCAAGCTTAGGGTGTGTATCAACTTTAGGGATTTGAACAAGGCTACCCCCAAGGACGAGTACCCGATGCCTATAGCCGATCTGCTAATGGATGCGCCTCCGGCCACAAAATCATAAGTTTCATGGACGGCAATGCAGGTTACAACCGAGATATTCATGGCCGAAGAAGACATTCACAAGATAGCTTTCGGATGCACGGGGGCAATTGGCCTGTATGAATGGGTCGTCATGACGTTCGGCTTGAAAAATCTTTGGAGCTACGTATCAAAGGGCCATGAACTACATTTTCCATGATTGGCTCCCGGTAGAAATTTACATTGATGACGTCGTTGTTAAATCCAGGGAAGCGGGGAGACCATAGCCGATCTAAGACAGGTTTTGAAGTGTGCATTCGGAGTATCGGTAGGGCAATTTTAGGATTTCTTGTTCACGAAAGAGGAATTGAAGTTACACCAAGGAGCGTTAATGCAATAAAAACCATTCAGCCTCCAAAGAACAAGAAGGATCTACAGTCTCTGATCGGCAAAATCAATTTCGTCAGGCGGTTCATAGCCAATCTGTCAGAAAAGATGGAGCCGTTCACACCACTACTTCGGCTGAAGGCCGATCAAGCATTCACTGGGGGGCAGAGCAGCAGAAAGCACTTGGACAATATCAAGGACTATCTAGGGCCCTATTTCTTTCAGCTTCTGCTTCTGTAGAAGCAAGCTTTTGGCTTCTGAGTTCTGGCTACTACTACCTCCAGAAGCTAAAACTACAAAAGCTGAGTCTGTTTCACAACTTTCTTCAGGATTAGCTTTTGGACCAAACGGAGTTCAAAATATCCAAAAACGGAGTTCAAAATATCCTTCGGGGGAAGCCAGACAAACTAGTGCATTACAGTGGTAGGTGGATAATTTTTCTTCTCAGAAGCCAGAAAAGCTCACCCTGGTGAGCTTCTAGCTTCTAGCTTTTGTAGTTCAGAAAAGCCAAATGGCTTTGGAGAAGCTAAACATAAAAGCTAGCTATTTCTTTCACTTTTTGTCTACTTTGTAGGTGAAAAGCCGAAGGTAGTGTAAAGAAACAGGGCCTAAGCTCACCTCCGAGTCTTAATCTCTTCGCAAAAAGGATACTATTCAGGTTATATCATTGGCCGACGAAAAATTCGTCGGCTGGCTTTGATTCGGAGGTCGAAGGGAAAGAGAAGGCCATCTTTATCTCGTCGACGGCTTACGGATGCTAAAACAAGGTATTCACCATTGGAAAAATTATGTCTCTTTGTATTTTTCATGCACAAAGTTAAGACATTATCTATTATCCAACGAGTGCTCCGTGGTATGCAAAGCCGACGTGGTAAAATATATGCTATCGGCTCCGGTGCTAAAAGGGTGGGTTGGGAAGAGGATATTTGCCTTAACAGAATTTGATCTACACTATCAGGCACCCAAGGCAGTGAAAGGATAAGCTATAGCCGATTTTATAGTAGAACACAGAGATGATTCAATCGGCTCTGTAGAAATTATGCCTTGGACTCTAACTTTCGATGGCTCGGTTTGCACCAATGGTTGCTGAATCGGCTTGGTAATAATTTCTCTTGGGGGAAGCTTTGAGTTTGCCTTTTCAATCACGCCCCATGCCACAAACAACCAAGCTGAGTATGAAGCCATGCTCAAAGGACTACAACTACTGAAGCAGTTTGAAGCCGACACTATCGAAATAATGGGATATTCACTATTAGTCGCCAGCCAGTTGTCAGGAAAATTTGAATGCAAGAATGACGCGTTGATGGTCTACTATCAAAAATGCCGAGAATTGATGGACAGCTTTCGGCTAGTGACATTAAAGCATATCCCAGGAACAAAACACGAAGCCAATGATCGCTCGGGGGCATCGGGCTACAGCCGATGACGAAGGACGTTGAAGTAGAGATCGCCACCATGACGCCCGACGACTACTTGCAAAATCCTTCCCGCCGTCTTCAAGGAAATTGCGCTACAAGGCTTTGAGATATCTTTTGCTTGATGAAGAACCCTGTACTATTGGACGATCGATGGTGTCTTGCTCAAATGTCTAAATGCCGATCAAGCCAAGGTGGCTATCGGAGAAGTGCACGAAGGGATTTGCGATACGCATCAATCAGCTCACAAGATAAAATGGCTACTTTAAAGAGCGAGGATACTTTTGGCCGACCATGCTTTGGAAAATTGCTTCAAGTATTACAAAGGATGCCAAGACTGTCAAAAGTTTGGAGCTATCCAAAGAGCACCAGCATTGGCTATGAACCCTATCATCAAGCCTTGGTCGTTCGAGAGGTTGGGAATCGACATGATCGCCAGATCAATCCACCCTCAAGCAAAGGACACAAGTTTATATTGGTGGCAACCGATTATTTTACCAAGTGGGTGGAAGCAATTCCTTTGAAGAAAGTTGACTGGGATGCCATCGAGTTTGTTGAGGAAGACATTATATACCAATTCGGCCTCCCTCGGACTATAACTACGGATCGGGGATCTATTTTTATCTCAGATGAGTTTGTTCAGTTTGCCGATGGTATGGGGATCAAGTTACTCAATTCTTCGCCGTATTATGCTCAGGCTAACGGGCAAGCAGAGGCCTCAAATAAAAGTCTAATCAAACTGAAAAGAGAAAGATCGTTGAGTATCCAGAAGCAATGGCACAACCGATTAGCCAAATCACTTTGGGCCTATCGGATGGCTTGCCACGGATCAATCCAGGTGCCTCCGTATAAACCGGTCTACGGACATGAAGCAGTTCTGCCATGGCAAAATATAACAGGCTCAAGGAGGATTCAGTTGCAAGATCAGCTCACAGCTGATGACTATTATAACTTAATGGTGGATGAATCAGAAGACTTAGTTCTATCATGGATGCATGCCCTGGAAAAAGTGATCAGGGACAAGGAGCGAGTAGCCCATCATTATAATAAGAAAGTTGTCCCTACGTCTTTTGAGGAGGGCGAACTCGTTCGGAAGTTAATGTTGCCGATTGGATCAAGAGATAACAAATTCGGCAAGTGGTCACCTAACTGGGAAGGGCCTTTCAAGATCCACAGATGCGTCTCCAATGGAGCCTACATGCTGGAAGGTTTGGACAGAGAGGTGTTTGGATGGGCCCTAAGTGACAAATATCTGAAGAAGTATTACCCCAGTGTTTGGATCAACTCATGATTCGGCTAAAGTCTTGCCGATTCATATTAGCCCATGCATTGAATACGCATCGCCTTTAGGTCGTTTTTGTGCTAAGTTTTTCCCCTAATTTTTATACATCGGTTCTGCCTAGCCGACAGCGGTACAATATTCGGTTTGATAATTTTATTAATGCTGAAGACATCATCAACAAAATTAATGGGGCATACAATACAATATCAAGAATCGGACGCATCGAATCGGACGCATCAAGACAGCAAAATTTTCAAACTTTTCCAACTTTTTGAAGTTTTCAAGTCCAGATTGATCGGCAAGCATGCACATGAATGTCATTGAACAAGGATTGAGTAAACCGATTACAAAGAGTTCGAGCGGTCACAAGATGAACCGTGAGTTTAAGTTACAAAAGTTTCCTAGCCAACTATTACAATCAGTTCAACGGGAAAGAAAGTTGGTGATAGCCGATATCGTCTTACGATGAATATCGTCTATCTCTTCGATGGCTTTGGCATCGGCTGCATCACTTCCCATCACCAGCTTCACCGCCTTGGTCGATCGGTCAAATATGACACGGCCGCCTTGATTTTCACCCGCTGGTCTTCAATTTCCTTCGGCAGGCCGGCCACGTGTTGTTCCTTGACCTGGATCTCAGCTTCGACCTTGGCGAGCTCGGTCGGCAGTTCATCCTGGCGCTTGCAAAGCTGCTCGAGCTTGGCAATCGGTTCGGCCTTTAGAGCATCGAATCTTGCTTTCTCCGCCTTGATCTCCTGCTGGTTAGCCTTGATGGTGGCCGCCAATGTCTGGTTCTCTCGGCAATCGGCTATCCATTGCTTTGCTCTTTCATACTTATGCCGATGCGCCTCTAGAAAAGTGGTCGGTGCGATGATGTCAACCAGGCCGGGTGGGAGCCGAGCCTGGATTTCTTCGAACCGATTATGGATGGAACCGCACGGCGACCGACCGCACCCAAGGAGCTCTCCAGCCAATTGGCAATATCGGCAGCATGGTCCTCGTGTCCTCGTCCATCGGCACCATGGCTTTACCAGCATCTTCGTTCGGATCAATGAACTCTAACAGGTCAAAGCCCAAAAGATCGGTTACGCTCTGAAAGGCAGGAAACAGTTAGAATATTAACAGAAGCGAATGAGCCAATATGTGAAGGTGAGCAAACTTACTTGGATGGCTGGGACTAAATTAACTTCATCATCAGCGTTGCCACCACTTGCAGCCGATGGCGTGTGTTCACTTGATACCTAGGGGGCAGGTGTTGGGGCACGAGGAGGCTAAAAAGGGCGCAAGTTCAGAAATCGGCTGATTAAGGAAGGAAAAATGCAATGATAGAAGCTTACTGAATGAAGGGGAGCCGCTTTCCTCTTGGTGGCCAACTTCTTCCTCTGCCGATGCAAAAGCTACAATGAGGGAAGAATATATATGACAATATTAAAAGATTGGGCAGTGAAAGTGGCTTACCGGCGTCGGACGAACAAAGCGCTTTGGAGGGCTTGGAGTCTTTTGAATGGATGCCACATCGGTTGATGGAGTCTGAGCATACTTGTCAGAGGAGCTTGATTCAGCTGCGACATCATCAATGGCTTTCTCCATTTCTTCGTCCTGAACTTCTTCATCAAGCACAACGTCAACTTCTGGGTTGATGGGGGATAGATCATCGGTCTGGGCTCGCTTCCGCTTCTTCGGTCTCTTCTTCGCTGCAGCCGGTGCAGCGACAGCCAATGGCTTGTCCCTTTTTCCGACGAACTCGCTCACGGGTTTGGCCATGGAGGAGAGTTGATACCATCGACGCGTTGAAGCCGATGATTGACGGGGCCAGCCCACAGCCGTTCGATAGCACCCCTCTAGCGTAGCTCACGGCAACTCCAGTGTTGCTGATCCAAGGAGGAGAGGCTCATCAGTCGTCTGCAAAGACAAAGATATGAGTAATGATATATGCATATGAATAGCTGATGAAGTGAGAAAGTTAAAGAGTAAGTACTTACTGATGGGACCCTGTCAGGATCAACGGTAGTCAGATACATGGAAGCCGATAGGTGAAATAAGTGTAATTTCCATTCCTTCCACCATTGGCTGAAGACAGTTGTCCTGGTGATTGCCAATTCGATATCCCCGAAGCTGCCAAGAGTAGGACCTAGGATACTGAGCAGCCGATGCATCATTATTCTGCCGTCAATCTTGCCTCTCGCTTGGATCTTGTCAGAATAGTACATGCCGATCGACAGTTGGCCCATCCCCAGTTGTCTTGTAGCAACCATCGGATGATAAAACTCATAAGTTTTCTGAACATTCCTCCCTTGGTGGATGCCAACCGGAAGGATGCAAGGGGAGATGGCAGTTAAAAAAATTTCTCTCGGCTTCTCATATTTTGGACAATTAATTTCATCTAGCCGAAGATCGTTTGGCATTTCAAATTTGCTGAAACTTGTCATAACCAAACCAGATAGTGGAATCGGCTGGGAAGCCGTTGTAGAAGTTGCTGAACCAATTCTTGAAGTACTCAACCGAAAGCTTGGATCCAGAGTATGAGAGGCTGCCTCTCCAAATGACATATATCGATGAGTGGTTACTTCTTCATCATCTTCGTACCTCGGCTCAGCTAAGGGAAAATCGGCTTCAAGAAGACTTGGCCACCGAGCGGCTTTGTGGGTGTGGAGGTTGAGCAATAACCGTAACCACCAAGGGCCTCCTGTGTTGATGGCTTTCTTAGAGGACGGCCTAGCCGATACATTGCTCAAGCATTTCGTCACGAATAGCCGAGCAAGTACTTTCCTAAGGATTTTCCTTTTCTCGCGGGGCTTTGGCTAAATGTTGCCGCTTGTTGGTCGGCCCGCAACTTGATCCGAAAACATACTTCTCCAACAACATCATCGGGAAAGCTGTGTGTTCCCTGTTAGAGATTGGGTTGTCCCTCATGTTCATTGAGATAAAACCACTCCAACCTCCTATGCTCTTGGTCTCAAAATTGTGATGGCACTTAATGTCAAGATCGGAAGGGTCAACCTGCTGAGGTTATATCCAGCCCAGTGATCATCACTACGTCCGAAGGGTTGGCATCATCGGCCCTTGTCTAAAAGGAACGCATTTAGCATGTCCGACAGAAATAGCTCGCGGCCGATAAATGGGGTTCGTCCTTGGGCATATCGGCTAAGGTGAGGGCTAGGCATCGACTAATCCCTATTTCATCCCGAAAGCTTGCTTGCTAGCCGATACCCTAGAGTTCCAGGATGGCCAAGTTTTGTCCATTGATGGCCAAGATTTGAAGACCCCTGACCAGTATGCTAAATATGGGTTAGAAAATCTGAAGGGGATCCGATTGGTCTCAGCATTGATGAAGTCGCTAGGGTCTACGTTGTCAATCGGCCCTAACAGGAGTTGGTCAGAGTGAAGGAGGTTGGGAATCGCAATTTGGTGAGCAAGGTGCTACAAATTGAAGAAAAGAAAAGCAAAATTACAAAAAGGGAAAATCCAGATTGCGGTGAATGAAGAGCTAGAGCCGACGAAAACGTACCTCGGGGTATAGCATGGGGGCCGCATCGGAGAGGGTGCTTGAAGACGCCATCGATGGATGTGATCACCGCCACGGAGGAGTTTGCCAACGGAATCTCCTTCGGTTCGACGAAGTCGACGAGGAGCGTAAAGGTTTTGAGGCTAGGGCTTGAAGGTGAAAAGTGGCAGCGTGGTTCATTTAGGTGCAAGGCGGGTATTATTGAAAGAGTTTTTTGTAACAGTCGAAAGGGACTGGGTCGGAAGTCACGGGAATTCAAAAGCGACAAATCCGCGGTACTATCCTATCACGGACTTCAGGGGCATGTGTTAATGACCAAATTTGGTAACAAAAACCCCGAGTTCGGAGCCAAGATTGAAGCGGAATCGGATCAGGAGGCGTAGTGCAGGGAGAAACAGAGGCCGCATTGGCTAAGACCGAATCGATTTGGGAGACCGGCGGCGAGGCCGAATCGGATAAGCCGATTCCGATTAGGAGATGGCGATTGAACCGATCCCAAAAGGAGCATAAAGATAAATATTGGATTCGGTTCCTAAATGTTCGTTAAAGATATTGCCATCTTTGGATAGAGTCACTGTAACGACAATTGTATCTGTAAATTAGTAAGTTGTATAGATATCCCTTTTGTAATGCGGCATGGGACTGCGTCCTGAGATATTGTCGTACTGCAAATAGTAGATAAGATAGAAACCGTGTTCTACACGGATATCGTTATGCCTGGGTATAGATAAGACCCGAGGGCTCTTTGTAAAGAGATCAACCAACACACAACTTGATCAACTTCGGCGCATCGTCACCCTTCTATTTTCGACGAGTTCTTGCTTTTTCTCGAGCTACATCAGTTTTGATCTCCGACAGGGTAATTCCTTGTCATTAGTGGTTTGTATCGTCAATTAGTGCTTTCATCGTCATGACAGTCTAGTTTTGATGTTATAAACTACGCAATTATACACGGCCTATAATCTAGAGCAATGTGTAGATCTACCCCGCCCTTGGCTGATTTCTCTCTGAAGACAGCAGCTGATAGGGCTAGATCCAGGGGTTGAACTAGATTATATATTGTGTCTACCATCTCGAGGCATTGACTCGTAAGGATCTAATATTTTTTTGTACTTAATGCTGCATCTAATCGACCAATTAAGTCGCTCTTAGAACTGTTAAGATCTATTTAAGTTTAATGTTTATCATTAGAGACAGCGCTGGAGTTTCAGCCAACCTTATCTGTTTTAGTTATCTTTTAGTTTTAATTGCTATTAGATATATTAAAACTGCCTTTTATATTAAGATCTCAATATGTTTAAATGCCCTAAACCAGTATCAATCTGTCAAGTTATATTGACAGCCGATTGATCTAGGTATAGCGTATTCAGATTAGATTGATATCTTTTTATAAAATATATTGGAGTATTAGCCGATTCATATTAGACCTGCAACATCGGCTAGGTTATCAATACAGATAATTATTATCCTAATGTGTCTTTAGCCTAAGTGATTTATACTGTCTCGGTATACTATCGATCTATCCCAATCACTTAGTATAAATGTGCTTTGGAATAACAATTATATGTTTATTGATGTCTTCAGCCAATTCGGTAGGATCTAATTTCAACATAATGCCTATTTCTTGTTTCTTGTTGGTTACAGGATCAAACTAACTGGCATGCCCTTAATTCACCAGAGGCGACCAATTTGGACCTGCACTAGAGTAAAGCAAATCTCTCAGGCCAGTGCATGGGAATCGAATTTCTCGTCAACAATTAGATTAGCACGTCATCAAATCTGGTGTCGCATATCGAGGTGTCGAGGTTCTCAAAGACGTCGAGGTTGGTGAAGTAGCAAAACTGGTGAAATAGAGGTAGCATAGATTGCTGGTATTGAAGACGATCGATGACAGCAAAGGCGGCCCACTATGAAGACGAAGTCACCCAACAATGATGGCGAGTCACGGTTTTGAAGGCAAGGACACCGGTCGGTGGCGGCGAGGTGAACCGCGGTGAAGATGACGACGCCAATTAGTGCTGGCGGCATAGACCAACCGTGGTGGGGAGACACTAGTCGGTGGCGATGGAGGCAACCGGTGGTGAAGACAAGGATGCCCATCAACGAGACGTGATAGGCCGGCCGTGGAGGCAATGACACCGGTCGGCAGTAGCGGAGGCGAGCCTGATGAAGAAAAGACGCCATCAACAACGGCATAATAGGCCAGCCGTGGAGGTGAGGACACCATTCGGCGACAATGGAGGTGGCTGGTCGGTGAAGAAAGACGTCCATCGGGCGGCGGCGTTAGGCCAGCAGTGGAGCGAGACACCAATCGGTAGCGGCAAGGCGGCCATTCGACGAAGATGAAGAAACCCAACAATAGCGGTGTAATAGACCAGCCATGTAGGCAAAAACACCGGTCGGTGGTGGAGAAGACGACCGGTGGTGAAGACGAAGACACCCATAAACATCGGTGTAATAGGCCAGCCATGGAGGCGAGGACACTAGTTGGCGGCAACGGAGGCAAACCGGTGAAAAAAAGACGCCCATCAACAGCGTGTAATAGGCTAGTCGTGTAGGCAAAAACACTAGTCTGCAGCAACGAAGGCGGCTTGTCGGTGAAGATGAAGATGCCCAACAATGGCAACATAATAGACGAGCGCGTAGGCGAAGATACTAGTCGGCGACGGCGAAGACGGTCGGTCGATGAAGACGAAGACGCCCAACAACAGCGACATAATAGGCTAGCTTGGAGGCGACAACACCGGTTGGCAGGCTGCGAAGGTGATCGATTGATGAAGACGACAACACACATCAGCGGCGGCATAATAGTCCAGCCATGGAGGCAAGGACGCCGTCGGCGGGAGCGAAGGCGGCCGGTCGGTGAAGACGAAGACGGTTGACGGTCCTTAAATACTAAAATCCGCCCGTCAATCCCTAGATAAAAAGGATAAAAGATGAACATCAATATAGCGGTAGAGTTATTTACTAATCCGTTCCACTAGTTTTGGTGAATATTTGTATGTAATTGATTAATGGGAGAAAGAACACCCTCCATGCGACTCCGACCAAGCACGTGCGAGCACAAGGATTGGAGGGCCCACAAGTCGCCTTGAACCGCCTAAAGTGGGGCCAAACACCCAGAAAACCGACTAAAGGGCCCACCTGTCATCCCTTGGAGAAAGTCGGTGCCGAAAGGCGGTGAAAATGGTTCGACCAAACCACTCCAACAGCCCCTAAGCACCAGCTCGCACGTGGCAACTCCCGTTGGTCCATAATGGCGGTTATGCACGTTTGGCGGGAAGAAACCAACCTTACAACTGCCATTTGAAGGCTATATAAGGAGGAGCTCACTTCACTCCCAAGACACCTCAAGAAGATCAAATCTCCACTACAAATGCATAGTACTAGGTCTCTAGTGCTTAGAAAATAGGGTAGAGAGTGAGGGGTAGTTCGAAGGAGTGCGGGGATCTCGGCACCGACCTTTGACTTTGTACCTCGGCGGATGCTTCTTGTAATAAAGTAAGTGTTCATGATTTACTATGTTGCATTACTTTACATTGAGTGATTACTTTGTTGCATTTACTTACGGGATCATCGTCCATTCGTGGATGCTCTAGTCTAAGACCCCTGATGAAGACGGATGTTCTTGGCCAAGTCTAGAGTAGTACTCGATAGCGTAGACGTGGTGTCTAGGCTAGGTACCTTTGTTTGCCACCTACTCCACGGGTTGTAGAGGTAGGCGGTAGGTGGTGACAGTCCTGTCCGTCCTTTGTAATCCTACATGTTTGGGTACATCTTATAGCTTATAGGCCGAAGTCCAGACTGAGTGTAAGCTAGGGCCCGAAGTAAGTAAAGAAAGTAAAGTGATTACCAACTATCTAGTGGCACAATCATAGAAATCCTCTCTATACCTCCGCCTATCTATTCTTGTTGTCCTTGTATGTACCTGACCATTTGATAATCCACAAACATTTCTCGTGAATACGATACCCTTGGAATACTCTCGGGTGAAGTGCTACAATGACATTCCATGTGCTTGCTGATTTTATCTGTGCTCGTAAGAAATACCGACAAATATTTCTGGCGCCGTTGACGGGGAACGGTTGATGTTTTATCCTAGAGCCTAGGTCATCCTTGCATCTTTTATTTTTATCTTTTTATGAAGCAATCTATCCAAAACCTATCCGCTCTGAAGGGCAAGTTCTATGAGCCACCATTATCTTCTTAGCCAATTCTTTCATCTAGCTATGAACTCTGCCCTGGCTTTATAGCCATGGTTCGGGAGCAATCCTTCTCTGGGCATGATAATGAAAACCCATACCACCATCTGCGAAAGTTTAAGCAATTGTGTTCATGCTTGATGATTCCAGGCATGACACAAAGAACTTTGATGTTGTTTCCCTTTACACTCTTACCATAGAGAAAGCGGTGAGTGGGATGAACTTAGAGATAGATTATGTCTCCCTTTCTTTCTGCTAACACATATCACAGCTCTGCGAGTAGAAGTTCTCAGCTTTCAGCAAAGTGAGAAGGAGACTATAGGTGTAGCCTGGGCTAGGTTCTTAACTCTAGTCCAATTCGGCCCTGACTTGTCTTTACCCGAGCATGTGTAGTTACAACATTTCTGGTCAAGTCTTGGCAAGGAATCCACACTATACCTTGACATCGCAGGCTGCGGTTCTTTCTCACATAAAACTCCGAGCGGAAGGAAGGGAAATCCTAAGTCATATCTTATAGAACACCTCCTTCGTCGAAGAATATCGTGAGCCACCGTTGGAAGGAGTTAAGGCAAGCGACGAGGACCATTCTCTAGCCGAATCCGATCATTTACCATATACATCCCAAGATCCGGCCGTAGAATCTCGCTCGAACCCGGAAACACCGAAGGTAGAAGAAATTCAACCTTTGGAGTTTCCCTTCATATTCGAGGATAATCTATTTGAAGATTATGGAAACACCTCGAATTTCTTTTGCAAAAAAGAGACCGCCAATTCTAGTTACTCCTCCTGTGCCTCTCGAGGATAAATTCATTAGGGAGACCGTGAAGGGGTTAACATCCATTATGAACCATGAGTGGTTAAAAGAGTGTGTTGTCGTTCGAAGCAATTCGGATTAGTTCAACTTCATTAACAATTCATTGCGACATAAGGGAAGTCTAGCTAAAGTTCTCTACAATCTAATCATCGGGATAAATATCATTTCCAATTCCTTTGCATTTGCACTTGGTGACGAACCTTTGACCCGACAATAAAGCTTTCAAAACTCCTTCCGGAGGTATTTTGGAAAGTTATGGGATTTTGCAAAATGTGACCGTAAGGCACGAGAAACTTGAGGCAATCCTAGATTTTGATGTGTTGAAGCTCTAGACTTCGACATTCGATCGGGCATCCGTTTGAAAAGCTTTTCTTAGATGCACCGGCATAAGGAGTCCTCAACATTATGGAGGATTACGCGGAGGCTACGCTGGCCGAAAACAAAAACTTTTACCGCGCAAACCAGGAACACTTGCAAGTAAGGGCCGATAGATCGTTACCGATTGGAGTAGAGTGTAGCGGAATAGCCAATCAAGGCAATCCGATCCGAACAGTGTAGCGATTCCCGGAGACGGCCGATTCGCCAATCGGCCGATTCGAGTCGTCCGCCGCGTTCTCACGCCTCGCTCCGATGCGCCGAGCCGCGCCGATCGCTCCGATTGCGTGCAGCCGATCCGAAGCCGATCAACAGCGCGCAACGTAGCGAGCGCCTCTACCGGTATCCACACGTCCAGGGGACGAACGCCGTACACCCGTGTGCTAGCACGCGATGCAAGGCTAGGGTTTGGCTCGAAAAGTGGGAGGGTTTCCGTGGAGATTGATCTCGGCGACTTACGTTGCACGCGATGCAATTGACGTGTGCAGCTCTCCACCCCTCCCTCCTTTATATAGAGTTGGCCGACTAGGACTAGTGGCCGATTCGGGACTCTATTTTGAATCGGATCTCATCCGAATCTCATAGAGTTGGCCGCCCATACGTCGTAAGCCCATAGGACTCTATCCGATCGGATCCCTATCCGATCGAGCCGTATCGAGTCCAACTCGAATGTTCTTATCCCCAAGCGTGCGACCCGTAGGTTCGGGTATACTCGGTTTCGGCTATAGTCTAACTTAGCCGATCGTCGGCTCGAGTCTAACTCAGCCAGACACTGTCAACTGCGGCGCCTAGCGGCACATATTGACACCATAGTATACAAGAATAATATCGGCTCACGAACACGTAATGTGTACACAAATCCCTTTGCCTCACGATACCAGTTAAGCTATAGGCAAGATGTGTGCCATCCCTTCAATAGCTTAACCATTCACTCGAACCGTATTGGATTATCATGCGTGATTGACTCCTCAATCAACTTAGCATGGCCATGCATTTCCATAATCCATTACCTCGAGGGCCGAGAGATATCTCTCCAAAGGAGGGGCAAATTCCATCTTGATCACTCACATCCCACTCCATGTTTCATAGCAAACCCGAAAACTACCTTTATAACTACCCGATTCTGAATAGCGTTTGGTAGTCCCAAAGTAGGCTACTACACATGTTGGAATCCATGGTGATCTCAGGTCTAAGGACTTTGTACCAACACTACACGAGACCAACTAATGGCACATTAATTTTCTGTAGTGTCTCATGGTGGGTCTATCCAACAATGTGTTCTCAACACATATGTCCATGTTTATTGATTTGGTATCTCCATACCCATGATCTATGAGACATGATCATCAATCAATAAACATGCCGATCTTAGAATCATATTTGTTCCAACAATATGACATATGATCGAGGATCGTTTAGAAATAGATTCATACATAAAGAGTCTCATAAATAAGTCACGTACTTATTGATCAATACAAGATGTCTATTTCATGGAACTGAATAACACTTTATTCATTTATACATAAACATTGACGTGATATCCAACATCTCCATGTTGCCTCTAGGGCATATCACTAACACATTAAACTTGAGAGAGAGGCATTTTTAGTTCCTATTTCTAGAGCTATGAACATCATAGCTGAACCCTCTCTCGAGTGTGAGCCTATCGAGGAAGTTTTGGAGGTTTCTCCTTTTGAGCTTTCAGAATCTGTCCTTAAGATGGAAGCTCACTTCTTTACTCAACAAACAGAGATCGATTCTAGAGAGACAATAGACCTCCCAAGACAGAACCACCATCACGACCTCCGATAGAGCTAAAACCCTTACCATCCGGCCTTCGATACGCTTTTCTACACGAAGATATGGAATCCCTGTCATCATAAGTGACAAGCTTTCCGAGGAAGAAACTTCAAAACTTATAATCCATCTTAGGCTACTCACTCAAAACCCTCAAAGGATAAGTCCACTCTCTACACCCATCGCATCGCTACAGACCCAACTCTCACACCATCTAGGGAATCTCAGCGGAGGTTGAATAATGCGATGAGAGAAGTGGTGAAAAAAGAGGTCCTGAAACTCCTGCATGCCGGGATAATTTATCCCGTTCCTTATAGTGAGTGGATTAGCCCAGTTCAAGTAGTGCCAAAGAAGGGGGTATGTTGGTCGTTGCAAATGATCAAAATGAATTAATTCCGCAACGAACCGTCACGGGATGGAGAATGTGCATAGACTACGGAACCTCAACAAGGCAACTAAGAAGGATCACTTCCCGCTTCCTTTCATCGACGAGATATTAGAGCGGCTTGTCAATCACTCCTTTTGTTTTCTTGACGGGTTTTCTGGCTATCACCAAATTCTTATCCATCCCGACGACCAAAGTAAGGGCCACTTAGACGAGCATGAAAGTTTCTTTCTTGAACATAAGGAACCTTGCTCTCTTAAGGTGTCTTTAGAGTC